>NLAF01000291.1:0-536006 GCA_002374645.1 Metschnikowia shivogae | reverse complement strand
CCAGGTCAAATCTCCTCCGGTTACTCCCCAGTGTTGGACTGTCACACCGCCCACATTGCTTGTAAGTTCGACACCTTGATCGAGAAGATTGACAGAAGAACCGGTAAGTCTTTGGAGGACAACCCTAAGTTCGTCAAGTCCGGTGACGCTGCTATCGTCAAGATGATCCCAACCAAGCCAATGTGTGTTGAGGCTTTCACTGACTACCCACCTTTGGGAAGATTCGCCGTCAGAGACATGAGACAAACTGTCGCCGTCGGTGTTATCAAGGCTGTTGAGAAGTCCGACAAGGCTGGTAAGGTCACCAAGGCTGCTCAAAAGGCTGCCAAGAAGTAAACTTGATTATTTCGTATATATCTAGTATAACTTGTGACTGAAGTGAGTATTTGAGTAGTGAAGCAGCACCGTATTTTTGGAAGGACGCATGTCCTGTGTACAGCCGTCCTCCAATTCATCTCGGCGTCGCAGAGAACACTGCCACGCTTTCTTGTAGGTGGCAGGCGCCAGTCCCATCGGGCCGCTGCGCGGCCTGTAACGCGGCCTGCATATAGTTCGGCTGGGACTGCGTACACGTAGATGCCTGCACACAATTTCTGACCCCGGCGCGCAGCGGGCGCATACGCAGGACGTCAGCGGAGTCAGACGCAGCCGAAAGAAGTAATAGTACTGCAGATAACCCCGTCGTTCCCCCGTGCCGTCTTTTTACGGCACCGCACGTCGCGGCCCTCCGCTGACTCCGCCGCCCGCTGACTCCGCGGAGCACGGCTGCGGGGCTGTGTGCAGGAGCGAGCCGCACGGGGAGTCAGACCCAAAGCTATAAGAACGCAGCCATCCCTTTCTTCCCACACATGCTTCGGACCAGCACCAAAATTTGCCCCGTGAACGGCAGAGCCGCCCGCCACATACAGGCACGGCAGTTTCCCCGCTTCTACGCCGCCGACACGCTGAGCCACAACTACCAGAAAGTCCACGAGCCCCTGAAACTGTACGACGGTTTGGACACGTTTGCAAGACGGCATTTCGGCCCCACGCCCGAAAACACAAAACACATGTTGGCCACGTTGGGCTACAGCGATTTCGACGAGTTCCTTTCGGCGGCCATTCCGCCGCACGTGCTCGTCAAACGCCCCTTATCGGTGCAGCCCGAACAGGGATACACGGAGCTGCAAATGTTGGCCCACCTCCAGGAATTGGCGGCCCAAAACAACATTGCCCGGTCGTTCATTGGAAAGGGATACACCGGCACCCACGTGCCGCCCGTGATCCAGCGCAACTTGCTAGAGTCGCCGGAATGGTACACCTCCTACACGCCGTACCAGCCGGAGATCTCGCAGGGGCGGTTGGAGTCGCTCCTCAACTACCAGACCATGGTGGCGTCGTTGACGGGCTTGAACATGGCCAACTCGTCGTTGTTGGACGAGGGCACGGCGGCGGCCGAGGCCATGTCCATGTCGTTCCAGAACCTGAGGGGCAAGAAGCGCGTGTACGTGGTGGACAGCGCGTTGCACCCGCAGACGGTGGAGGTGGTGCGGTCACGTGCCGCCAACATTGGCGTGGACGTGGCGGTGCTCCCGTTGGCGCTGGCGGAGGGCGTGGCCGAGCTCCGGCGCGTGGCGCCTGGCGCCTGCGGTGTGTTGGTGCAGTACCCCAACACCGACGGAGCGTTGCACGACTTCTCCGAGATCGCCGACGTCATCCACGCCGAGAAGGGCCTTTTTGCCATGGCCACCGACTTGCTCGCCTTGACGCTCATCAAGGCGCCTGCACACTTCGGCGCCGACATTGCCTTGGGCACGTCGCAGCGGTTTGGCGTGCCGTTTGGCTACGGCGGCCCGCATGCGGCCTTCTTTGCCACGTCGGCCAAGTTTTCCCGGAAGATTCCCGGCCGCATTGTTGGTGTCTCCAAAGACCGATTGGGAAAGCCGGCCTACCGACTTGCGTTGCAAACCCGCGAGCAACACATCAAGCGGGAGAAGGCCACGTCCAACATTTGCACGGCGCAGGCGTTGTTGGCGAACATGTCGGCCATGTATGCAGTCTACCACGGTCCTCGGGGCTTGAAGGACATTGCCGCCCGGACCTACGGCTTCACCAAGATTCTCGCCGACAACATCGAAAACGGCGGCCACGTGCTCGTGCACAAGAGCTTCTTCGACACCTTGACGGTTGAGTTGAAGGGTGTTTCTGCAGACGAGCTTGTGCAGGAGTTGTTGGACAAGCACAACATCAACATCTTCAAGAAAGACGCGCAAAGCGTGTCCGTCACGTTGGACGAAACAACCACCCGGCAGGACTTGGAGAAGCTTGCGTCGGTGTTCTCGCCAAATGTGCAGCTCCCTGCGGAATTGCCGCAAATGCCGGAACAGTGGCTCCGAAAAGACGCCATTTTGACCGAAAAGGTGTTCAACTCACACCACTCCGAAACCGCCATGTTGCGCTACTTGCACCTCTTGCAGAGCAAGGACTTGTCGTTGGCCAACTCCATGATCCCATTGGGGTCCTGCACAATGAAGCTCAATGCCACGGTTGAGATGCAGTCGCTTTCCATGGCGGGATTCGCCCAGATCCATCCGTTTGCGCCCAAAAGCCAGGCCCTGGGCTACCAGAAATTGATTGCCGAGTTTGAGAAGGACTTGAACGACATCACGGGTTTTGCCGCCACCACCCTCATGCCCAACTCGGGCGCCCAGGGCGAGTATGCAGGACTCTCCATCATCCGCCAGTACTTCAAGTCCCGCGGCGAGGACCAGCGCAACGTGTGCTTGATTCCCGTTCTGGCCCACGGTACCAACCCGGCCTCGGCCGCCATGTGTGGGCTCAAGGTGGTGGCGGTGAAATGCTTGGAAAACGGCCTGATTGACATCGCCGACTTGAAGAAAAAAGCAGACCTCCACAAGGACAACTTGTGCTCCATCATGATCACGTACCCCTCCACCTACGGGCTTTTCGAGCCGGGCGTGCGTGAAACCATTGACATCATTCATTCTCACGGCGGATTGGTGTATTTGGACGGCGCCAACATGAACGCCCAGGTCGGCCTCACATCTCCGGGAGACTTGGGCGCTGATGTGTGCCACTTGAACATCCACAAGACTTTTGCCTTGTCGCATGGCGGAGGAGGACCCGGCCAGGGCCCGGTGTGTGTGGCCAAACACTTGGTGCCGTTCTTGCCCAAGCACGTGTTCGTGGACACGCCGCACGTGACCTCGGAGTCGATTGACGCCGTCAACTCCGCTCCATTCGGCTCTGCTGCCGTGATTCCGGTTTCCTACGCCTACATCAAGATGTTGGGCGCCAGGGCCTTGCCCTACGCCTCGGGCCTTGCGATTTTGAACGCCAACTACATGTTGAACCGGTTGCAGGGCGCTTATTCTGTGATGTTTGTTGACCATTCTGCTCTGAAAGAGGCGGGCATCAAACATTGTGCCCACGAGTTTATCATCGACTTGCGTGAGTTCAAGAGCATTGGCGTGGAGGCCATTGACGTGGCCAAGCGCTTGCAGGATTACGGCTTTCATGCACCCACCATGTCGTTTCCTGTTGCTGGAACCTTGATGATCGAGCCCACGGAGTCGGAGAACTTGGAGGAGTTGGACCGTTTTGTGGAGTCGATGTTGGCTATCCGGAGGGAAATCGACGCTTACAAGAACGGAGACGCTTTGGGCTTGGCCTTGAAAAACGCCCCTCATTCCTTGGCCGATATCATCTCGACGCCCGATGCCGAGTGGCTGTCACGTGGCTACTCACGTGAGCAGGCGGCTTATCCGTTGCCTCATTTGAAGACCAGCAAGTGCTGGCCGTCGGTGTCGCGTGTGGACGACGCCTATGGCGATATGAACTTGATGTGCACCTGTCCGTCTGTGGAGGAGGTAGCAAATTAGGGGTTCAGGCACCTGTCACGATAGCCTGGCTCAATCATCCTTATCTATTCAATCATCTTTTATCAGTCATCTTTATCAATCATCTTTATCAATCACCTTTATCAATCACATTTATCAATCATCTTTATCAATCACCTTTATCAATCACCTTTATCAATCACCTTTATCAATCACCTTCATCAATCACCTTTATCAATCACCTTTATCAATCACCTTCATCAATCACCTTTATCAATCACCTTTATCAATCACCTTTATCAATCACCTTTATCAATCACCTTTATCAATCACCTTTATCAATCACCTTTATCAATCACCTTTATCAATCACCTTTATCAATCACCTTTATCAATCACCTTCATCAATCATACACCAGAACAGACTTGCATGCGGTATTTCACCCCATATCTAGTAGTGTTTCCATATCTAGTAGTGTTTCCAAGTGCCGGACTAGCGCCGGTTTCGCCCATCCCGCCAAAACGAGCGGGTTCAGTCTCGTTCCACTCGCAATATCCGGTGTGACTCAAACAGCATTTCCTTCTCAGAATGCCTCAAGTTAAGTGATCTTCATTTTGTGCAGGCGATTCGCTGGGCTCTGTGGGCGCCCAGCTTCCCCGCTTCACCAGTTCACTTTCCAACATCCCTTTTCGGCTTCGTGGGATTTGCAGCTGTCGTAAGCAGCAAGTGGAACGCGCACCCGTACACCCGGCCAACAAGACGCATGAAATTCATCTCACGCGTCAGCCAACTCACCTTCTCATGGACTGGTACAGCGCACGCAATAAACGCTCGTCTGTTTCTGGAGGTCTGGGGACTGGGATCCCTGGGGGATACTTGCACCCAATCGCAGCCCCCATTTCTCCTGCCCAGCGGCAAATGTACGGCAATGGAGCTGGACTCGAACCTCTCAATCCTCCGAGGTCGTCGCACTTTGCATCCCAATACCCGCTCTATTGTGCTGACTGGGGCTCCCATGGCGACAACGAGTTTGTGGCTCTTGGCTCCTTCAGAGAGGGCTACCAGAACAAGCTTCAGGTAGTGCACGGAACCAAGTACCCACAGTTTGATGGAGGCAACACCGAGAAGGCAGAAAGCCCAGGTTTCCAGTTTTCTGCTGCCGCAGAAACCCTGGTCGATTATCCTGTCACCCATATGCAGTGGGACCCTAGCGGTACAGGCCGCCTCGCCACTTCGTCTGAAGTCTTGCGCTTATACAAGTTTGACGATCAGAATTTGGGTATGGGCGGATTGGTCCAAACACACCTCTTGGCCAACAACTCGACCGCTAACGCTGGAAGCGGCTCGGAGGCGTATGATATCAACACCTTTCCGCCAGTGACTTCATTCGACTGGAACCTGACTGATCCATCGACTATTATCACGCTGTCTGTGGACACAACCTGCACGGTGTGGGACTTGAGCCGCTCCCGGTCTCTCGGTAAGAACCAGGATACGGCGCAAGTCAAGACCCAATTGATTGCTCATGACCTGGAGGTTTTCGACGTCAAGTTCATCCACAGAAGCACGAACGTGTTCGCCAGTGTGTCGAATGACGGGTCCATGAGGGTGTTTGATCTCCGATTCTTGGAGCACTCCACCATCATCTATGAGCCTTCCACTATTTCCCCGGTCGACAACAAGCAAACACCCTATAATCTGCAGGCGCTCTTGAAGCTCCTGACTTCCAATATCGACCAACATCATTTGGCGACGGTGGGTGTCAATCTGAACCAGGTTCTCATCATCGATTTGCGTATGCCTGGCGTTCCAGTGGTGACGCTTGACGGACTGTTCGATGGTGCGAGCCCAAGCGCCATCAACTCCATTGAGTGGCACCCGTCGAGTAATATGTTGGCAACTGGAGGCGATGATTGTCAGGCGCTTTTGTGGGATTGCTCCTCTGGATCAAACCAGACTTCCAAGGATGGCAGGCTGGTAATTGACACCCCTTCGCTCGCGTATTCTGATGATATGGAGGTGAACAATGTTTGCTGGAAAAAAGGCTCCGACGACTGGCTCGGCGTGGTCAGCGGCAAGGGTTTTCAAGCTGTTCAGATGCAATAATTTTGGCTGAGCTAGACTCGATTTCCACGATGTTTTGCAACCGATCATTCTGGCATTCCGCATGGCACACTCCACTGAGACACCATATGCGAGAGCTGCTAACGAGGGACGCATGGCGCTAATATATCGGTCCTCCTGACAACCACAATAGATCGCAGATTTCTTCCTGAGTAGATCAGGCCACAGCAAGCGTTTCTTCGGCCTTTCCTCCCCCGAATTTGCCAGGGCCTAAATACGACCCTGCCCTCCCTGGGCTCTGGTCGTGTCTCCACCAATAGAACTCGAAATGGCTATTGTGCAGGTCAACAATGGCCGATGCAGGCCGCAATATGCGAGCTTGGCCTGTGAGGCTCCGGGCCTTGGCGATTTAGGCTTTCGCAGACCTTCAGATGTGCCGAAATTCATTTCTCCCCTTCTCCCTACTGCTGAGTTGTAGATCCATGGTTGTGGACGGCCGTGGAGGGGAACAAGGCTTCTTCGGTAGTGTGCCGCGCGACGCATCTAATAACCAAGGCGCGAGAAATTTCCACGCTCTTCCTAACCCTCCTGTCGTTTTAGCCGCGGCAGGCGGATCGTGCATGATACCTCTCCACCAAACCCCAATAGCAGTTCTAGGGCACTAGCACTTGACCAGAGTTAGAGAGAAATAAAAACAGGGACCGGCCGTTTATATACTGTACGGTCCTTTTTGTGTGCAGCTTTGTGCTTCATGCTTCCTGCTTCCTGCTTCCTGCTTCCTGCTTCCTGCCTCATGCTTCATGCTTCATGCGCCCCTGTTGCGAGCAATTACAGCTAGTACGTTTCAGAATTGTAGCACGCCTCTAAAAAGGTTATCAAGGAGTGGGTGTTTGTGACCAGAAAGATCGATGCAACGCACTATTAATAGGCCCATTGTCCCCTGCTTTTGACTTGAGCTTTCCGACTTTTGCGCTCTTTATTGCTGCCCTCCCCCTTCCGATGCGCCTTCTTGACGCACGTTAGTTGAAAAAGCCCATAACCGCACATTTGCCTTTTTCAAGAAATCTTTTGGAGCAAAGTTCTTTCGAAACAACCAACTTCATCCTCTGATTCTTTTGAGGTTAATTTCGAAAAACAGCGCTGGTGGTTCTTCCAAACCCCTAAAAATAGTCCTGTCCTGCATCGATGCCCAGTGAGCTCAGATTTTTTCTTCAATGAGTCTAATATTAGATCCCTCAGGGACTTCCACCGCCTCGTTCACCACACTTTCTGCATCCCCGTCATCTTTGGCCAACACTGTGAGTCTGATTCCACACTCTCTGTCTGTCACAAGCTACGAATACCCATCCGCCTCCACCACCTCGTCCATGTCCGTGTTCCCGGCCAGCACGTTTCTGAACAATCCTGCGGCCACTTCTTCCTTTGTTTCCTCAGCGTCTGCGGTCTACTCCCTGTCCACTGTCTACTCCCAGTCCACTGTCTACTCCCAGTCCACGACAACTCCTTCTTCGATGTCGTTATTCCCTAGCCTTCAGTCTTCCAGCCAGTTGACCTCGTCACAGGTGCCTCTGTCAAGCCAGGCGACGTCCTTGCGTTTCTTTTCATCGAGCGTCGAGCCTTCGTCCAGTGCCGTCTCTTCGTTCTCATCTTTATCGTCATCTTCACACGTGCCATCATCATCACACGTGCCATCATCATCGCACGTGCCATCATCGTCAACTATCTTTCCATCATCATCATCATCGGAAAGACTGCTGTCGATTTTCTCGTCTTCGTTTGCCACGTCTTCTTCTGCATCTGCTTCGTCGTCGGAGCAGACGTCTAGCTCCACGTTTTCGTCGGAGCAGGCATCCAGCTCTTCTTTTTCATCTTCGTCGGTTTCCCTGGTGACACTGTCATCCACGCATTCGTCTGCCGCCCTGTCGAGCAGTCCGTGGGATTGGTCGAGCTCCGCCTCCGAGACTGAAACATCGTCCTCCGCCGAGGCATCGCTGCTGGAGACCACCTCCCGTCGAACGCGTTCATCGGCCTCTTCTACACGGGCATCCACCTCTCAAGAGGAGAGCACGACGTCGGACGCCAGTTCGTCAATCACTCCTGCGCCATCGTCGTCTTCCTTGTCTGGCGGTGCCTATGTTTCAACTATCAGCGTTTTGCCGGACACCACAATCACCACACTTGTTACTGTTCCCACTGCGGCCAACGCCAACTCGGACTCCGGTGGGTCCGGAATCTCACCCAAAAACAACAAGATCATTGGAGGTGTTGTTGGTGGTGTGGGAGGCACTGTGTTGATCGGGGGTTTAGCGTTCCTTCTTTTCCTCAAGAAGCGTGGCAAAAAAATGGAAAACATCTCGCCAGACTTTGCCGATGACAGCGACGAAATCGAGAAGTCCAGCGGGTTCAAGAAAATCTTTGGCACCAAGGGCGGGTCTTCTTTCGGCGATTCGAAACGCATGAGTGGATTTGGCGATCTTGAAAACCAACATGGGTCTATGCAGTCTGGCAATAATAACAGCAACGCGTTAGCTGCTGCTGCTGCAGGTGGGCTCAGCGATGGAGGCGGCAGTTCCGACTTTGAGTACCGAGGAGTCACCAACAGCAACAACCTTGATTCGGTGTTCCGGTCAGCATCCACTACCATGGGCCAAAATAGCGGCAACCGCAACTCTGCGCTCGGGTCCCAGACCCACACCAGGTACAACTCGTCAGGGCACGGAAGCATACTGGATGGAAGCCCCCAAAACATGGCGGACGACGCACCATACCCTACAAACGACATTGCCGAGGAAGCCTACAGTCCCGGATCAGAGTATGATCTGGGAGACGAGTTTCTTTTTAGTCGGCAACCCAATACGGTGTGGCATGACGAGCGCCACAGTAACAACTCCCGGCTGAGGTTCACAGAGGACATCTAGGTCGCAGCAATGACGCTGGGAAAACTGAGATGATACCAAGGAAATGCACTTCCAGGAATCTGATCTTCAAGGAAATCTACTTCCAGGAATCGATGATTTTCAAGGAAATGCACTTCCAGGAATCTGATCTTCAAGGAAATGCACTTCCAGGAATCGATGATCTTCAAGGAAATCTACTTCCAGGAATCGATGATACATTCAGGGAAACCCTAGAAACTGCTTCAGGGAACAGAGTTGGTACCCCCAGGGTCACTAGGGAGCAGTGTGTTGTCAGAACCCAAAGCTCAGTCGCCGATGGCCATGCTTTAGCCAAAATTACTTTGATTTGATCCTAGAACTGTGATGGCCACGTTGCAAGAAGAGCAGTCCCGCTGCTCCACATAAGTTGTGCCAAGCCGTGGCTGAAACCAGCAGCTTCCCGCAGTATTCACTTCTTTCTAGATATCCACTTCCAACAAGATAATTCACATGATCCGCCGGTAGCTGGACTCGGTAGCTGGACTCGGTAGCTGGACCAACGCATGTGTGGTGTACGGGTGCGCGCGCCATCCTGAAAAACTCAAACTCGCCCTCCCTCAACTCCTCTCAGCCCCGACTTCCTCAAACTTTCACATGTCGGCCAAAAGAGTCATGGTCAAATTGGTGGTGGGCGCCGGACAGGCGGCCCCCGCACCTCCCGTGGGCCCAGCTTTGGGCTCCAAAGGTGTCAAGGCAATCGATTTCTGTAAAGAATTCAACGCCAGAAGCGCCCATCTCCAACCGGGAACTCCAGTCCCTGTTCTTCTAACTATTAAAGCCGATCGAACCTTCACGTTTGAAATGAAGTCTCCGCCCACGTCGTGGCTCATTATGAAGGCTGCTGATGTCAAGAAGGGAAGCGACCAGCCCACCAAGAACATTGTGGGCCAAATCTCGTTGAAACACGTTTACGAGATTGCCAAGATAAAAAAGACCGATGAAAGGCACAAGGACGTGGATTTGCGGGCCATTTGTGGGGCGGTGGTTTCCACTGCCAAAGCTGTTGGCGTGGACGTGTCGCCATGATGTACATAGAAAGTGGAAGGAGGTGCCGGCTGCTGCAGGCATACGAACAATACCTATTTGGCTTCTGTTACGTGCGTAGGCGATGGTGATGGCGGTGGGAACCTGTACTCTGTGCAGGCGGCCATCTTCGGTCACGTGATGCGGCTCACATGACCCGACTTCCGAGGGTGTTCCGGTGGCACACGCCACAGTGCCGTGCCCGGCGTGCGCCGTTGGCTGGCGGTTCCAACGGCCTGTACGTCGGCGTTGCTGCAAAAAACCCCACTTTTTCTGGTCGATTTTGACGGTTTGAACGACCCCTCTCAATAGGTCGGAACTGGATATAGTGCCCGGAACTGGGCCAGGTCACGTGCCCGCCCTCGGAAGGCTTGCCTGATTCGCCAGCACCTGAAGACTCCTGAAGGACGATGGCTGTGCACGCTGCCCGATACCCGAACAGATTTCTGCCCAACACAGCTATTGCCAGTTGAAATTTATTTTTCCGTACACTGTTCCTTTCGGTTCTAATAAGGGACAGCAAAGTAAATTACAACCAAGGATATCTGAATTCCAGCTACTACCTGCTTGCTGCCGTGGATTTCTCTCTTCCCGTTTAGGATCTACTGGTATTTATATGCAGTACACAACTTACATTTGCTGGATCGCCGGTGGGTACCCTGCCGGCCATGCCGAGGGCTGCTTGTATGCAGGACCCGGCTAGTCTATATTTTTGTCCGTTGCCTTAGATGGCGGTTTATGGCTGCCGTATGGTACGCGTACACGTATACGTATCAGCCAACGCCTGCTATTCCATGCCACGTGCAAATTTTGGCCCCGCTTGTGGGGTTATAATCGGAGGTACGGGTGTCGGTCACGTGACCCCTCCAAAGCTCTTAAAGCGGCGAGTTGTGGAGTTTTGGCGGTATAGCAGATTAAGTGCCCATAGCGCTTTTTAGCTTCGCTTCTAAGTATGTGTGCATTTTTCTGCAAGTAGGCGGCATTGTGGGAAAGTGTGAATGCTGGGCCCGTATCCTGCATACAACTCAAACACGCCTCTTATAAAGCGATTAGTGTGAACGGAGCGTCACGTGAATGCTGACACGATGTGTGGGTGCTGTAGCGCCCGGGCCGTTCGACAATGTATATCCTGCATACAAACGGGCCCTCACGTGACACGGCCAGATTCCGCCATTGAAAAGGCGCCCCGCAGCCACTTTGACTGCAGTTCAGCTGGGGTAGGGGTAATATGCAGGACACAACTATGTGCAGGCCCAAGTTTCTGCCACGGTACTGGAAGCGGTTTCTCTACAGCGAAGCCGCAGCTGGTTTAAATTGGGTTTTGGTCTGAGGGAGTGCCCCCAGTGTTGCATATGCACTACTCAAATATGAACCAAGGATATATTCATTCTGGAATCAGGATTCAGTCAAGGAGTGGATTGAACAGATTCATAGGAGTATCCAGATCCTTGCCACCTCACTCTGCTGCAGAGAACAAGCACTATAATAAACACACTTCCAGCTAGTATCAATAAGTCTCTTTCCATCTTCGTCTCAGTCTTTTCCATCTTCGTCTCAGTCTTTTCCATCTTCGTCTCAGTCTTTTCCATCTTCGTCTCAGTCTTTTCCATCTTCGTCTCAGTCTTTTCTTCTTCGTCTCAGTCTCAAGCCTTTTTCTTCTTGTCAAAAGCAGCAATATGCGCCTTGCTTTGGTCCACAATGGTATGCTCGTGATCTTCGCCCTTGTACACTTGGTAGTTGAAAGTTCCGTCTTCCTTCACTCTTTCCTCCACCGTACACATGTGGATCCCCGCAAGCCAGGGATCCTTGAAGCAGTCTTCGACGGAAATCCGGCACGCAGGCGCCAATTCCACCATCCGGCCAATCAACGTTCGGCAGTCCTGCGGCAACGCCAAAAGAAGGCGGTTTGCACCCGTTTCGGAAGACGTATGGGCACTGGGACCGTCGGCACCGGCGTCTTCGATCTCGCCCACCGCCTCTTTTATATCGTTCATCTCGTTCACGCCATAGCTTTGGTCTGGAGTACGCATGAGGATATCACTGAACTGCAGAAACTCGCCTCTGGTAGCGAACAATTTGAAGCTGGTGTCCACCAACTTGGGCACCTTCCACGGAAACTTCTTGAGCATCATGCAACAGTAGATGATGGCCACCGACCACACATCAACGGGGCGTGGGTCATACTTGGTGAAAACGCACACTTCTGGCGCCAAGTATGGATCTGACCCCACCACACCTTGTGCCTCGATCAAGTTCTTGGTGAACGGGTACAGGAAAACAACCGCAGAACCAAAATCAATCACCTTGACAATTCCTCTCGCATCCACGACGCAGTTGTCCAACTTAAGGTCTCTGTGGGCCAAGCCCATGGAGTGGAGGTAGTGGATTCCCAGAAGGATCTGCTTGAAGCAGCAGTCGATCTCCTCACGCGACATTTGGTTGGACATGACAATGGCAAACAAGTCAAAATCGCAGTACTCCATGACCTGGAGGATGCGCTCGTTCTCATAGCAGATTTCCACCGTCTCGATGATGTTGGGGTGCTTCAAAGTGGAGCCGATACAATACTCGCCGGTGATCTTCTTGGCGTAGTCACGCTTGGTCTCGTTCTGGTACTTGGCCCGGAACTCCTTCACTGCAAAGACCTTTTTGTCCAGAAGCCGGTGGACAAGCTTGACAGCCCCCCCTGCGCCTGCGCCCAAGCTCTCCATGAACTTACTATAGCGCTTGGAAAACGGCAACACCTGCGAGTTGATCATGCCCAGAACAGAGCCCCGGCGCTCCTGCCGCAACACCGACGGCGTTCTGCTTATGTTCATGGAGTTGACGGACCCAGGCGCAAACGACCCACCCGGCGACTGCAGGTACGACGCGTCCGACGCCGTAGGGTTCAACGGGTTGGAGTATTGCGCGTTGATCATGGAGCTGGACACCGGAGTGGCGTTGGACGACGGCACCGCCCCAGAACGCAACGACAGCGACAAGTTGCCCAAGCTGGGAGGCTGGCTGGGCGAGTCGGTTTTCTTGAAAAAGCGCTTGAGGTTCGCCATGGAGTTGTGGCGCAGATTGGGCCCCAAGTTGCTGTCCATGGACAGCGTGGGCGACGGCGACACGCCAAACACCTGCGGCTCCTGCTGGGCGTTGTTGTAGAAGGAGCCCAAGTCCGTGGAAGACCCGCCCGCCTTTGGGGCCTTTTTCAGCGAGAAGAGAAACGAAAGACTCAGGTGCGAGCCCAGGCGGGCCGACGTGGACATCGACGCCGCCTGCGCCTGCGCCACCCGCTGCTTGGAAATGACAAACCGAGGCTCGATCGACAGCGAGTTGACCTGCGGCGACTGGAAATGCACGGAGTTGATGGGCTGGCCGTTGGGAAGGTTGGGCACGTGGTCCACCAGGCCCGCCGTCGGCACGCTGCCCACCGATCTGCCCAACGAGCCGCCGCCCCGGCCGCCCGGCGCCCCGTACGGTATGCTCAGCGACAAGCTCTCGGAGCCGTAGCCGCCGGTGGAGAAGAAGGACGTGTGCGACACAGAATTGGTCCGGTTGACCCGGGGGCTGGCCACGGACGGCGCCCGGATGGGAACGTCCCGAAGGTCGTCGTAGTGTGCCGGCGCGCCGAAGCCGCCGCTGACCACCACCGGCGCCTTTTGGGTGGGCGACAATTCTGTGTCGTTGCTGAGAAGTCCGGTGCCCGGTGCAACGGGGTCAAGTGCAAAGGGTTCTTGCGGCGGCAACGACGACGACAGCGCGTTTTTGGAAGCCACGGCCAGGTTGTTTTCGCTCAAGAGCTTGGTCAACGAGCTGACGGGCTGGCCTGCCTTGGCCCCGCCTGCCGTGTAGTTGTCCATGGGTGTGCGGGGGTTTTTGAGGTGGAACGGTGGGTAAAGCGGAATTTTGCCAGATGTGGGAGCTGGTGTGGGTTGGCCGGAGAACTTTGTGGCGTGGGATGTTTGGGAGTCGTAAACTTGAGTTCGGCGTCTCGTACGAGTTTCGTCGTTGTGTTGGGGTGTTGGGGTGTTGGGGTGTTGGGGTGTTGGGGTTCTATTCTGACCAGGCGTGCTGTCGATATNGTACGAGTTTCGTCGTTGTGTTGGGGTGTTGGGGTGTTGGGGTGTTGGGGTGTTGGGGTTCTATTCTGACCAGGCGTGCTGTCGATATGGCCCGATACTAGACGAGAAACGGCCTGTTCCAGATGGCGGAGTGTGTGGGACGGGTTCTAGGAGACGGATGTGGCGGGAGTTTTCCTGCCGTGATAAGTGAGCGCGCGCACGTGACACGTTATCAGCGCACTACCATTGGCGCGTGATGTCAGACAGTGTTGCTATGTACGGGAGTCTATTTCTTCCTTTTTCGCTGCTTCGGCTTTTCGGCCTTCTCGTCGGCGCTGAACAAGTTGCCGCTGCCCATGGGCTGCGCCATTGAGTTGCGCATCATGTGCAACTTGTATTCAAGATCCTCTTCGGATTGCGGCTGTTCAGAGAGGTCCGCCTGTCGCTGGCGCGCCCGCTTGGTCTCCTCGGAAGCGCCCTCTTTCTGCTCCTTTTTCTTGCGTTCGACGGCAGACAGCGTCTCCAAGGACTTGATGAGTTGCTGGGTCTTTTCGGCCACCGAGTCCTGCAACTCGTAGTCGTAGTACTCCTTGCGACCCTGGGTCAAGATCTTGCATTCCTGAATGACGTTTCCTCCGTCCTGGGCCCCCAACACCGGCGCCAAAATGGCAAACATCATCAGCTGCGCTCCCTGCGTCAGGCCCTTCAAAAACAACCACCACACCGGGTACATCACCAAGTAGAGAGCCAAGCCCCAAAGCGTACCCATGGAAATGTACCTGCGTGTGGAGGCAGTTCGCATGATGCCCGGGTTGACCACGGAGACGCGGATGTTGCACGGCGCCTTGTCCTTGCGCTCGTACTCGTTCAACCGGCGCTGGAAATGCCGACAGAACATCCCCAAGAGAAGCTTGGACGTCCCGTACACCGCCAACGGGCGGCGTGACGGGTACCTCCGTGCATCCCACAAGAGATCGTTCTCGTCCACCTGCGCCAACGCCTGCAGCAGGCACGTGGCCACCACCACCCGCAAGTCGCGGTCGGCCGGCTGCACGTGGAGCAGCGGCGTCAAAAGCGTGAGGAGGTGCGCGTGGCCCAAGTAGTTGACGGCGGTCTGGAGCTCCACGCCATCCGCAGACACCTGGCGGGGCTTCCCTTTCGGGAGGCCTTCCGCCGCACAGCACACCACGCCGTCCAACCGCCGCGGCGGCTGATTGTCCAACCACCGCGTGGCAAAGAGCCGCACGCTGTGGAGCAGCAGCAAATCACACTGCTCCGCGTACACCATGAAGTTGTTGGTTCTTTCCCTCATGTCCTCCACAAACTCGATGGTGAAGGGGTCGTCGGTTTGCCGGCAGAGGAGAATCACCTGCGCCCCTTTGAGCGCAAGCTGGTACGTGACGGCGGCGCCCAACCCTGACGTGCCGCCGGTGACAATGTACACCTTTCCGTGGAGCTCTCCGGTCCAGGGGTTCGAGGCGCCGTTGGAGTAGTACTTGACGGCCGCCGCGGCTGCGGCCACGGGGGCGTAAAGCTTGAGATACTCCCATCCGGGAATCACCTGGGGGCCGTCGAAGAAGGCGCTGGAAAGGATGTCAAGGGGCATGGGGGGAGGCGAGGGCTGCGCGGGCGCGAAGGACAGCGCGCCTGCACAGGCGCCCCGCCGCCTGCATGGATCGCGCACCCGTGCACCGCGCACCCGTGCACCTCCGCCTGCACACACGCCCATCGCACCGCCGCCTGCATGGATCGCGCACCCGTGCACCGCGCACCCGTGCACCCGCACCACACCCATCTCCCATCTCCCATCACCTCCCATCGAACCAGAATGGACGAGTTGGTGCTCTACGTCACTAGAGGCGATCCTGCAGACAAGCACGCCGCGGAGTCGCTCGCGGCCGTGCTGTCCATACAAAAGTCCCACCACTACGCCAGTTTCCGGCAGGCAGAGTGCCCCCCCAACGGCGCAGCCCTCTCCGGCTTCGGCCCCGGCGAGCGCCTCTTCGTGGCCGCCAACGACAAGGCGTTGGTCACGTGCTACGTCTGGGGCACGGAGGGCGTCGACCAGCGCTTTGCCGTGCCCGAGCCGCTCACGTGCTTGGCGCTTGCGCCGTTTCCCGCCACGCTGAACGCCGACGCAAAACCTGTGTACCGCACGCCCTGGCTCTTGGCCGGCGGCTCCAAGACCGGCCGCGTCTACGTGTGGGAGTTGGCGCTGGGCGACTTGGTGTGTGTGAAGGACGCACACTACCAGGCGCTCACGGCCATGGAGTTTTCCCAATGCGGCAATTTCTTGGTCACTGCCGGCGACGACGCCCGCGTCAACGTGTGGCGCACCACCGACCTTGTCGGCCCGCAGGAGCAGGCCCGGCCGCTCACGTTTGCCGACCACCTGTTGGCGGTCACGTGCGTGCACGTGTACGGCGCCGGCCTGCACGTGCGCGTGGCCTCGGCGTCACGTGACGGCACCCTCCGCGTGTACGAGGTGCTTGGCCGGCGCCTACTAAGCACCTTTGTGGTCGGCCTGCCCGTCGAGTGCTTCGCCCGGGACCCGGCGGGCCGTGCGTTATATGCAGGACTCGCCGATGGCCGGGTGCGCCAGATCCCGCTCTACGCGGCGCACCCCTACCTGCACGTGCTCGAGGCGGTCGGCGGCAACGGCCAGATCGTGACGCTTGCGGAGGACGTGGACATGGCGCACACGTTCGTGCACCACGTGACCGCGGCGCCCAGTCACGTGACCGCGGTGTCCGTCTCCATGGACGGCATGTACCTCGTGAGCGGCGACAGCAGCGGCCGCACGTACGTGGCGGACATTGTCACCAAGCAGGTGGTCAAGGCGTTCACGGCCTGCAAACTGGGCATCGCCTATGTGCAGGTGGGCCTCTTTGACCAGCAGGCGTCGCAGGCGGAGGCGCAGCGGCACCACCGGCACTTGCCGGCGCTCAAGCGGGTGTTGCGGCCGGCGGACGCCGCGGACCACACGGTGGTGGTGCAGCTTCTGGAGCGCACCCGTGCCTCCGAGGATTTCGCCGAGTGGGTGCAAAAGAAGGCGGCGCAGGAGGTGCGTCTTAAGTTGGCGCAGGGCGAGTCGGCGCGCGAGGTGCAGCTCCAGAAGCAGCTTGAGAAGCTTTCGGACGCCTACAGTGCGTTGAAAGACGATTACGACGAGTTGCTCCAGCGCCAGTAGGCCGCGGCGTGCGCCGCCGAGCCGCCGCCGAGGACCAAGCATAGATAAACCGAGCAGCTGGCGTTTTGTAGCGGCGGATTCATGGGCAGAGCAGCGGTCCTGCAGACAGGCGCGCTTTTCATCGCATCGCACGCATCGCCGCCATCATGGCCGAAGAAACCGTTTCCAAGAAGAAACAAAAGGCGCTCCAGTTCCGGAAAAGCAAAGATGAGCGGGCGGCCGAGAAGGCCGACAAGGCTCTGCGCAAGGCCGAAATAGCGGCGCAGGAGGCGCAAAAACTGGCGCAGAAAGAGCAATCCGACGCCGACAAGAAACAAAAAAAGGCCCAGGCAAAGGAAAAGCGCCAAGTGGAAGCTGCCGAGGCCGGCGACGAGCCGGCGGCCAAGAAGCGCAAAACCCGGCGGGGAAAAAAGGGAAAAGGCGTCAATAACGGCGCCGGTCCTCGGTTCATTCTTTTCATCGGAAACCTTCCCTACGATACCACCCAGAACGAGTTGGACCAGCACTTCCAAAACGCCCACGCAGACCGGATTCGGCTCCGCAAGGAAAAGGGCATTGCCTTTCTTGAATTTGACAATGAAGGCGCCAAAATCCAGAGCAAGATGGACCACGCCCTCGGAATGCACCATTCCATGTTCCGTGGCCGTAAGATCAACGTGGAGTTGACGGTGGGAGGCGGAGGCAACTCGGATGCCCGTTCGGCGAAGTTGAAGGAGAAGAACGACAAACTCATGGAGGAAAGGCGGGACAAGGCCAAGAAAGACGCGGCCAAGAAGGCGGAGAAGGCGGCCAAGGACGGGCAGGACCAGAAGGCCGTGGGCGGCATGCACCCGGCCCGGGCGGCGTTGATGAAGTAGGTGCCGGGCGTAGAGCTACTCCTGCACGGAGGCCGAACCTGCACAGAGGCCGAACCTGCACAGAGCTACTCCTGCACAGAGGCACGGCCCAGAACTACTGCAACGGCTACGTCCGGCTCGAATCAATACTTAGACTAGGAATATTAGGCAGCTCGGACACGCGGGCCGCGTATTACAGCGTGTTTCCAGACCGCCATAAGCTTGGTTGGACAGCCGTGCCAGATGCGGCCAGTTTGGCTATACTGTCAACAGCCTGCGAGAAACAGATTTTCTAGCACGGCTCGATTGCTCTCTTCATCATTGTTAGATCTGCAGGTGTGTTCTTCATAGATCTGCAGGTGTGTTCTTCATAGATCTGCTTCAGAACGTTCTCCATTGTTACACCTGCTTCACCCGTTCGCCCCATTCTCACCACCTAGCCATCTTCCAACACCATCCCCAAGCTTCACAAAATCAGACACTTCTTCGCCTTCCGCACCTTCCGCTTCTTCTCAGCAACAGGCTTCGTGGCACCGTTGGAAGGGGCAGCCTCGTGCAACTCGTCCTTGGAGTCGGCCTTGGAGGGCGGATCCAAAACCGCCCGAATAGCATAGTCAAAAAGCTCCTGGATCCCCAGCTGCAGAGCCGCAGAACACTCAACATAACGGATGGCGCCCACATCCTTGGCCAATTTCTGGCCTTGCGCAGTGGAAACGGGTTTCTGTCCCTTCTCCTGCAACTCGTCCAACACATGATACTCGTCACGTAAATCGGTCTTGGTGCCCACCAAAACCACCAAAATGTCCTTGGGCGAATGGTGCATGATTTCCGGAACCCATTTGGCCCTGACATTGGCAAAAGAGTCGGGCGAAACCACCGAAAAACAACACAAAAACACTTCTGTTTGTGGGTATGACAACGGCCGCAAGCGGTCGTACTCGGCCTGGCCCGCCGTATCCCAGAGCCCCAATTTGATGGGCTCTCCGTCCACCATCACTGAGGCGGAGTAGTTGTCGAAAACGGTGGGGATGTAGTCGTTGGGGAAGGTGTTGGTCGTGTACGAAATGAGAAGGCACGTTTTCCCGACGCCTCCATCGCCAACCACCACTGCTTTTATCGATCTCATGGTGTGGTGTTCAGTTGGTGTGGAAAGTGCGCATGGGTGCGCCCACACCCGTACACCGGCGCTTCGCACTGCACACCGCACGCCCCCTATATGCCGGAGCGCCGTCGCGCCCCAACACTCCCAGTCCACCGCCCTCCCACCCAATGGCTTACAAGGACCTCGTGCCCGTGGGCACCGCGCTCATCATCGGCGCCACCTGTTTCGGACTCGGTGTCATCTATGCAAACCTCCCCTATGACTACCACACCTTGTGGACGCACCAGCCGGGGGCTTTCGAGCAATCCGTGGTGCACTATTCCCAATGGGTGAACGCCCCCATGAGGGTGCACCATATCTTGCACGCGGTGATTGGTGTTGGATTGGTGGGTTGCTTCATCAAGTTGTTCAAGCCCGATCCCGAGGTCAAGTACTTTGAGTACGGCACGTTGGGTTTGATGATGGCCGGAGTGGTGATATACTTGACCAACTTGAGAATTGGCGCCAACTCGTGCATCACTGGCGAGTGGGGCGAAGTCGACGCCAACACGGGAATCAACGTGATGGCCGCATCTCAGTTCATGATGGTGATTGCGTTGGTTGGAGTTTTGGTGTTGCAGGGAGGCTTGTACTATGCTCAGTGGTATGAGGAGCAGCTCCATGCGAAGTTTTATGCTGAGAGAGCCGAGGCCGACAAATCCCAAGCTGGGAACGAGAAGGAGGCTGGGACGGTTGAGCCTGAGGGTGTTTCGACTGCGACTGCTAAAAAGTCTGCCAAGAGGAGAGCCTGAGGGATGAGTGCAGTGCCTTCCTGTTTGGACCTTCTGGCGTCTCTTCTGAACACCTCGCTGAAACTCTTCTGCTCCTCGTGCCAGAAGGACCGAATATTTGTCATGTCATCGCCTGAACACAGAGACTTGGAGGTGCCGGTCCCAGTCTCATTTCCAACAATCCCATCCAACTTCAAGTGGCCACAATGGTTGAGCCAGGCCTGTCGGAAAACCCGGTTTCTGCATCATTCTGGATATAGCCTCAAAGTCCCTTCTCTGTACCTTGGGCCGTAGAACCGCCCATGCCCCTGTATACCGCCGCTGCCCGGGAACCTTTGCACGACCCGGTCCGGTTGCACAGGCTTCGGGAGGCACGGGTGCAGGCACGTGACCCCGCGCGCACCAATGGCGCCTTCTCAATTACCACGAAAAACATCGATACCAATGGGCGTTGCAGAGAAAGTTTGGGGCGACTACCCCGTATACTACAAGCAGCCAATCAGAGTATGTACCGGCAGCGACCGCCTTTTCACGTGACCGGGTCTTCCCGCCAGAGACGACCTGTTCTGGCAATCGGGGCCGATACCACCCCCTCCACTCCCTCCACATCAAACAATACTAACAGGCAGTGGGCCCGCTACCATGCACACACAAAGCCGCATTTCACCTTTTCCGTTGCAATGGGACTTGCGGCTCCATTGCTTCTTTTGGCAGTGCCTTTGAGAGAGAAGTACTTCTATGCCACCCACCAGCCAATTCCGGAAGTCTACCCGCTTCCCACCCGGGCCCGTGACGCCTCGTTGTCTGGGTTTGACGACGAGTAAGCATATAGAAATAAACAGCAAAGAAAGGCAAATCTCCCATCGTCCAGGCACTGCAGACTCGGTACAAATTGGCGTCCAAATTGCCACAATGCATCAACAAATGCTGACCCGCCCGCGTAAATCTTGGCCCTCCAAGGTCCAAACCATCGCTGCATCACCTTGTTCCGTCGTTCTTCTGTAGTTGTCATCACCGTCACATTGATCCCCGCACGCCCAAACACATACGTGCGAAAAAACTCTTCTTCATCCACACCATGCTTCGGTCCATTCTCCGCCGCCAATTCGGGCAGTTACGGGCATCCGTTGCCCAGCCAGTGGCGCCCAACGCATTTGCCCGCCAGCTTTCCAACTCCCAGCGTTTTTCCGCCTCAGGAAGCTTGTTTGGGGACGTCACACAGGCCAAGACCCCCGAGGAGCCTGCCGCCACAGAAAACGACAGCTTTATTGGCGAATCGTCCGATGGAGTTCTGCCCCAGAATGACACCAAATTGCAGCAATACTATGCCGAAAAAGCCAAAGCGGAGCAGGAGTCCCGTGACAAGTACGTCAGCTCTCTCAAGCGCAAGCTTTTCGATGCCAACGTGGCAGAGCACGGCTTTTTCAAAAACAACCGCCTTGTCCGTGACCCCGAGTCCGGCAAGCAATATATGTTGAAGTTGACCGAGCAGGAAATCGACATTCTCGAGCCCACGATATACTTGCACCTGCACCGGATCAAATCGTCAATGAAAAAGGCCACCGTGGTCAACCGCTTCGTCCGTGGAATGGCAGTCAAAAATGCCATCAACCAGTTGCATTTCAATCCCAAAAAAATGGCCACGGAGTTGGAGAAATTCCTTAAACATGGCTTGGAGCTCTGCAGGAAAGGCGGATACAACGAGGATTCGGCATACATCCAGGCCCTCTGGACCGGCTCCGATGGTGGCTGGGTCAAGAGACCGGATATCAAGGGTCGTGGCCGGACGGGAATCATCGAACACCCGTACATCCATTTGAAGGCCATTTTGAAGACCGACGTCACCAAGCGTCGTTTGGCCTGGGAAGCCGCTCAACGCCGCCTGGCTGCCAGGCCACGGGTGTACATGAACACTGAACCTTTGAACTTTCAGGTTCGGGGAGTGTACAAGTGGTAGCATGTAAATAGAAACAACAGGAGAAGGATCTGTGACAACGAGCTCGTTGCTTCGTAGGCTGGTGTCACTTGTAGCCATTGCCGACCCGCGCTGGATGCAGGTCCTATACCTGCCCCGGTGGCTCTTTTCGGCGTCAATATTCCCCGCGGTCCGGGTATTTCCAATACGGCCATTCGTCCATGCCGTCACGTGGCGTGTAGATCAGGTAATTCAGACCCAGAACCAAAGAAGTCTTGCATATAGGGCACTGTGTGCAGTGCCGTTGGGGTTCCGGTTGCGAAAAGAAATGCGTCAGATGCTGCGTCACGTGCAAGACAAATCTTCCGCTACAGCGCTGAACAGCTGATGCTTGAGCCCATACAGAAGTTCACCCCGCACCGCTGTAGTTGTAACTTTTCCCTGCGTTTCGTGGTGGCGTCGTGCACGAACGACATGCGACACTGCCGGTTGCGACATCCTGTAGGTGCCCCTAACGCACAGGCATGGCCTATTCTTTCCCTCCCCGTTGACTTTCCCCTGCAGTTTTAAAAAATATTGAAGCAGGCGCTGGGGTTTATATAGTTTGCGAAACGACACAAACGCAAATTTTGCTGCAAGCCCCCTAAACCTGAAACACCCCTGAGCCCCTGAGCCCCGCCCCTGAAACACCCCTTACGCCCGCCGCAAAAGCGTCTATTTAAGCTTGACGTTTGCCACCCGAAATTTGCTTTGGTTTTCTGCTGCCTCCAACTCCACGTTCCGAAAGTGGCCATTCTCGTTATACGTGCCAACCGTTACACAATCTGAAGCAGAACACTTAAGAATACAACCCCAATTTGAGAATAGTGTTGGTGGTATCTCTATATTGCAGAACAGTGTTGGTATCTCTACATTGGAGAACATTAGTCATCCTGTATTGCTAACATGGGTTTGGCATTGACGGACTTCTTTGACAACGAGGCATACGAGAGCAAGGACACGCAGATTGTGGTATGCAACGAGTGCCTGGCGCACCTTTGCCTATCGCCATTGATTCTCTCGGACCAGTTCCGGGGTCTGTCGGGTAAGGCATATCTAGTGGACCGTCTCATCAACATCCACACCGATCCCGTGGATACAGAGACCTCTATGGAAACCGGCATTTATTTGATCAACAAGATCAAATGCCAGCAATGCCACACCAAATTGGGCTGGCACTACAAGAAGTCGTTCAAGTACCTGGAGTACTACAAAGAGGGAAAATACGTGATTGAAGTTAAGTTCATTCGCTTGGTTGCCAACCAGTGCTCTACGGCGCAGCTTACCGAGCAGGCCAAGATCCTGCGCAGACGGCGGTCGTCTGCAAGCAACTCCGCCTCTTGCATGGACCGTGAGTCTATGAAGGAATCTTTCCGGGCCTACAATTCTGAGTTGAGCGGTGCAGTTGCATCTGGGTTCACCAAAGGTAAACGGCCGAGGTTGGCGGTCAAGTACAGCCAGCTGTTGAATCCTATGACGAGCGAATGCGAGGAACAGAATCCCTGAGTCAAGCTCAAGAACACTAGGACAGAGTGATGTTAGTACTGGTCACTGAGTTAGGATGTGACGAGTACTTGGCGTTGGCCCCTATTCTAATTCTTTGAGCTAGGATAAGACGGGTATCTGATTTTTCCCTTCATTGAATTGTCGAGGCATAAGAGACAGTGTATTCAATACTGCGTTCTCTTGATTGAATTGGGTAGGATGCCACCAGCCGAGTCTACGGTTGACATTGTGCCCGTTCAATAGGCTTATAGTTTGCTTTCGATAGCTCCTCAATCGACGGAGTTGTAAATCTCCTGATGAATGTTTCTGTTGTTTTTGTTACAAAGGTTTTAAGTGACTGTCAGTGTGAAAGACTGCTTTTCTGGTGAGACTGATTTCTTGATGCGTTTCTGGTGAGACTGATTTCTTGATGCTTTTCTGGTGAGACTGATTTCTTGATGCTTCTCTGGTGAGACTGATTTCTTGATGCTTTTCTGGTGAGACTGATTTCTTGATGCTTTTCTGCTGAGACTGATTTCTTGATGCGTTTCTGGTGAGACTGATTTCTTGATGCGTTTCTGGTGAGATTTACATTCTTGGTTGTTGATTATGATGACTGCGGCGCAGCCCTATGCAAAAGAAACGCTCGGCACTGCAAGCTAAAGACGTTTTTGCCGTTTTGGCGACGCACCCGAAGAACCAGCCGCTCTTTTCTTCTTAGCATCCAACTTCATGTACACCAAGCAGTATGCAGATGGATCCGATAACGCGCTGCGCTCATCAATGGCATGCACGTACTCGTCGTCGTACGTCGACCACGTGTTGTCTGGCTGGAGACAGTGTGCAATATAGTGACCCGACAGAATGGAGCGGCCCTCGTGAACAATCACACCCGCCAACTGGTACTTGTGCAGGACATCATCAATGGCATAAGGCCCAAGATCCAAAAACTTGTTGTACCGGATGGGCTGCTTGACTTTCAGCGACGAATTGCCGTTGAACTTGAAACGCTTCATGTGAACCATCAACGTTTGCGGAGCCCGTTCCACCTTGGACTTTTTCGTGGCCACGGTGTTTTTCTTGCACAGCTCACACCAGTACCCCAGGCTGTGATCTTTCTTGTCGCCACGGATCGTTTCCATGGAGAAGAAGTCGGCAAGGGCACGTTCGATGGAGTATTCAGAGAGAGACTCTTTGCCGAGATCCGCGGCTCTTTCTTTTTGGGGCAAATTCCCGTCCTTCAGAGATTCATTCTTTTGCTTGTCTGCAGACACCATTTCCTTGTTTTCGGGCTCAGCTGCGGAGCTGCGACGGCGTTTGGTGAAACCAAGCGATAAGTCATAGAATTCCTGTTTTGTCACGCTGCTGGTCTTGCATTTCTGGCACACAACTTCCTGACTGAGAAGCCCGCCAAAAATATCGTACAAAATCAGCAGGTTCAATTTGGCGCCCTTGGGGGTGGAGTCTTCCTGCAACCGAGACATCAAGCTCATGAAGTATTCATGCGAGTCTTCCTGCTGCCATTCGCTCATCATGCAGTTTATGTCGTCGAGCCGCAGGACCAATTTCTTGGGGTTCATGTACTTTTTCAGGGTTCCGTTCCACATGCGGTTGGCCAAGTCGGCAAAGGTGTGCGTGACGGAGCGTGCAGGCAAAACGTGTTTTCCCTGGACCACCTGCTGGAGGTACTGCTGCAAGGCAGGAATGTGGATCAAGGTCTGGATGGCGGAATTCATGTAGCACGTGACTCCGAAATTCAAGAGGCCCACTGGTTTTTTGCCATGGAACGACTCGGGCCACCGGAACTGCCCTTGCCCGGTTTGGAGCGTCTGGACTGCAGAGAGGTCCATTTCCGGCTCGACATGGTCCGCTGCCGGCGGCGTCTTGCGTGCCTCGTCCAAAAGATCCTGTTTTAACTGTATCTTTTCGTGCTCGGGGGACTTCGGCTTGTGTGCAGTCGTCGGCTGAACGGCTTCGTCTTTTTCAACCACGGCATTTTCTGCTTGAGCGGCCGTGGCAAGTTCCTCGCCGAGATCCTCGCTTTCGTTGTCCACCTTGAAAATTTGCTGACTTTTGTCGTCATATTCGCTTTCACTTTCGCTTCCACCTTCACTCTCGCTGTCACTTTCACTTTCACTCTCGCTGTCACTTTCACTGTCACTTTCACTGTCACTTTCACTTTTGACACTTTCGTCGCTGTCGTCGGTTTCGGGAAAAACTTCCGATTTGGGCAGGGCCGCCTGAGGCTCGTCGGAAATCTCCGACTGGCCATGAGCCGATTCCGACGCCGATTCGTATTCGTCACTTTCGGGCAGCTCGGCGCCCAAATCCACCCCCACATCCGAATCCGGATCAGAGCGTTCCGTTTCTGGGTCGGGATCCTCGGGACCCGCCGAATCAGGACGGTGCACTTCCAAATCGGGCTCGTTCCCCGAAGTCAGCCCGTCAACATCACGCCTCACACCGACTTTTCTCTTCTTCTTCTGCTCGAACTTTTTGCCTGTATAGGCGGCAATAGCTTCGGCCATCGACTTCGGACGCACCGGTTCCGGATTCCTCTCCTTTTTGGGCATCACCGGGGCTTTTTTCGCCGAAGAACTTAGCACAATATACCCTGCAGATTTCTCACTCTGCACGTCCTGCTCCGGATGCTTTCCGCTAACAAAAGTAAGCGGATTGTTGAGGATGCGGTCCACGAGAGGATTGGACATGTTGTTTCAGAGGATGAGAGCACATGGGGTTACGTGCAGGCGCGGCGCGATGCGGTCACGTGCGCCGCCGCACGTGGATTGCGGTCACGTGCACTGCCGCACGTGCTGCGCCCCGAACACCGCGTGTCGCCGCCGGCGGCACGCCTCGTGGAGGAGCGCGGCGTGGCCGATCTGGGACGCATCGCGCCGGCGCTGCTGGATCTGCTGGCGGAGCTCCTGCATCCGGCGCAGTAGCTCGGGGTCTGATTCGGGGGCGGCGCTGCGGCCGCTTGCTTTTGTGCAGGACGCGTCCTGCACGTGCCTCTCGTCTCTCTCTTCCCAGGGCTCGGGGTCGTTTTCGTCGAGCTCGGCCGGCCCGTCGGCACCGCCCTGGAAATCGTAGTACTCACGGGCCACCGACCTTATGTGCAGGCTCGGCACGCTCTGCAGGCTCTGCTGCCCCATGAGCAACTCAAAACGCACCTCAAACATGCGCCAGTCGCGGCGAACCAAAGCTAGCGGGTCATGTAGGTGCTGCATCCGGGCGATCTTCTGCGCCAAGCTGCGCCCGTACTCGAGCCGGGCTGCGGTTGTATGCAGTAGTGCAGTATTCCACGACGTCTGCTGCAACCGGTGCATGATGGCGGCATGGCGTTCGCCGGCAAAGAGGTCGATGTCGAGCGCGTAATACTGGTCCCGGTGCACGCCGAAATCCCGGGCGTCGGCCGCCGGCCCGCTCTCCCGCTCGGGGTCGTAGCCCACGGGAAACGCCCGAAACGCGCCAATCTCCACCTTGTTCTGGAGAAGCGTCTGTGCAGGATCAACCACGATGGCCAAGTACGGGTCCTGGAAGCTCTGGTTCAAGCTCTGCGTGGCCACGTCGATGCCGCTGAGCCAGCACCCGTAGCCTGGATGCAGGTGGTACCAGCCCACGATGCCGTCTTTGCGGTCCACGGCCTTCAAAAGATCGAGGTACTGCACCATGTACTCGTAGGCTTCACTTTGGGCGTTGACTCTTGTTTCGGTTCCCTCCACTGGAAGCGAGTACACGTCCATGACAATGAACATATCCCGGACGATTTTTCCGGTCAACATGCCCATGACTTCGATGGATCCGCCGACTTTGGCGTGAACGCTCATTTTTAGCAACGCAACCGCGGAAACAAACACCCGGGTGAAGTATTTGGGCAGGTTTCGCCAGGGGCGCGCGGCTAGGGTTTCTGGGTCGGGCTCCACCAGGTAGAAGGTGTTGGTGTGGTTCTTTGCCCGTGGCGCTCCTGTATATAGGCGCAGCGTGAGCTGGGCAAGCTGGTCCATTTGATCCAGCTGTTTCAGGTATCCAGTGTTTCAGCTGTTTCAGATATCCGGTGTTTCAGATATTCAGCTGTTTCAGATATTCAAATATCCAGCAGTTTCAAATATCCAGATATTCAGATATTCAGCTGTTTCAGATATCCGGTGTTTCAGATATCCAGATATTCAGATATCCAGTGTTTCAAATATCCAGCTGATTCAGATATCCAGTATTTAAAATATCCAGCAGTTTCAGATATCCAGTATTTCAGATACTCGGCTGTTTCGGATATTAGGATATCCAGATATTCAGATATTCAGCTGTTTCAGATATCCAGCAGTTTTAGATATCCAGATATTCAGCTGTTTCAGATATCCTGTGTTTCAGATATTCAGATATCCGGTGTTTCAGATATTCAGATATTCAGCTGTTTCAGATATCCAGTGTTTCAGATATCCAGTATTTCAGATATTCAGCTATTCGGTGTTTCAGATATCCAGTGTTTCAGCTGTTTCAGATATTCAGATATCCACTGTTTCAAACTCTTTCTGTTTCAAACTCTTTCTGTTTCAAACTCTTTCTGTTTCAAACTCTTTCTGTTTCAAACTCTTTCTGTTTCAAACTCTTTCTGTTTCAAACTCTTTCTGTTTCAAACTCTTTCTGTTTCAAACTCTTTCTGTTTCAAACTCTTTCTGTTTCAAACTCTTTCTGTTTCAAACTCTTTCTGTTTCAAACTCTTTCTGTTTCAAACTCTTTCTGTTTCAAACTCTTTCTGTTTCAAACTCTTTCTGTTTCAAACTCTTTCTGTTTCAAACTCTTTCTGTTTCAAACTCTTTCTGTTTCAAACTCTTTCTGTTTCAAACTCTTTCTGTTTCAAACTCTTTCTGTTTCAAACTCTTTCTGTTTCAAACTCTTTCTGTTTCAAACTCTTTCTGTTTCAAACTCTTTCTGTTTCAAACTCTTTCTGTTTCAAACTCTTTCTGTTTCAAACTCTTTCTGTTTCAAACTCTTTCTGTTTCAAACTCTTTCTGTTTCAAACTCTTTCTGTTTCAAACTCTTTCTGTTTCAAACTCTTTCTGTTTCAAACTCTTTCTGTTTCAAACTCTTTCTGTTTCAAACTCTTTCTGTTTCAAACTCTTTCTGTTTCAAACTCTTTCTGTTTCAAACTCTTTCTGTTTCAAACTCTTTCTGTTTCAAACTCTTTCTGTTTCAAACTCTTTCTGTTTCAAACTCTTTCTGTTTCAAACTCTTTCTGTTTCAAACTCTTTCTGTTTCAAACTCTTGTTCAACTCCTTCTGTTTCAGTCACCTGTTTCAGTCGCTTGTTGCTAACTCCCTGCCAGTTCTGCGCCTAGAACCACAATGTATAGTTTCCAAAACACTGGCGCTTCGATGCAGGCCTTTCTGGTATCTTTGTACTCCTTGATCAGTCTAACTTTGGTCAAGCTGTCCGTGCTCTTTGAATCACCGAATTCTGGGTGAGTTTCAGAACGGTGTTTGTGTGACGCTCTGGTGGTTGTATCAAGCTAAAACTGCAGGTATTCCAACGTAGTCTCGGTATTGTCCCAATCCTCCCGCTTGTATCAACAGTCATGTATTGAGCCCGCACTAATGCTTCGATGCAGGAATAAAGTAATATAAACTGCTGTTGTCCGCCGAGAACTTGCGTCCATCGCGCCGCGGATCCATAGTGTGATAGCCCCGGTTGGGCGGGATGTAGAATTCGGGTCGCATCATTTCCCGCTTGTCCACCATGGTTGCATTGGGGTATGCCTCATGCGGGTTGAGCCGCCCGGAAACTGGCCATTTCTGGAAGATCCCCGAGAACCGCTTCCGCAAATGGATCGGCGGAGGCGCAAGCGCAACTGGTACGCGTGGCAGCAAAATCACCCGTGAATTGCCCTTGCTGGAAAGCTCCTTGTACTGCACATGGATGGTTTTATTCATGAACATCAGATGGTTGTCACGGGCCACGGCGCTGGCCGCCGCTGCTTCGTCGGTGAATGTGACAAAGCTGAAAGTGGATGTGCCTTTCTGAATCACCGAAACGTCCACAATTTCCCCGTGCACCGAAAAGTGCTGGCGGATCTTGGCCTCGGTGGCGTCGGCGGGCAACTGGCCAATGAAAATGGAGAGCTTGTCAAACTGCAGTGGCTTGATACTGACATCGTCGATGTTTTGCGCCCACTCGACGTGATACTCCTCGCTTTCAGTGAGGCTGGCAAAGGCTCGGATGGCATCATCCCGGTACGAGTACTTGATGAACCAATTCAAGCTGGCTTCCGGAACGGGCCCGCTAACCACACGGCCCGCGTGCGTGCTGGGGGTGATAATCTCGATCTCTCCGTATCGGGATGCAAGCTCCTGAATCTGCTGTCTTCCCATGAGCAGAAAGAAAGATATGAATAAGGTGCGGTTGACCTTGGCTGCCTCACACCTTAACTTGCGGCCGTCGAGTTCGGAATTGTGCCCCAATTTGATGGCTTTTTGGCAGTCTCGGTCGTTGGTGTACTGCACAAATGCATAGGGGCGGTTGACGGGGTCTCTGAGCACCTTGACTGACGCCAACTCGCCGAAAGTGCCAAAGTGGTCAGTGACCGAGCGGCAGAGCTCATCGTCGGAGCGAGTGGCCCGGAGACTGGCCACAAACACACATGCGGACGGCCGGCGCTTACTCTGCCGAGGGAAGGGTTCTTTTGACATTTTCACATTGCTGAAGCTTGGAGCAGGTGCATAGTTTTCCTTGTTGAATTCCTGTCCCGATGGTTTGGTGGGAGAGCTCATAGTCATGCGTAGTCGTTGATAGTATTTTTGCTTCGGATTGAAAATGTCGAGTCTTGGCTGGGGGGCTTTGTCTTTTTATAAGCTGGGCAAGAGCACAAATGGGTTTGGATGCAAACGTGGGTGCAGGCTGTGCAGGCGCGGCTGCAAAACGCGCCCGCATTCCCGTCCTTCACAACTGTTCCTCGTTTTCGCTAAAATACACACTGATTCCTTGTTTCCGCTTAAGCACTCCACCCTCCAGCGCCCTCGTTGGAAGTATATTGTCTATCTGCAGGGCAGGTAAGTAAAACCAAAAGCTCTTCACCACAGCCGGTACAAACGCAAATGCAAATTTCTTCACCAGTTGCTCCTCACACCATTCCCCCTTTCTGAGGATCTCTCTTGCAGGATCTCGTTTTTGGCGGCTTATTTAGCAGTTCCATTCTCCTTTTCAATTGGATATATGTATCTAAAGCAGTGCTTGGCCGCTTTTGAAGGAGTAGGCGAAAAAGAGCTGTAAAAGTAGTGCTGAATTTTAGGGGGGCTGGGGATTTATATCCACCACCGTGGTGTTTCAGATCTGCAGCCGCATTGGGTTTGCCACCCTCGCAAATATATAAACAGGGCGCCGCCCAAACGTGAGGGGTGTTTTAGAATTTGCAGCCTCGCGAGGCTGAAATGCAAGGACTGCACACAGGAGGACCCTGTTCGTGCCCCAGCAGAGGGAGCCCCGAAAAAACCGAGGCCCAACCGACGCTACAGCGGCGGCTTTCATGCAGCAAGCCACCGCCCAAACAACGCCCTTTTCCGTCGACCTCTGCCACACTTCTGTCATACCCGAACAAGGCAGGCCGCGCGCGGCTGTGTGCAGGAAACAACGGGATTACTCCGCTTTTCCTCAAATATTTCCTCGCAACATCGCCTAACTTCTGGAGAAGTTTTTTCCTCATTACCCCATACTTTTTTGGCCCACTCACGCTTTTGTCCACGCAACCCTTTTACCGAACAGCTCCAGATCTGCTTCCTTTTCATTCATGACCCCTGAACCGGCTTCTTTTTTCCAGCGTGACTTTTAAACCATATCCATCCTTTCATTTTACGCGAACTTCCCTAAGTGTGCCTCTCCAGACATGATGTCCTCAAAAATAGACGCCAAGCGAAAAGACCCCACGTCTCGTCCATACAAATGCCCGATCTGTGACAAGGCCTTTCACCGGTTGGAACACCAGACGCGCCACATTCGAACTCATACGGGCGAAAAGCCGCACTCGTGTCTGTTTCCGGGGTGCAACAAGCGCTTCTCCCGACTGGACGAGCTCACCCGTCATTCTCGGATTCACACCAATCCAAACAGCAGGCGCAACAAAAACCTCTTCAAGGTGGAACCGTCCGAGGAGGACCAGCCCGAGTCGCCGCCGCAAAAGCATAGCAATTTCAACAGCTCTCCATCGTTGGGATTCATCCCTGAAACAACCGGGGAGTCCTCCGCCACATCTTCGCCTCCTAGCGACTCCCACAAACAAACCTCCGTGACCTCGGGAGATACCGATATGGACGTGGACAAGGATGGAAACCTGGAAAGCCTTTCGGCCGCCAGCTCCACCATGAACATCGATCTCTTGGCTCTGGCCGCCACCGAAGAACTCAAGGTGTTGGAGAAAACGCTTACCAACACACAGGCCAAAGCACGGCCCCACGTGGCGTACGCTAATCTAGCCAACTCACAGTCGCTTCCGTCGCTCAAGGACTACTTCAAGCCTGGAACAAGCACGTTTGCGTTTGCGCCGCTGAGCTCGCTGAATAATCTCCAGTACTTGCTGAGTGTGGCACTCACCAGCGGGAAAAGCAACAAGGGCTTCAACACGCTTCTGCTGCTACAGAAAATGACGCCTCTCACGCCACAAGTGCATCATCCTGTTCCTGGCCGGTCCAAGATCCTTGACCCTAGTGACATGGATTACGTGCAGAACCGGCTCAAGAAAAGCAGGCCCAACTCGCCCCAGAGCAACTTCACGCTTCCCAACTCGCCTGTTTTGGGCCTTTCGTCATCCAACACACCGGTGATGTCGGCGCATAACTCGTCAACGAATCTTCTGTCGTTTTTTATGACGCCCATGAAGTCCGAATATGACAAGCCCAAGCCGCATGAAGCGAAGGTGGACACGAATGGACACCTGTATCATTCCAAGGCGAAAGAAGCAAAGCCGAATATGGAACTGGGCCAAGTGGATGCGGTCAATATGAGCGATGTGTCCGTGAAAAAAGAAGAGGCATTACCGCCGTTGCGGAGTTTGAAGTTGTACTTGCCTACAAACTTGAGCATGAACGACGCCGATGGCCAGGTGGATTTTGTCCGGGCCGCAGCAGAAAAGAGAATAGAATCGGATGGGGTTGGGGGTAGACGGATTGGTATATAGAGAACCTGTTGGAAACTCGGAGATTGGTAAAGTATGCGAATTGTAAGTTGGCATGTAAGCATTGTGGTGATGGCAGTCTACAATCAAGACGAATGAGGCAAGATAAATCATTCGATGGAGAATAGTCTGAGTGCAAAGGGAGGATTAATCTAGATTTTTAGAATGAATTATAATAGAGTGTTTCAGATTAGAGTGTTTCCTATTAGAGTGTTTCCTATTTGAGTGTTTCCTATTTGAGTGTTTCCTATTTGAGTGTTTCATCCCAGACATGTTTCAGATTAGAGTGTTTCACATTAGAGTGTTTCAGCTTAGAGTGTTTCATCCTAGACATGTTTCATCCCAGACATGTTTCATCGTAGATTGTACACATCGCCGGAGCTACATCAACTTTTTTGTTCCATGAGAATCGCTCATAAAAAGCTTACACAGTTGTTTCAGGTTGAACGCACTATGCTTGTATCAGCTGCTTAAGTGAATCCGGCTCAAAATCGGCATCCAGATTGATGGCCTGCATATAGTGTTGCAGCTACTGGGTCTCCGGCTTGGGCGTATCACGTGGCTGGAGCGGCACAGGAATTTGTGCTTCAGAAGCGTCGAAAATCACCAGAGGTGTGCTTATATGCACCACCGTGCTGCGACCAGGAGCCGGAAACTCCGCTCCTGCATATTGCCTTGCATCAGAAAATGAGGTATGTACTGCATACAGAGACCCGGCAGCGATAAGCGAGTGAACAACAGAAATTCCCCGTTTTGAAAAGGCGTTCCGAAAGAACTGAATTCCGTGTTATCTTTTCAGGAAATATTGGTCTTATGTGCACTCTGCTCTATACAGGCTTCATGTAACGGCTTCTTTGAATTTTACTCTTAAACTTTATTCAGAATTCTGCTTCACGATTTGACCTAAATTTAAATCTGGCGATTTCGACCAATTTCTAATTTCAAGAATTCACGATTCTACCTAGTTTTAATCCAAGAATTCAAGATTTGTATAATTCTATAAAATTTGAAATTCGACCTAAATTCTACTTTAAAATTTCTTTTTCTCAATTCCACTTAAACTCCATATAATTCTACTTAATTCGCCTCTGCACCTACTTTGTATTTGACTCAATTTTTCTTAAATGTCACTATCACTGTGACAACTCAAATCACTAATTGACTACAAACTAAAAATAGAAGTCAAATTACATAAAAGATATACGGTTATTTAATTACATAAAATTGTACGGTTATTTAATTACATAAAATTGTACGGTTATTAAATGCCCTATACAAAGCTATAATTTTACTAGTAAATACATATGGGTAGAATATTTAGATAAGAATTATTATTCAAGTAGTATCTAATACTCTCGACAGTATATTAATAATTAATACTTTAATAATAATAAAAGTATTAAAAAATTGTGTTTAATTATTATATAAACAAGCTAATTATATAATTAAAGATGATTCTTATTTTGCAGATTTGATAGATACTTATAGTTTAATAGATTAGCCATTCAGGTACTCGTATAGATGTAATTTATAATTCAAATAAACAAACTAAACTAGAGAGTTATATCAAATAATACCTTATAACTACAAGATATCAATAGGATTTGAATCAAAATGAAAAGTAAGAAATTTATGATATGGAATTTATGATGAAATTTATGATGAAATTTATGATGAGATTTATGATGAAATTTATGATGTTATGAAAATAGACTATATTGTGATAATTTTATAGTATAAAAATTGATCTAAATAAGAATATATAGCCTGCAGCTAGCAGACCAAAATTTTAATATAGTGTATAGAGGGTGTAGAATATCCTTTCAAAGACTATATATTCAACGCTTTTATAGATAAATTATATAAGTTGAAGGATGATCATGGAATAAATTATATTATTAATAAAACATGGAATAAAATATATCTATAACGGTATTAACTCCTTAGCTCCATACTTGATTACCTGTTTTCATTCTGAATCACCATTAGCTGGATCTATATATTAGCTTCAATAAACTCATTCTACTCTCGTAGATGTTTGGACTAATCATCTATTCATTAACGCCCATCTCCTTAGATGGGTATAAGTACTTAATATTTAAAGTATTTAATAATCTGTTTAACTATAAAATAATCATAGTTAATAAAAGAATGAAGAAATGTCTTAGTGGTATGGTGTGTATATAACTTATATTTCTGACCCTTACGTTTAATAGCTTGTTATGAAGACATTAAGGTGACTTAAGGTTTAGAATCTAAGTTTATATCCCGGCGAAACCGGGATTTCCTACAATATTACCTATTAGGTTACCCATATACCATATTTCATTTTAGATGAACTTAGTTCTATTAATAGCATCATAATCTATGTTTAGTTCCGTTAATCTTAATTTACCATTATAAAGTCTATTATATATGGATTGTGAATAAAACAATATGGTATCCCTCTTATGTATATAAATTAATACGTTCAATTATTTGTCCAACTATTATATCTTTAAATTATTGCGCCTGCACAAGTGCGGTCGATATCTTAAAATCTAAATAGAAAACAATATTTATGTTATCTAAGTCATTGTCTAATTCTGAAATCATAAGTTAACAAAACCTTGTCCTATAAGAATGATAAAAATGCTCTAAAGGTGGGTATGGAAAATTTGTAAAAACCAATAGAGAAGGAAGTATACGTGTAACAAGAGATGTGGTAGATTTTAGAAGTGTGTGCTGATAATTGGCACAACCAAAAATTAAGCCGAATTCTTTAATTATGGAGAAATTTAGATAAGATGGCAGAGACGCTAAACAGACCTGTATATGCGCTCAGAACGTATATCTATACTAAGTGGTTCTAATAGACTACTGTTTGTGCAAAACTTTGGTGTTTAGATATAATACTGACAGCGTTTTATAAGAGAATCGTCAATAAATATGATAACTTTAAGAAGAGTTAACACAGAACTAGGTGTTTGGACGATACAAGGTAGTTTCGATAACAGAATATCTGAGATGGTGATATGACCAAAATGTATGGTTATTCGTAAAAGATAGTAAAATAATAAGAAAATGTGTATTGCAAAGGTGTACCAAATTATATTGTCAATTGATCACCTAGAAATGATAGTAACAGAAGGATGCTAAGTACATATACTCTGAAGAAAGGGCTAATTACAATAAAAGAAAGAAACAGAAAAGTTGTGAAGGAAACTTGGAATATGTAGATATTGGGTTTAAGACTGTAAAATAGGCGGTTCCACATGTGAATTCGGTCTGAATAGGATTATAAATATTATGTATGTCAAAAATCGATATTGAGTTTAAGACAATGTGTAAAAGGGTGAAGAGGGGGCGGGGGTAAGAATAAATAATTTAAAGAGAAAGGGTTTATTAATAGTTTGAAAGTTGAAGAAAAACCTCTTTCATATATTAATTGTTTGAATTTGAGAGGGGACAGGATTCCAGAAAACCCGTGCTTTTGGAAGTAGAATATGGGATATATTAATTATGCATTGGATATAATAAATATGTAAAACTAAATGAATAGTTAAATTTGTTCGAATAATTATGAAGAGTCATTTTGAATAAAGAGTCCATTTATTTTAAACAAATTTTTATACAAAAGATGTGACATTTCCATTGTGTTATCTATGGAGATTTATTGAGTTTACTAGGAGGTTATACTATTGGTCCAGCAATGTTTGGATTACTATATAAAGTTTCAGAAATACACTCTGGTTATATTCATCTCCGTGAATATAATCCTACATATGCACTTTAGGTTTGACTTCAATGCCTCGTCGTATACCTCAACATCGTGATGCTTTTGCTGGCTGAAATATTGTTAAATGATAGAAATACCACGGATAATTGGAATGATACTGTAGTTGCTTATATGCAGGACATAGTATCTGTAGACCTAAGTGAATAGATGTTTAGGTTTGAGAAGATTTGGATTACAAATCACTTGAGTGAAAATGCCAACTTCTGAAACAGTACTTTGAAACAGTACTTTGAAACAGTACTTTGAAACCACTACTCATGACCTTATCTGCACTACTCATGACACTATCTGCACCTATCATGACTTATTGTGTTTTTAATGTCATTTTTAGCTCACCCGCTTTTACATCAGCTTGCAACTCGCCAATTACCCATTCTGTTAGACTTCCAAGGTCGACTCGCTACGGGATGTGGGCCCAAAGGCCGTGTCCTGCATACAACCACGCTGCCTCTGCAGGAGCTGGAACCAGCTTCGATCTAAATCCGCGGTTTGGCATGGACGAGATTTCCGAGACGTGCTTGTTCAGAGCGACAGTCGTGCCGCCGGTGGGAAGGGCGTCCTGTATATAGCGCCCTGGCGTCTGTCCAGTTCCGAGGGCACGCACGTGACTGAGCCAGTTCCGGGCTCTATATCCAGTTCCGACCTACTGAGGGGGGTCGTTGAAACCGCCCAAAACGGCCCAAGACTTTGGCGTTTTAAGTGTTAACAAGCTGCCGCATCTGCAAACCAGCCGCAGTGGAATGGCTGGTTCCGGTTCGGGCCTGCATTGTGCAGCTACCCTCGGAAGTCGGATCACGTGAGCGCCTTCTTAGGGATGTACGGGTCACTTCGGGATGTACGGGCCTCGGAAGTCGGGTCACGTGAGCGCCTTCCACCCCCTCGGATCTCACGTCCCTGCCTCGGAATTCCTCGTTCCGGCGCTGACGTGGCCCTCGGCTCCCATACTATATGCAGTACGCCTACTTGGGGAGAAACATGGCCCTCGGCGCTCATACTATATGCAGTACGCCTGCCTCGGGAACTCGCCCGTACTACATGCAGTACACCTACTTATACTGCCCTGCTTGATCCACGGGTAGACCGCCATACTCACGATTAGCAGTCTTGTGTATGGCGGTATCTCGTGTACTGCATAGTAACCGTGCATTCAATCTTCTGCATACTAACCGACACGTGGTTAGTCTTTTCCTCTTTGCTATTATGGCAATCCAACGCTATGAAGCGTGCATGGAGAAGCTGGGTCAGTGTGCAGGAAAACACCCAACGCAGCACAATCAGGGTTGCAATGTCTGATCTTCCAGGTTCGGCGACTGCATACTGACCGGCGCTTCCCGTGATTTCGCCACTTGACATTTTAATCGCCAGTTCCAAAGCAATTCCAACGTATAGTCGATCCTCGTCCTCTATCCGCCAAAAAACCACACTTCGTGCTCATCCTCAATTCTGTCCGAAAACATGGTTTCTTCGTCACCTCCTGCTTCGAGTCTTTCTCTTTCAACCGAGGCCAACCGAGAAGCAACTCTCTTGGTGTAGTCACCAATAGACCGTGGTTGGATGGTATTTCCACAAACGCTCAATGGCTGTTCGATATGGGAAAACCACTCCTTGAATTGCACCTGTTCAGCGTCTTCCACCAAGTTGAAAATTGACAAGTACGCCTTTTCTGCGGCCAAACGAATCGGAATCACGGCGTCTCTCAAACAAGAGAAAACTGCAGGTGCAACCACATCCAAAAACGGCTGCATACATTCTCCATACTTCAAACGGGCGATCGTCCGGATAACAATGAGTGCAAGGCGGCGGGTGTCCGTGGAGCTGGATGCAGGAGCACATGCCAAAGTGGCCAACTGTGAAACACACGCCTCTCTGGTTTCAAGCGGAACTGAAAACTCGTGCTCCTGCTCGACGGATTCCGGCAGCTTTCTCTCTCCATGGAGAAGCAAAAGTTTGCCGAGGGCCACGGTGGCGTTATCTGAGAGATACGGCAAAGAAGCGTTTGAGCAGTCGAGAATGAAGCCCACGATTTCCGCCAAAAGCTCCGTGTGGAACACGTGAACTGGGGCATCCCGCAAGAATGAGTTGAGCGACAAGATTGCAAACTTCATGTCGGAGGGATCCGAACGCTTGTTCAAGATCTTGGTCTGGAGAATATTGGCCGCCTCTTCCGACGACAAAACCTGCGAAAGAGAACCCAAGAGACGGGCATAGGAAACGGCGGATTTCTCGCTGACCGAGCTCAATTCTTGCTCCACCAACGCCATAATCAGGGTTTTGGAGCCTTCACTCATAGCCTTTCCACCCTTGAGCACCACCTGGAGCATAGCCTTCAAGAGAGAGTTTTTGATGGCTTCGTCTGCGGATTTGGCTGCGGTGACCAATTCAGTAACAAGAGAATCCACGCGGGGCTGGAATCCAATAAGAAGTCCCAAAGCGTCCACTGCTCCATTTCTCAATTTCTCATTTGATGGGTCCATCAACGACCGCACAAAGGTTCTTTGAAGCTGAGGAATGAATGGACGCAAAAACTGCGGAATTCGCTTCAACAAGTTGGTCAACGCCGACAAAATCGCCGTCTTGATGTCTGAACTGACCCTTTCTCCAATCACACGAATAAGCGGGCCGGTGATGGGCGTAGCAAACGGCTTCAAGATGTCTGGAGGCGTTCTTGCAATGATCTCCGCCATGGAAAGCGCAGACACCTCTCTTTGATCGGAAGACCCGTACATCAAGCCATGAGAGAAGATTGGCAAAACACAGCTGGGGCCTTTGGGAAGACAGAAGCCGGCGAGGTTTTCGCCCCGAACTCCGGCAATCAGCAACGCCTGGTGTGCAGGCTTGATCAACTGCTCGAGAACAGGCTTTTCCTGCACGGACACCAAGGCCGCAAGCGCTTCAAAAACACCCGCAACCACAGCAGGGTCCAGGTCGCCAAGGTAGAAGATGAGCTGCGTAGCCGCGTCCTGCACATAGACCAGGTAGTCTAGCAGCGTGCCCTTGAAGAAGACCGCCAAGCGGGGAGCGACGGCGGCTCTCTTCTGCGAGTCCTGGTGTTTCACCAACGCCATCAACTGCTGCATGACTGGATGCACTCCTGCGTCGTCCGTGATGGATAGAAGCGTTTTGTCGAACGCCTCTTCGGCGGCGCTCTTTTCGTCGTCGTTTGCATCGATGATTGCCTGGAGCAAAGTGTTGATGATGGCGCCAAGACGGGAGTAAAGCGCAGGACCGGCCACCGAGGCCAACGCCGCCAACGCCTTTGTTTTGAAAGCGTCGATTGGTGGAGCCATCAAGGTCGGAATCAAAATAGGGAACACCACATCCGCCTTTGTAGCCATGATATCCTGCAAAGCAAGAAGGGCGTTCTCCGACTCGTCCGATTGCAACATGTTCAATAAATAAGGCAAGATCTCGTCGATGACAGTTTTGCCGATTCGGTCTTGGAGAGCTTCGAATGCTTGGGCTGCAGCAGAACGAACGCCGGCAGACAGATCCGTCAACGCATCTCTGATGATCAGAATAAATGTATCCTGGAACTTTTCCAATGCGTCGCTGTTGGCAGAATGGATCAACTCCGCGGCAGCAAAACAAATTCCCTGCTTTCCGTCGGAATCGCTGGAAACAAGCAAATTCTCCATAGTAGGAAGCAACTGCGCCAAGGCATTGGCACCCACACGACGAACAACATCTCCCAAAGTGGTAGCAGCGATGGTTCTGTGGGTTTCGTCGCTCGAAGCAAGTCTGGTGACGAGCATCTGGGTCAAGCTAGGAATGATTTCCCTAACCGTCTTGGGAGTGTTGGCCACCAAAGCTTTCCAAATATCAATGGCTGCTGCTCTAACCACACTGGTGATATCAGAACGACACACATAAACCGAGGCCAAGATGCGGTCTCTTCTCTCCTGGCCCAAAACATCCACGAGGTTTCTGTTGACCTCCAGCTGCTCCTCGGTGAGCTCGTTTTTGCCCGAGATTCCGGTGACCTGGAACAACAAATCTCCGGTAAGTTCCACCGAGGAAAGCCTGATCCGGTAAGACGAATCGGCCATACCGTCCTCCAACTTGGGCAACAACAAGTCGATGGCCTTGGAAGCATAGTTCTTCACGATCAATCTTCCGGCCTTCAAAGCGGTGCCCCGAATTTCCTCGTCGGTGTCGGCCAAACCAATCAAAATCGGCGGAATAATCTGCGACAAGTATGGAGCAAACTGAGACCCAAAACACACGGGCAAGTACAACAATAGGGGCACATATCCTGCACGCACATGGTTGTATGGAGACAGAGCGTTCGCAAGAATACCCGGAAGCATTTCGTCCAACTTGGCAAGACCCAATCCGGCAATGACTTCCGCCAAAGCCTGCGCAGAACCAAGACGATCGCCTGCTTTCGACGGGTCGTTCAATGTGCTGGTGAGGCGAGGAATCAAATCAGAGAAGCATTCCTCTCCCAACTTCTCCACCAAAGAGCCAAGCGCTCTGGCACCTGTAGATCTGGTTTCAGGCACAGGATCCACCATGGCCACCTCAAGCTCCGCCACCAAAGAGGGCAAGTACGGCATGAGATCATTGCTGTCGACCAAAATAGCCATATTTCCGACGATTTGACACGCCTTCTTTTTGGTGGATGCAGATCTTTCTCTCATTCCACGATGGATCACGTGGATAATAAGAGCCAACGACGGACCGTCGATGTAATGCACAAACTGCGTTTTGATCAACTTATCCAACGCTTCCTCGGTGTATTTGGTTGGATCGCCAATGGCCTTGATCAAATCCGGCACAATGGCCTGGATCTCGGGGTTTCTGATCACCTCTCCAAATCTTTTGAGCGATTGGTCAGCAGCTTTCCTCACTTCCTTGTGCGAATCGTTCAAAACACCCACGATTTCAGGCACAATAGTCGATAAAGATGCAGACAATTGTGCGGGGTCAAGATAAGCCATAGATCCCAAAAGCTCCACTGAGCCTTTCTTGGATCTCCACGCCACGTCATCGAGATTTCGAATGGCGAGCGGAATCAACTGTTTGACTCCGTAACTGGTGGTGCATTTCATGATCTGGCGGGCTGCCAAATCGGTAGCGTCACGGACTTGCGGACTGGAGTCTCCCAAAAACTTCAAGATGATGGGCAAAATCTCTATCACGTAGGGCTCAAACATGGAGCCCAAGACCTGCGACAAACAGTCGAAAACAAAGGAAACTCCCTCTTTTGCGCTCTCGCTCCGCTTGGTATCAGCGGCAGAGGTGATTTCCCTCATGACGTCATTGTTGAAAAGAGCTTTGATTCCGGATCCCTTGACCAATCCGGCAATACCATATGCAGCGCCTTTCCGTTCTGCCAAAGACTTTCCGTTCCAGAGTTTGTCAAAGAGATTCTCGAGTGTTTCCTGAAGAGACTCAGTGAACGAGCTGACGAGGGGCGCAATACACTCGGAAACAGCGAACTGAACGTCTTCTGATGGAGTGTCAAGTGTCTGCAACAAACGGTCAAAAATAATTTTCAACCGCTTGTCGTCAGCAGCCAAATGCCGACCCAAAGATCCGTACAAAATGATCACCAGCTCATTGATTCTGTCCTGCTTCTTGGAGTTCTCGTCCTTTTTGGCCAAGCAAGTTTCGAAAATCTCAATGAGAATCTCCACGTTATTGGCCCCCGACTGCTTGATGATTTCTGTTCCTGCCTCCAAAAGTTCTTGCGCCACCAAGTCTTCCTTGTCGCCTAGTGTCTCTCCGGGAACAAGGAATGTGAAAACCTTTTGAACGGCCTCGGAAGATTTGCACAATGGGGACAAAAGACGTAAAGCAATGGCGATTGTAGAGCGAGGCTCCCACGAGTCACGTTGCGCTGCTGCTGCATTGATGACAAGACCGAATTTGTCCTTCTCTGCAGGAGGCGGCACCTCCAACTTTTTGAAGAGCTGTAGCAACTTATCCGACCATTCCAAATAGACTGTTTCGTTTTCAGCCACCACCTCGATGGCCGAGGCGAGAGCTTTGGCCACGGTCAAACGAAGACCTGTATCTTTCTGGTCAATGTAGGCAAGAAGTCTGTGGGGAGCGTCGGCAGGGACCTTGAAATCGCTATCTTCCCAGATGGTTTTTGCAAGCTCGGCAACAGCATTGTCTGTGTCGTGCATAGTCAACCAGATCTGGTCCGAATAGGACAAATCTTCGGTCAAGTCGAACTCGGCATCAATGCTCTGGAGAATGGCGTTTTTGACAAAGCCATCGGGGATGACCAAATTCAGAAGAAGTATTTCCAAATCCACAAGCGAGGAGTTCACAGAAATTTGCTGGCAAACGGTGGAAAAACACTCCTTGGCCATCTTGGCCCGCGTGGGTATTTTCATTAAATCAATGAGGGACTCCAAGATCGGCCGGCGGGGAATGTTTTCAGTTTCAAGCATGTTCTGTGCTGAGAGAATGCTGATTGCCAACAGGAGATGCTCCTCCTCAGCTTCTTCGCTGCTAAACTCAGACGTGACTTTTTGCTTCTTGGAGTTTTTGAGAGCGACTTCTTTTCCGACATCCAAAACCTTGGTGATCAAAGGGGCAATATAGATGTAGCCCGGCACAGTAAACCAATCGTCCACGAGGATTTTGATTCGGAACAAAATGGTACTCAAGCTTTCGAGAAGCAGCTGCTGAGTGTATCTCTCGGGAATTCCCTTGATACCATAGAGTCTCAAGATAATTGCACCGGTCATCTCTGCCAATGGATGCAATCTGTTTTTGATTTCATTGGAAGCGGTGATGAAGGCAAGGGTGCCTTTTTCGCCGAGTAAATCATGGCTCAATGGGTGCTTCAAGAGCTCGAGGAGGTCAAAAACTGCCACACTGAACCATTTCGAGCCGCCGGTGTTCAAAGAATTCGAGTTTGATGTGAAGGTGGCAATGATGGCAAAGGCACGAGTAAACCTCTTGATGATTGCGTTGATGTTGGCACGGATTGTAGATTCCTTTGCGATTTGTGCATTGACCAACGTTTGCTCCTCTCTAGTGAGCTTTTTCTGCGTCGTTTTCTTGGCTGAGAGTTCTTTTTTGAGACTCTCCTCCCATTTTCTCGTTTCGTAGTCTTTTGAGTTCTTGTCCTCGGCCTTTTTCGGCTTGGTGGCTTCCAAAACATCCACAACAACTTCCCCCTCAACACCTCTCCAGATTTCCACGGACTGCGAGTCGATTTCCAGCAAGTTTTCCGTGGAGAGATCGGCTCTCAATACTTCAACAACACATTTTTGGCATTCCTCAGGATAAACGAATGAAAATGTGCTCAAGGCAGCACACGCAGCTTTAGCAAGAGGACCGCCTTCTTTGTACTGCACCAAAACCGAAAAAATGCTGTCGGTTATTGCCGAGACGTTGTTCGAAATAAGCTTCAAGGGATCCAAAGAAGCACGCAACGTCAAGCCTATCCACAGGTCGTTGACGGCAATTCCTGCATGGTGTGCAATGACGAACAAGCTGACCAAGATTTTCTCTGCACCTTCCCTCAGGCAGCTCTGCAAGAGAGTGTTGAAAACAGGCGACAAGAACCTCAAGCGATAAGCAAGCTCCGAGTCGAGTGCTGTCTCTGCAGAAACCACAATCTCGTTAATAGCCTGCATAAAGCAAGACACCATTAGCAGCTCGTTAACTTTCGAGAGGAGAGAAATCGCCCGGACTGCTTCCATTCTCACAGAGTAGTTAGCGTTAGTTGATATCGCAAAGTAGAGATATGCGAGAGCAAAGTCGTTAGCCTCTTTTTCCGTAACATAAGCGTATGATGCAAGGAGAGCCTTCAAACACCAGGACTGTTCCGAAGTGGACAATTTGGAGATGGCCTTCGCACTCAAGATAATGGAGAACTTGTCGTCGGCAACGTCAAGGACAGACGAAAACGGATCCTTCTCCGAAGAAAAATGGGCCGAGAGAGCGAGGCATACATAAGCAGCGGTCACGCCTTTGTTTGTGATGCTTAAAAGAGGAGACTTGTTGGCATCGGCCAAAGCTTTAGCAAACGAAGGCTTCAATGTTTCGTAGAAGTCGGAAACAAGTGACTTTTGCGCTTGGAGCAACTCCGACCCAATAGAAGCAGCCCAGATACTCCTAAGAGGAAGCTTTGAGCTTTCCAATCCAGATTTGAATTGAGACACAACAGTTTTTTCGTCAGCAATCTTCATATCCTTTGCAAGCACAAAAGTGTAAGCCTTAGAAAGCGCCCGCAACAAACTGTCAAGGATTTGTTCGTTTTGCTCCTTGGATGCAAGCGGCAAAACGTCGGCAATGAGCTTTTCAATGAAAGAAGAGTCCTGAAGTGGGAATTCTTTGAAAACTTGGGCAATGAGCACTTTGTGTTCGACGTTGCTTGCGCCCTTAAAAGTTTTAACAACCTCGCGTAAAACAACCAGAAGATCATCGCTGGTTATCGAAGGAAGAGACGTTCTGAAGATGTTTTCGAGCGTCTCTGAAGCAGCCACACGAACGTGTTCTTTGGCGGATTTGAGGCCAGACATAAGTTGAGTCAACAACTTGGAGGAGGCAAAAGACGCCGAAATGTCAATCGATTCGTTCTCAGCAAAAAGAAAAACCGAGATCAGACAGAGGCCAAACTCGGAGGATTTCAAAATGGCCTTCTCCAAGTCAGGCAAAATGGATTGCACAAAGTCATCAGCCGACACAAAGTTTTTGAGAAAGTGACGAGCAAACTCTTTTAAGGCATGTGGGGAAGGGGCGGTTTTCCCAAGAACAACCTGGGAAGAAAACAGCTGAACGACTGCGGAAACGTGGCCCTTTAAATAGTCGAAGAGTGCAGGGTGCAGGGGCAACAAGTCATGCACCGCATCGGATAAAACTCCCATAAAGAGAATGGCGGCGGAGGGAAGCTTGCAGTCGAGCGCAGCACGCACGCAAAGGTCAAGGTATGCCTTCTGCAGCGCAATGTCCTGCGACTGCAACACGTGCATAAGCGAGTGTTTCAGGTGGGCCAAAGCGGAATTAAAAAGCCTGTGCCGGTGCGAGGGGTATTGGAAGTCCTTCAGCGGCAAGCTGGAGTCTGCTGCGGACGCAAGCAACAACACCTGTGCAGCGAGAAGTTTTGACGCAATGCACCCAGATGCACCTGCTGCATTTGTGTCCGTGGGGGGAGCATTATTTAAAGGAGCCGATTCGCCCCCAGGATTGCCCTCCTTGCAATTTACCTCTGCGTTGAGCGCATGCACCCAAGCCAACAAGGTGAGTACATCCGTGACCGCCAAATTACTCAGAACCCGGGCAACATCATAGATGCTATTCACGAAGAAGTTCAAGTACTTCTGGTCTTGTTTGACAAATGCCAAAAGCGCCTTTTCTGCTTGCAGTCGAGACTGGGCGTCGGAATAGTGGTTGTAAGTTCTGAAGAGCAACTGGGCCCACTTTTGAGCAGCGGGGGTTTCTTTATGGGCAGGCAAGTCTTTGAGGATCTGCTGCCATGCGGCAATTCTGAGCTTGCAGCTCGACCCGAGGAGGATCTGGCCGGGCCGCTCCTGGAGAGCTTCCTGCAATGTGTCAGCGTCCATAGTGGTTGGTGGATCGGAAGACGGAAAAAAAAGTTGTGGGTCGCGCCATGTGATCGAGGGCACGTGACGCACGCCCGTTTGCCTCCTTCAGGCCCACGGCCGAAGATGCGGACAGGCGATCTGAGTGCTTTTCGCTGCTTGCTTCCGAGTGCCTTCACTTGACAGGAGCAACCAAGATGTGGCTATGCACCACGCTGTGTGCTGGAATAACCCAATCCTCCAAGACGCACCGACTGTGTGCTGGAATTACCCAATCCTCCAAGACGCACCGACTGTGTGTTCAGCTGTTTCATAAGCGCCGCCGTCGGTCTTTGCAATGCCGGGAGGCAGCCCTTCAGCCATACCTCTGTTGACGTGGAGCGTCCGGCGTCCGGGTAACCCTCCCGTGACTATATAAGCACGGCCGGTCGCGAACCCACTTTTTTCCCTATCAACTATAACAGTCGATGAGGAAAGGCTACAGTTAATTCATCCGTTGCAGCAAGGCTTCGGCCGTCTCACTTGGTGGGCGCTGTGGAGAACATCACGGCCATTTTCATCACCTAATCTAGTGATGTATCTGTGACTGAGGCTGTTGTTGATACAGGTTGCAAGTTTTCACTTGCAACGAGTAGTAGCGAACACGGGCTTCGCCAAAAGGGATCGGCCTGCGGGCACGAACGTGTCGAAACACGTGAAGCGGCGTCTTGCTACTCGGAGTCCAGCGTGCCGGCCGACGGGTGGTGTACGGGTGTCGGCTCCCATCGCCGCCCCCTCAAACACGCGCCACGGTGCACACTTCAGATACACCGACTCCTTCCATGTTGGTCGAGGAAATCCCCCGCAAGCTCAACAGCAACCTGGCGACAATCTACTTTCTGTCGCTGGTGAATCTTCAGGCACGTGCGCTTCCAAAACTGCAGGAAGGCGATGAAAACCGCAGCTCCAAGGCCAGGCCAAAAGTCAACTACAACCTCACGGAATTGCTAAACGCCCAGACGCAAGGAAATACCAACGGCAGTGTCAAAAGCGGCGATTTCAAGTCATCGCACCAGATCCAGCTCGAGCGGTTCATCTCCAAGCGTTTTTCCGATTTGGGCAAAGAATCCCCGAACGCCAACTTCGAACTCCCGAAGAACTTCGCCTACACCAGCATCCACAAGCACAAAAGCGCCCAGGACAAGAAAGCGGTTCGGCTTGGAAATACGCCCTCCACCAAGAAGATCTTGGCGGCACGCCGGAATCTCAACTCTTATTTCGAGGAGGAAAAGAACTTGATCTCCATCAACACCATTCTCGGCGTTAACTACTCGTTTGCGGAGCAGAATGAGGAGGCTGAGACGAAGCGCCGAAAGACCCATTTTGTCAGCAAGCCCAAAGTCCGGCTTTGCTGTATCTGCGGCTCTCGTTCTCACTACTCCCGATGTCAACATTGTGGGCTCTTTTGGTGCAGTGTTCGGTGTTTACGTCTACATCACGAGCTGAGATGTACGTAGGCAATTTGGCCAAGCCCAGTCCATAGGGAAACTGAAAGGCAAGAATATTTTAGTGCCCGGAAACTGAAAGGCATAGAATATTTTAGTGCCCGGAAACTGAAAGGCAAGAATATCTTAGCTCCCGGAAACTGAACGGCATAGAATATTTTAGTGCCCGGAAACTGAAAGGCATAGAATATTTTAGCTCCCGGAAACTGAAAGGCTTAGAATATCTTAGCGCCCGGAAACTGAGTTGTGCCGGATCCTGGATGTTGGTGTGCAGGATGCCAATGGCACGACTTGAGCCGGTGTTCTGAGTGCTCAATCGGGATTTGGAAAGTGGGGCAAATACTGGAATAGCGTTAACTGGCGCTGGTTTACTTTGGGAGGAGATGAAGGTTCACATGAAGGAATTGCCCAAATTGTGGAAAAGGAATCGTCCAAATTGTGGAAAGGAATCGTCCAAATTGTGGAAAGGAATTGCCCAAATTGTGGAAAGGAATCGCCCAAATCGTGGTTCATAAGAACGAAAAATCGTATTTGGTCTAGGCCAATTACAGGGGTATGAGCTGGTCTTCCGCTATGGGCTCGGTTCAAAGATGCCATATTCTGCCGGCCGTTCCAAACCGTCTAATCGGTCTTCAAAACCAATTCCCGTTGCCCTTCGTGCACCCAGGCTCAACGGGGCATGCAAAGTAGTGTCACGTGATGTGTGTTTGTATGCAGTCTGTCGGGCGGGCTTCCACTGTTATTAATTCGTGCTTTGTGTCCGGCATGCAAAGCAGCGTCACGTGACGTGTGTTTGTATGCAGTCTGTCGGGCGGGCTTCTGTCCGTCACTAATTCGTTCTTATGTCCGGCATGCAAAGCAAGTCACGTGACGTGTATTTGTATGCAGTCTGTCGGGCGGGCTTCCACTGTACGTCATTAATTCGTTCTTATGTCCGGCATGCAAAGCCGTCATTAATTTGTTTTTATGTCCGGGGCATGCAAAGTAGTGTCACGTGACGTGCGCTTGTATGCAGTCTGTCGGGCGGGCTTCTGTCCGTCATTAATTCGTTCTTATGTCCGGCATGCAAAGCAAGTCACGTGACGTGCGTTTGTATGCAGTCTGTCGGGCGGGCTTCCACTGTACGTCATTAATTCGTTCTTATGTCCGGCATGCAAAGCAGCGTCACGTGACGTGTGTTTGTATGCAGTCTGTCGGGCGGGCTTCCACTGTTATTAATTCATTCTTTTATGTCCGGCATGCATACAGCCGCTCAAAAGTCCGTGCGAGGGTTTCTTCTCCGACTCAATGACGCACGCTTCAGTCAGCAGTCACGTGACCCGGGAGTTCTGGGCTTCTGGCGTGATCCCACTCGGGGCAGCGGCCTATAAGCGCCATGCAGTTTCTGCAGGAGACAGCGAACGCATCAATGTGCCCACTAGATAGCAAATGTCCGGGATCTTTTCTCGCCCAATAAATATCATTCATGCTTGAAGCAGCATCTTTTGCCGTAGCGGCACGTGCCATTCTGGGCCCAATTGGCACAGGGTTTCGATCTCCAGTTGGACGGCCGCTCCACATTTTTCAACTCGTGATTTCCATGTGCAAACTGACACTTCTGGCCATAGGGACAACTGCCCAGTTTGATGAATGATGCACAAAGCTCAGTCTTGTATAGCTGGGTGTTCAAGGTCCTCTGATTTCTCGACGACGACGACGACGACGACGAAGACAGTACGGAGTCGTTTCGAGACGTTTTTCTCTCCAACACATTTCCGCTTTTGTAGAAACTGTCGCCGGTTTCCATAGTGTCAAACGCCTCGCCACTCCCCCTCCTGCTTCTTCTCTCGGCACGCCTGAAACTCTCTCCTGAATTGCGGTGCTGGTCCAAATTGTCCTGAGTCAAAGGAAGAAGACTGTGCGGTAAAAGCGTCTGGGCGTATGCCAAAGACTGATCTCTGAACATCATGGAGCTTTGCAAGTCGGCGTCCTCCAAGGCGTGTGTTTGCTGGGCCCAGTTCTGCAGGCGAGGCCGGTAGTCAGGCCAGCCATTGGGGGAGTAGCTGTCCCTCACCACACCCGAGACGGGGCGGTAGTAGCTGGCGGACACGTGACCTCGGAATTGCGGCGCCGAGTCGGCGATGGCAGGTGGCGTTTTTGTTTCGTGCCACAATTCCGGGAGCAAGTCGTCCAGCGATGCTTCCGATGCGTTGTGGTACAGGAAGTTGGAGAGCTTCCCCCGGAAAAATGGGGATGAGAGCGTTTCCATGGTAGATTCAGGCGCTTCAAAAGTTAGACTGAAGAGCTTCAGAAAGCCGGTGATTGCCAGAAACTCAAATGGTGGTTTTTAGTTCCGGCCTGAAAATAGACAACCTCCGTGCTTCAAACTCAAGGAACGGTCAATTGTGGCAGTTGGGAAGAGAATGGAATGGTATTGCTGTGCCGATGGTGATCGACAGGATGCTCGAGGGGTATGCAAGTAAAAGTGCAGGTCCAGGAGGCAATAAACAAGCAAAAGGACAATCGTAAAACAGACAAATATTTCACGTAAGCTTCTCAAATTTCTGGCGCCCATTGATATTTAAACGACGCCACGTGAGGAGTAGCCAGATGAGGAGAAGCCTGCAGGACGGATAAATCGACGAATATGCGCGAGGCTGCGAGGGGTATTAAAACCCGAGATGGACTGAAGTGGTGAGATTCATTCAATGGGGTAAAGCCAAAAAAAAAAAAAAAAAAAAATCCCCCGAGTCTGGACTTCCCTCACGACGGTGGCTTGCGACCCGCCGGCACCCAAAGCGCCACTGTATGCAGTTCTGGCACACTTGCAAAGGGCCGAGTTCCCAAAACGGAATTCTATCCTCCTCCCGGCTGCGCCGCTGTTTCTCCACCGCAATAGGGGTGTTTCACGCTTCGCACATCACTCAGGAAAGCGGAGATTCAGGTTGGGTCGCGGCGCGCACGACCTTGCAGCATTGTTGAGGGAGGGAATTTCTTTTTCGCCACCTGGCCGTGATTTACAGCCAAATGGCCACCAATTGCTGAAGCTGCTGAAGTTGCTGAAACGCTGAAACGCTGAAGTTGCTGAAACGCTGCAGTTGCTGAAGTTGCTGAAACGCTGCTGAAACGCTGCTCAACAAACCCTGCAATAATAGCAATGGTGTCCTTCCATGAGCACATTCACTTTGGGCCTTGAACGTTGAACAAGCAATTCACATCAACATTGACAACCCCTATTATCTTCCATGGTTCCCTTGTCCGTCCTTTGCTCCTTCCCGTTCTGGAATGCCCGGAATTCCTGCCACCGTGGCGAGATTCCCCAATTGCAGAAAAAGAAGGGGTACATAGTTTTTAGGGGCAAATCGTGGTTGCAACCGCCAGGAGACATGCGTGCGGGCGACAATGTCTAACGGCCGCATAAGCGCATAGCGCGTTTCCGCCGCTCACGTGCTGCGCGGTGCACGGGTGCGCGCGCCGCGCTACATGCACTACCACGCACTTGTCACACCAAACTCAACTCTTCCTCTGGCAGCCATGGCCATCCTCAATAATCTGCGGGAAGTGCAGGCGTGGCTTGCTGAGACAAATCCACAGCGTGTTGTGCCCGCCCGCGTCAGCGCAATCCTCGAGGCCGCGGCTCCCCCGGCCGCTGCTGCGCTACGAGCCACCCCCATTCTCGCCACTGCCGCCGCCCCCTCTGCAGCCACACATCAAACACAGCCACAATCCCCGAGACCCCCGAATGTACTCCCCCAACCTGGCAGACCCACCCCGCTTTTTTCCGGCGGAATTCCGACGGTTTTGGCGCAGAAACTGCCTCAACCCCTGCGTCCTGCAGCCAACGCGCCCCATCCCACCCGTCCCAAATCGCCACAATCTCCACTTTTTGTCTCCACCCAGTTCAGCGACCTTAGCGATGCCGACGACGAACTCATCAATATGAGCATCTTGGCGCAACCGCCCCGTGCCGTCCTGAAACACTTCGCCAACGCGTCTGCTCCAAAACACCCTCCGATTCCGGTGAAACAAGTGCCGAAACTCGGGCCCAGTGGCTCCAGTATCCTGCAGACTACTAGCGGCAGCCCCCTTCCGCCGCCCAAGCGGCCCAGCAAGTCTCCACAGCCGCCGCCGAAGAAACCACGCCCCCAAAACACCGCGTCACGTGACCACCGCCTGGCCCCTCCGGGCCCTACGCCGGACCTGCACACGGCCATGCTTCAGGAGTACATTCGGATATGTGAAGCCAAGATTCACCTTCTCGCAAAGTGCAATGCGGTTAACGAGTCCACGTCGCTTTCCCTAGACGCCAAAAAAATCTGGCACACAACGCAATACCAGCCCAAACTCCGCCAGGTCGACATGGCGCTTTCCCAGTTGCGGCCAAAATTGCCTTATTTGGACCCGCTTCCGCCAAAAGAGGACTTGCTGAACGTTTCGGGTCTTTCCTCCGTGCAGAGTATGCAGGACTCCCAGAAAGAAGTCTTCGACCTTGCCCTTGGCCCTTTAGCAGCCGGCTCTGAAGCTCCAGTTTTGAGCCCAGCCACTCCACTAGGCTCCAGCATCCGAGACGTGGACGTACTGCACACAGCGGTCCAGATCCCCGACCTGCTTCCGAACTACTCTTCCAACATTCAAGAGGCCCGGCAAATCGTCCTGGAGCGCCGGCGAAACCCCGGTGCTCCTGTGCACAACGTCCCTGACCCCTACGAGTCCGAAGACGACTTTGGCGAGGGGTACCTTGCAGGTCTACAGCTGTCGCAAGTCGAAGACGAAGAAACCGATCTCAGCGGCTTCATTGCTCCCGAAGACGACAATGATGACTCCATCGACAACCTGTATCTAACTCAGGCAACGCATTTGGGAGAGATTGACACCGACGAAGACGAAGTGGAGTCCCAAACTCCAAATCCCGCGTCTGAACTCCAAGATATCCGACTTTCTCAGGATGTGGCGCAAAAAATGGGCATTTCCTACGAAGACGAGCCCGAAAAAGAGCTTATCGAAGTGTTGGACGACGATGTGGGAGAAACAGGAGGCGATTTCACCACACAGCTCAACGAGGGCCGTGACGAGATCGTCGAGATTCTCCTGGAAGACGAACTAGACGATGTGGATCTTGACGGGCTCAAAGAACTCTCGTACATCAAGCAAGAGCCCGGAGAAAAAGCGCAAACCATCAGCGACAGCGATTTCAGCGACAACGATGACGAGCTTCTCCAGATTTCCAAAAACGTGGCCACCACGCCCGACCACACCAACGAGCCGTTTCTCGAAGAGGTGTATGGGGTTCTCCGGGGGCAGTTCCGGCTCACAGAATTCCGGTCCAACCAATTAGACGCCATTGTGGCCACGCTCAAAGGAAAGGACGTGTTCGTGCTCATTCCAACCGGCGGCGGAAAATCGCTCTGTTTCCAGCTTCCCGCCTTGGTCAAAGGCGGCCGGACCAGAGGCACCACGGTGGTTGTGTCGCCGTTGATCTCACTTATGCAGGACCAGGTCCAACACTTGGTGGCCAAAAATATCCGGGCCGGCATGATCAGCTCCAAGGGAACTGCAGACGAGCGCAACAGCACGTTCAAGGCACTCACATCCGGCCAGTTGGATTTGGTGTATCTCTCACCGGAAATGATCAACAATTCCGGACGGGTGCAGAAGGTTATATGCAAGCTCCATGAAAACGACATGCTTGCACGAGTCGTGGTGGACGAAGCACATTGCGTGAGTTCCTGGGGGCACGACTTCCGCCCCGATTACAAAGGCATGAGCTTCTTCAAGCAAAACTTCCCAAACGTGCCTATCATGGCGCTCACAGCCACGGCCAACGAGAAGGTTCGCCTAGATATCATCCACAACCTCCGGATGCAGGCGCCAGTCCTTCTCAAGCAGAGCTTCAACCGAACGAACTTGACATACGAGGTCAAAAACAAACCGCCCGGCATTTTCGAGTGGATTCGCGAGTACATCTCCGCAAAACACCGGGGAAAAACCGGCATCATCTACTGCCACTCCAAGCAGTCCTGCGAGACCACGGCGCAAAAACTCAACGACTACGGCGTCAGCTGCCAGTTCTACCATGCCGGGATGGACCCCACGGAACGGTTTTCGGTGCAGGAACAGTGGCAGCACAACCAAATCCAGGTGATCTGCGCCACCATTGCCTTTGGAATGGGAATCGACAAGCCGGACGTGCGCTTCGTCATCCACATGTACATACCGAGGTCTTTGGAAGGCTACTACCAGGAAACCGGGCGTGCCGGGCGGGACGGAAACCCCAGCGACTGCATAATGTTCTACTCCTACAAAGATGCACGGGCCTTGCAGAGCCTCATCCAGAGAGACGATAAACTTGAGGACCTGGCCCGCGAAGCCCATCTCTTGAAGCTCCAGCAAGTGGTGCAGTACTGTGAAAACAAAACGGACTGCAGGCGGCGCCAGGTGCTCCACTTCTTCAACGAAACCTTCGATCCAAAGGACTGCCGCAAAATGTGTGACAACTGCTGCAGCAGCGTTGTCGCCGTGTCACGTGACGTGACGGATCACTGCGTGTCCATCACCAAGCTCGTGCAGCTGCTCCAGGCCGACAAGGTCACCATCATCCACTGCCAGGACGTGTATAAAGGCGCACGGCACGGGAAAATCCTCAAGCAAAACCACCACACCAACCCGTTCCACGGGCTTGGCAAAGACTTGGACCGCGGCGACATCGAGCGCATTTTCTACCATTTGCAGTCGGTCGGCGGACTTGTGGAGTACCAGGTGATGCGGGGCGGGTTTGCCTGCACGTACGTCAAGTTGGGGCCTCGTGCCAACGTCATCATGAAAGGAACGCATCGGATCGAGCTTTCGTTTGCGGAAAAAGAGCCCAAATCGACCAGCTGCAAGAGCACGCGGCCCCCGTCGGTCTCTGTGCCGGACTTGGCTGCTCTCCGGTACACGGAGTCATTTGTGAGTGCCCGGGACTTGAATTCGGGCAGCCTCGGCTCTCCCCGCAACTCTTCCTCTTCGGGCAATTCCTTCTCTCCGCGCATCTCATTACCCGAGCACGACTTCAACGGCCGGGTCAACGAATCCAACAGCGCCGTCATCAACCATGCCTACGCCGAGCTCCGCAGTCTCCGCATGCTCAAGCTGCAGGAATTGGGTTACGGGCGTGCAAACTACTTCATCAGCGATGCACTACTCAAGGAAATGGCGCTCAAACTCCCCACCAACGCCGTGGACTTTGCCAAGTTGGATGCCATCTCCAAGGAGAAGGTGCCGTTCTTCCAGCACTTCAAGAAACTCTTGGCGTCGTTGGCGAGGGCCCGCAAAAAGGCCCATCCCTCTGCTCCTGCACATAGCGCGCCAGCCCGGCTGCCGCACAGGCTGTCCCAGCGGGGCTCGCGGCGGCCGCCGAAGAAGAAGGCCTCGCAGTTCCGGGCCATGCCCGTCTAGGCACGGGCGCCGGGACACATTACCCCGGAATCCTGCAGGTGCCAACATTCTCCGGCACACAGGCGTCTGTCCTGCAGGTAACCGCAGCCCCCGCGCCTCCACCTCCACGCTGCACGCGACGTCTCCGCCATGACCCATCCTTTTTCCCGCCGCCTCTTGAAAGAGCACCGGGCGGCCATGGCCAGCTCCACTCCCGGCATACAGTTTCTAGCATCCTGCACAATGGACTTGTATCACGTGCACGTGGCCGTCGACAACGCCCTCTATGCAGACGCCCGCTTTCTCCTTGTCGTCTCCATTCCCCAGAATTACCCGGTGGACTCTCCGCTGGTGAAGTTTGTCAGCGATGCAGACCATGATATACCCGTGCATCCTCATGTTTACTCCAATGGCCACATCTGCTTGAATATTTTGGGTTCTGATTGGACGCCTGCATGCGGCGTGGAATCCGTCGTATTGAGCGTCCAGAGCATGTTGAGCACCAACACCGTGTTGGAGCGCCCGCCTGACGACAACCAGTACATCAACCACGCGCCCACGGATCCAAAACGGACCAACTTTGTCTACCACGACGACACGGTCTAGGCACGTGCCGCGCGTGATTCCGGGCACGTGAATCCCACCGCCTGATGCTGTGCACGTGAACTCCACCACGTGATGTTGGGCATGTGGCGATCGCGCGCACGTGACGGTGCGCACGTGGACTCCACCACGTGATTCTGGACACGTGGATCCTATCACGTGGTGGTCTGCCATGCCGGTGTCGCCAGCATTACTGTGGTGCCGGCCATGGGTTGTCTACGCCAGTATGCGTGGTGCTGGTTCCTTTTTCGGTATGTGCAGGTTTGTTGCAGCAATGTTTCACGAGCCTTGCTGTTTGCTGTTGCTAATTCCTTGACGAGCTGCATGCAGGCACCAGGCGAGCCCACGTTGCCGCGAAGTCCGATATATCGGAAGAACTCCGAGGCGCTGCAAGGTCTTGCCTAAGTGGGTGCGCGTGTGCAGGACAATCTGAAAATTTTTCTGCGCGAGTTATTCCGTGATCTCATAGTTGTTGGGCTGGCGATAGCGTGTGTGCAGGACACCCCTGAAACGGAAGCCACCCGGAGGCGCAACGGCAGCGGAAAAAGCAGGGATGGGCCCGCCGCAAGCCCCCGCGGCGAATGCCGCCACCGCCGGCGCCGGACGCCCGTGTCCGGTTGCTCCGGCAGCTCAAGCGCATAGCATATTACGCGTCCTGCAGGCAGCGCACCATACCCCTCCCTGGCACCAACCCACGAAAAATTTCCCAGCCCCAAGCCGGCCGTGCAACAATCGCTTTTCATCTTCATTTTCAATTGGTTTAACTTTTCATCTTCATTTTCAATTGGTTTAACTTTGGCTTTTCTGCATGGATTTCCTGGCCCCTCTCGTGAAACAAGAGGCCGTGTCGCCCAAACTCGGTGCCAACCAAGACTATGTCGCTACGTTCAAGCCGGAATTCGCCAACCCACAAATTATTGGCGGTGGAGTCAATCCCAGTGACGTCACCTCCAGCGTTCCCGGCGGGCTTTCCAACCCCATCGACAGTGGCAGCAATTCTGGCAATTCTGGCAATTCTGGCAAGTTGGGCATTTCTGCCCCGGGCAACTACGGCACCAGCAACGACACCAATCCCAAAGGACCCCAAACAGACCTGGTCATCGAACAAGCATGTGACCTGTGCCGCAAACGCAAACTCAAGTGCCTGAAAGAATCGCCCAAATGTCTGAAGTGCATCCAGCACAAGTGGTGTTGCTCGTACCTGCCACGTACGGTAAGATCACCGTTAACGCGGGCGCATTTGACGGAGGTGGAAGCAAAGGTGGCCCATTTGACCGACATCTTGCGGTTCCTCTTGCCAGCTTCCATTGACACCGACACGCTTGCCGAGTGCCAAGATTACGAGGCGGCGTTGAGCCCTTACCGGGACGTGTTGTGTGGCACAGGCGATCTGGATACACACCTGCCGATGAACCTGGTTTTCTCCAACCTGCCGGAATCCAAGAATGACGATGACTTCGAGTGCTGTGACAATCTGGGGATCAAGCAGGAAATCATGGACGATTTCGCCATGAACAACATTCCCACCCGACACAGACACGATGTGGGCCGAGGCAGCGCCGGCGGCGCCGTGGTCTCCGACAACACCTTATTGGAAAGCGAGAGCCAACAGAAGCTTCAACAGAAGCGGCTGGTGTACAGCTCCAACAACAACGGCTTCAAACTCGCCGCAGATGCTGCAAACGACGCTTTGAGATGCGACAACTTCTCCAAGGCCAACTTCCCGGAGTCTACGTTGGACACGTCGCTTGTGGGCTCGACGGACTCCTACGGAGCGTCGTTGACCAGCCCTTCTTCGCTTCTTTCACTCAACTCCATCGACAACTACGACTACGACGAAAAGCCGGACCTCGAGTTGCACGCGGCCAAGCGCCAAAAGTTGCTGATTTCGCTGGCCCACGAGTACCTGACGATTTTCGACGAGGTGCTCTGCGACGGCTTCAGCTAGCCTCACGACCACATGACTTTCTTCTCTGCTGTATTTTAACCCTCGCTTCCAAATAAATGATAGACTAGACGGCGTAGGGCTCGGGCCTGCCCAATGGCCGGCCGCCGGGAACTGGTATGGTCACGTGATACATCGCACCAGTACCTCCCTCTATATGCAGGTGCACTGGAATCTGTCCATTCGGGCTAGAGGGGCGCTGTACCTGCCGCATGGCTGGAAGACTTGGCCCTAGCCGAGATTGCCGATTCTGGTTTTTCCGAAAACTGCCAAAAGTGTCAAAAAGTGAAAATCGCACCGAGATCCCAGTACAAGTTTGAACCGTCGCCAAAGCCGGGATAGCCGGCGGGAACACGTGAACTATAGCCCGACTATGCGCTACACACCGGACCGGAAGCGTGGTCGAAGACTGTCCCGCATACAACCCACAGACCAGGTCCCATGATTGAACTGGGCACGACCCTCCCTAAGTGCGGCTCGCTGCGGAACACCCCTAACTTCTCTATCACCTCCGGATTTGAAGCTGAAGTTTTGGATTTCGTTCCTAATCCGCTTCATTCTTTCCCTCAACATCCAATCCGCTGACTCCGACTCCGTTATCCCACAACTGTTTCACATTTGTTTCACATTTGACACGTTTAGGACACGACTAACCACGGAATATCCTTTCTGAAGACGAAAAAATACGGAATATCCTTTCTGAACACGAACAAATACGGAATATCCTTTCTGTGTTTATCCTGATTCGTCTCCCAACTACCGACTTGACTACTCGTCAACTGTTTGAAGCAGTTATTGGGCCGATACAAACGGACCGGAACAAGACCACTCACCCGTTGTTTGAACCAGTCCGGTTTATCTTATCGAACTGTGGCTGGCTGTTGTCGTTGACTCGTTGACAACCAATCACTATTTGACTTTACCTATTTTGACTATCTATTTTGACTGCCAAACCGTCTTCCATTCGGCGTCAAAATGGCGGCTTTACGCAATTTGGCGGCTCTTAAGCGCAACATCAGCAACCGCATACGCCAGGCGCTAGAAGAACTCCAGGAGAGCTTGCGCAACTTGGATCGGGCCCCGGCTCCCCAACGCGTTCCGGTGAGGACCGGTTCCAGACCAAGACTCACAGGGCCTCAATACGGGAACGCCAGATTCCAGTGCCGGGGGACACACACCAGTACCTTCCGGGGGTTCGAAGCCTTCCGGGGATTTGAAAGCTTCCGGGGATTCGAAACCTCCCGGGGATTCGAAACCTCCCCGGGGTCTGGACTGTTTGGTGGATCCGCATCGTCCAGCGCAGGCTATCGCAAACCCACGGCTTTCTACGCCACTCGGTTCTTTGCTGGCGCCAGAAACTTCTCCACCTACTCGAAGTTCGGGTTCAACCAGTGGAGGTGGCGCCCCAACAATGCCATTCAGAGCTTTTCCCAGCGCACACAGTTCCGCCAGAAACTGTTCACCACTTTCTATAAGACGCCCACGCTCACGGAGCTTCTAAAAAAGAAGGTGGGCACAGGTGACGACGCTTTTGTGCTGCCGCCAAATCGGGCGCCAGTTTCCGCCGCTATACGCAACAGCATGTCTTCGTCAATCCGCCTCAATGTGCTGTTGACGGAGAAATTCCATGACATCGTCTTGGATTTGGCCCGAGGCCCCACCTCCGAAGGATGCTATGTGGATTTCGCCCTAGAGCCCACACTTTCAATTCCTTCCGCCACCATGTTGCACCCAGATATCTTGGCCGAAATTATAACCAATCTCCGGCGCTTTGAGAAGCACGTGGCCGACTTACAACAGGATCTCTTGCGACTCAGTGAGCTCGGCGAGTTACCCTTGAAGTACATGCACGCTGAAAAGGTGATCCGGGTCTTTTTCCCAAACTGTGACCGGCTCCAGCTCGAAAGGCTATTGGTTGAGAAGAGTGTCAAGGGCGGCGTCGTCCACCAGGACACCTCGGGCCAATACGATGGCATCGGATGTGACCCCTCGGTCACCTCAATCCTGGACTTTGACATCTTGAGCAGCTGCGGCTCGCCCTCGGCCACTACTGCCCTGAGTTCTGCCTCCGCCGACGACATCTTGTCCTGGGATAGCGGCCAAATTGTTCACGTGGAGCCCGTTTCTATCGTGGGTCACGTGGACATTGCAGAAGAAGCCTGGGCGTACTGATGGCAGTCTGGACTTGATGGGTTGTCCGGACGCAAGCTGCTGGCAGAGATTGGTTTGATGGTACGATAATGGTATCTGGGATACTATGCAGGACGTAGCGTAGAACTGAGTGCGCGCGTAGGCGACATACGCGTGCAAAGTCAACTACTCTTTATGGGCAAGAAGCAGAAGAAAGGCCAGCGGGTCAAGGCAAACTTGCCTAATTCGGACGAATTAAACACAGGAGATGGAGACGCCCAATCGACGACTCACGAGGCAGATCCCGAAGAGGAAAGCCAAGCGCAAGGATCTCCAGAGTTAGGAACAGGGACAGAATCAGGGGAGGATACAAAAAGAGCGGAGTTTCCGGAAATGGAATCCTACGCGGAAGAACTACACGAGAATGGGGCGATAGAGGCCGAAGAAGCACGTGGGGACTTACGGGGGGCAGAGCTGCCAGCGGAGGACCTTCCTGAAGCAGAGCTGCCAGCGGAAGAATTCCCCGAAGCAGAGCTGCCAGCGGAAGAATTCCTCGAAGTAGAGCTACCAGCGGAAGAATTCCCCGAAGCAGTATACCCCGGAAACACCCACTTCCCAAACACCCTCCTCCAGGCACGGCAATCGCAAAGCTGCGTCAAATTCCGCAACAAAGACGAAACCCAACAACAGGCAATCAAGTCAGGTACCGAGTCCATCAAAAACACCTTTCGTGATATCAAAAACACCATCGGAAACCTCCCCCCAGAGCTCTTTGGCTCCGAGCCCATCAACTGGGAATTCTGGGCCCAAGCCGTGGAGGACTACCATGCAGTCGTGAACCAGCAACAGGAACAACTCCTGGTTCAGGTGGCTAGTGGAATCCCCAAGCAGATCCGGGGAATTATCTGGCAACTTGTGGCGCAGTCCAAAAACTTGGCACTTGAAGAGCTCTACTTGCATCTCAAAACAGAGACGTCGGTGCACGAAAAAGCCATCAAAAGAGACTTGACTAGGACGTCTTTCTACCCCAACATCGAAGCCGCCAACAAAGTGTCCGAGCTCTATAATGTGATGGCAGCATACTCCAACTTCGACCCAGATGTGGGCTATACGCAGGGCATGGTGTTCATTGTGGTGCCGCTTATCATCAACATGACCGAAGCCGAGTGTTTCTGCCTCTTGGTCACGCTCATGAAGGAATATGGACTCCGGCAGCTTTTTTCGCCGGAAATGAAGGGTCTACACTTGCTCTTATACCAGTACGACCGGCTCTTGGAGCAGAATCTGCCATTGCTCTACAACCATATGTGCATGCAGGGCGTGCGGCTGTCCATGTACGCCAGCCAGTGGTTTTTGACGTTTTTCAGCTACAAGTTTCCGCTCGATGTTGTTCTTCGCATCTTCGACATCATCATTACGCAGGGTGTGGAGGCGGTTCTTCGGTTGGGGCTCAACTTGGTGCTTCGCAACGAGGCGCAGCTTTTGCCGCTTCCATTCGATTCTCTCTTGGATTTCTTGAAGACGAGTTTGTTTGACATCTACACTGGCGACGAAGAGGTGCAGGAAAACCGGCGCTTTTCGCTTCTTTCGCGTAAGGCGGCACAGAAAAAGACCGACTACCGCTTGGATGCCTTCATCACGGACCTGATGCTGGTGGAAGTGGACCCTGAGCAGTTGGCGGCTTTTGCTGCGGCGTTTGACGACATCATGGCGCTTGATCTTAGCCGCGCCGACCTCATTGCCAGCGTGGGGTCTCAGAACCAGGAGACCCGGCGCCAGCTTGAACTGGCAGAGGCGCTGTATGCCGAACTCGACCTGGTCCACCAGGGCCAGGTTCTGCAGTTGGTGGAGGTGAAGTTGAAACTCCCGGAGATTGTGAACGAGATAACGGATCTACGAGAGGCGGTCACGCTGTTGGAGCGCCAGGTTCGAGCTCTTGACTGCAGTACGAGCGATTTGCTTCCGCAGGACATTGAGGCGGAGATCCACGCTCTTTTGGGAAAAAATGCCCTGGAAACGGAGAAGTTTGCTGCTCTAGACGAGGAGTTTAACCAGTTGACGCTTGAGGAGGCGCGCCTTGACGAGTCTCTCCGGGCAAACAAAAAGTGGTTCTGGTGAGTACAGGCCACCGGGGCCAAGGCCGGAGCCAGGACCGGAGCCAGGGCCGGAGCCAAGACCAGATACTGGCCAAGACCGGAGCGAAGACCGAATACTGGCCAAGACCGGAGCGAAGACCGAATACTGGCCAAGACCGGAGCCAGGACCAGATACTGGATCAGGATGCAGGAATCGGCTGGGCAGAGCGCCGGGTGGTCTGATGCCGCGGTGCAGGAGCGGCGGTGGCACATGCAGGCCGTCCACCGAGTCACTTCCTGCACACACGCGTGTGACTGCCGGGCGCGCGCCCTGGCCCACTGCCTAAAGCTGCGCACCGAAAATTTTCTTCCAACTACACACCATGGCTAGAGGACCTAAGAAGCACCTTAAGAGATTGGCAGCCCCATCCCACTGGATGTTGGACAAGTTGTCCGGCACCTACGCCCCAAGACCATCCGCTGGACCTCACAAGTTGAGAGAGTGCTTGCCTTTGATCGTTTTCTTGAGAAACAGATTGAAGTACGCCTTGAACGGCAGAGAGGTCAAGGCCATCTTGATGCAAGAGCACGTCAAGGTCGACGGTAAGGTCAGAACCGACTCCACCTTCCCAGCCGGTTTCATGGATGTCATCACCTTGGAGGCCACCAACGAGAACTTCAGATTGGTCTACGATGTCAAGGGTAGATTCACCGTCCACAGAATCACCGCCGAGGAGGCTTCCTACAAGTTGGGTAAGGTCAAGAAGGTTGCTTTGGGTAAGAGAGGTATCCCATACGCCGTGACCCACGACGGAAGAACCATCAGATTCCCAGACCCATTGGTCAGAGCCAACGACACCGTCAAGATCGACTTGGCCACCGGCAAGATCACCGACTTCATCAAGTTCGAGACCGGCAAGTTGGCCATGGTCACTGGCGGTAAGAACATGGGACGTGCTGGTGTCATTGTGCACAGAGAGAAGCACGAGGGTGGTTTCGACTTGGTCCACCTCAAGGACGGCTTGGACAACACCTTCGTCACCAGACAGTCCAACGTCTTCGTCATCGGTACCGACTCGAGCAAGCCATACATCTCGTTGCCAAAGGGCAAGGGTATTAAGTTGTCCATCACCGAGGAGCGCGACAAGAGAAGACAAGAGCAAGGTTTGTTCGCTTAAGCGTGTGCCGACTTAATAGTAGCATACAAGCAGTATTCCTGCCCACGTAGCCCGAGCAGCCTCTGGCCTGCACACGAGTAATCTCTCGCCTGTATACAAGCACTTATCCCGGGCGCGCACCACGGCTTGCCCCAAGCCACAGCAACACCACAACACAATGAGACGGGTGGCGGCAGCGGCGCTCGTGATGCTCATGTGGCACGTGGCGGTGCACGTGACCGGCCAGCGAAAGCTCCGTACCTCCGACGTCAACTTTCTCCACACCACCGACACCCACGGCTGGCTCGGCGGCCACCGGAACCAGGCGGCGTACGACGCCGACTGGGGCGACTTCGTGGCGTTCGCCCTGCACATGAGACAAAAAGCCCTCCAAAACAACCAGGACCTTCTTCTTGTGGACCTGGGCGACCGGCACGACGGCAACGGGCTTCTGGACGCGTCCACGCCAGCGGCCAGCGTGTCCAACCCCATTTTTGCCGCCCAGCACTACGACATCATCACCTTGGGAAACCACGAGTTGTACCAGTGGGAAAACAGCATGCAGGAGCTTCTGGAGGTGGTGCCCCGCTACGCGGCCAACTACGTGTGTCTGAACGTGGAGGCGTACATCAACGGCCTGTATGTTGAGTTCGGCCAGCGGTACCGGTACTTCGAGACGCCTGTGCAAGGAAGGCGCATTCTCTCGTTTGCGTTTCTTTTCGACTTTGCCCGGGCAAACGTGCGTACACGGGTCACTCCCGTCAAAGAAGCGGTTGCTCAGGACTGGTTCACGCTGGTTTTGGACAGGTACGGCCCCGAAGCGGTCGACATGGTGGTGGTGGTCGGCCACATGCCCGTGACTCGGGACTGGGCCGAGATGGCCGTCTTGCACACGGCTCTTCGGCAGCGGTACCCACACACCGTGATCCAGTACTTCGGCGGCCACAGCCATATCCGGGACTTTCTGGTTTTGGACGAGCGGCTGACGGCGCTCCAGAGCGGGCGTTTTTGTGAGACGGTGGGCTTTTTGAGCGTGGATCTCTCGCCCAACTTGGCTCTTCGGAGCCGGTTTTTTCGGGCATACCTTGATTTCAGCACCGCGTCGTTCGGCTTTCACGCCGGCACCACCGCAGTGACGCGGGCCGCTGCCGCTGCCAAAAAACGGCTCCGGCGGGCCCGGGAAACGCTTGCCTTGGATACCGTCTTGGGTCACGTGCACGCGTCTTACTACGTGGACTATGTTCCGATTTCGCACCCGCGCAACCTCTACCGCATGCTCACCGAGCAGGTGCTTCCTACACTCGCGGCAAAAGGGCCAGCTGCAGGAAATAGAGCTCATCGGGACCGGAGTGCAGCTCCAGCCTCGCTTTCGGACCGACCTGCACAGTCCTCCTCGTCCGGCCGTCGGCCGCAGCGCGTCATCATCATCAACACCGGCTCGGTGCGCTACGACTTGTACAAAGGCCCGTACACCGTGGACACCCACTACATTGTGTCCCCCTTTGAGAACGACTGGGTCAAAATGACGCTTCCCAAAGACGTGGCGGTCGGCATCGCCGCCAAGTTGAACGAGCAGGAGTACATAGCGGGCCTCCGGGCGCCGCACATGCAGGCGCCACCCCCACGTGGGGCGGCCTTGAGTGGACTCGGCGCCAAGCTTGGCTCGATTGGCTCCGAAACCGCAGCTTTGCCGGGCCTCGCCTATTTTTCCTCGATGTGGGCCGCATTTGGCGACAGATTTGCCTCGCTCTCCAAAGGGTACGTGACACATGACGATTTTGGGAGTGATGGCGATGACACGCCGCATCGGGCAGTGATAAGCCACCCCATTCCCAACGTGGTGCAGTCTCAAGAGCTCCGAAAGGAAGACGACTCGCCGGTCGACGTGGTCTTCTACAGCTTTCTCATCTCCAGCGTCACGTGGGCCGTGCAGGAATTGGGTGCTGATGTTCCGGAAATCGAATTTTACTCCGATACTTCCTTGGGGCAGTTGCTCTCGCAATATGTGGGAACTGGGCAGCTCTGATGGCTAGCGGGGACGATTGTCTGGTACAAGGTGTGAGGGTTGGTGAAAGTTGATGAAACACTGGATTCGGTCAGTGTTAAGTTCTTTCTGAAACATCGAAGCAGCTATGGACTTTGGAACATTTCCATTGAAGATGGGAACTGATGGGGACCGAAAGTCCCAGACAACTCCACACATTGCTACTTCATGCAAAGTTGGCCACCCACATTGCCATGAAAGGGGCACTCTATGGCTGTATGCAAACCACGGTATCCCCTTCCATGGATGCCATAGTTGTGGATGTCATAGTTGTGGATGTCATAGTTGTGGATGTCATAGTTGTGGATGCCACAGTTATGATACCACAGTTATGATACCACAGTTATGATACCATGAATCCATTGAAGACGCTGCATCTAGCCAATGCCTCCATCACTGCATAAAAGGCAACCAGACTTACTCGGGACTGAACACTGCAAGACTACACGTCACGTCACACACGTACTGTTTATACAATCACAGACTATTGCATCTTCTCTATGTACATGGCAAGCCGCCAGAAGACCGTCCCTAATGTTTCAGCCGCTCGTTGACTCCACGTGACTAGAGAGACACCACGCTATCGTGCGGCTTGAACGTGATACGGTAGTTGAAGCTGCTGATCACCTCCGCCTCGTCGTTGGTCGCCACCGCCTGGTCCACCACCATGTTAAGGTTGAACCCGTACCACGGCCCGTTGAGAAAGCGTCCTGCCGTCTGCGCAGGCGCCACCAAGTCGGCGCCCTCGCCCAAGCGAGACCGCCCACTCTCGTCAAAGCGCATTTTCCCGTTGGCGATCACGGTGTAGAGCCCCGTGCCCGGAATCAAGTGTGTATCGAAAGAGGACATCTGGTGCTGTGTGGAGGGACTGGCCAACCATTTTTTCTGGAACTCGAGCCGGGCGTCGTTGGACGGCGCTTCTGGAACAAGCGGCACGCCGTCGACCACTATAGACGCCAGCGGCTGTAATTGCTTGGCGAAGGAAGTGGCGTAGCTTTCCACCGAGGGAAACTGCGGCTGGTTCCCGGAGGGCTGCGCAAACTGGAGATCCAACGAGGCTAGAAGCTTTTTGAGGAGCGACTCGATGGGTAACGCTGGCGTTAGTACTGCTGTGAGCCGGGAAGGGGTACTTACTTGGATCTGGCTGGTTCATGGGGAGAAGGGTGCGCGGATGGGGGAGGTATAGGGCGCGCACGTGCGCGCACGTGAGCGCGCACGTGACCACGCTCGTTTCCGCTCCGCTGCCGCACGTGACCACGCCTCCGTCCGCTGCCGCGTGCAGGTGCCGCCACGCATTGGGTGCAGCAACGTCGGCTGCATGCAGGCCACACATAGCAACCTCCACCCAGTGCCCAAGGTATATAAGCCGCCGGCCGCCGTTTACGCTGCACACAATGCCAGACGGAGAAACCGCCAAAAACATCGCAGTATCAGTTGCAGGATCCCTCGGGGGAAACAAGGTCGCCGACAAGTTGCACATGGGCGGTGCAGGACATTTAGCCTCCGGAGTGGCGGGTGGGCTTTTGGCCGGTGACGCAAAGAACAAGTTTGATGAGGAGAAGAAATGATATAGCAATAGAAAATCAACAGAAGAAATGATGTAGCAATAGAAAATCAACAGAAGAAATGATGTGGCAATAGAAAATCAACAGTGATGCGTAGTCTTGGAGGTGTTTCGCCGACCCAAAACGGCTGACCAGAACTGCAGGGATGGGACTTGGAAACGGTTTGAACGGCTGTGTGCAGGAACAGATCCTCCAGGCACTCCAGAGTAGCACGGAAGAGAGGCGAGCTGAAACTATCGGCTGCGGGCGCGAATTGTGCTTTGCAGGACGGCAGGACGCCGAACTCATTCTGGTGATGCGGGCCGGTACTGCACAAGGCCACCTAGCAGTAGTAGTAGTATTAGTATTAGTATTAGTATTAGTATTAGTATTAGTATTAGTATTAGTATTAGTATTAGTAGTAGTAGTAGTAGTAGTAGTAGTAGTAGTAGTAGTAGTTGCAGGTCCTCTTTTTGCTCGGTGTTGGTCCTTCGTTCCATTACCGTTGTTAGGACCGGGGAATAGGTAATGGTGTGGGACGGGCTTTGCCGCCGAGTGTCAGGGCGGAGTATGGCGGAATTGAATGTAGTTTAGCTCATGACGAAATGGGACTAGGTTTGTGACCATTGGATCTGGGCTCCACAGCGCAGCCTCTGTCATACTCTCCTTTCACTTCTGGGTACACTAAGCTTCCCTATTTCTGCTGGTAGCTTCTTCGTTTCTGCTGGTAGCTTCCCCATTTCTGCCTACCAGGAAGCGGCCCTAGAAGCTATGGCTTGTATTACCTTTGCTAGACTCGGGAAAGTAGCTAACGGTATACGTGACTTGGGGGATCCGAGGGCGCACGTCACTTGGGCCAGTTCCGGGCACTATATCCAGTTCCGACCTATTGAGAGGGGCCGTTGAAACCGTCAAAATCGGGCAGAAAAAAGGGCGTTTTCTGCGTGGACATGCCGGCGTGCGTTCCCAGACACGGCCCTCTTCGTGCAAGCCCGCAAGCGGCCCGTGGCGTGGCACGCCGCCAGTACCCTCGGAAGTCGGGTCACGTGACCCGCCTGCATCGTATCCAGTTATTGGCCTGGGTAGCTCGCCAGCGCCAACCGACACATACACATAGTGCATCTCTTTTGAGCTGCTGGTCCTATCAGTGGCTGAGGTGAGATAAGTATGAGTTGGCTGCAAATGGTTTTAGTTGGTTGCAAGACGTGGTATGAAGTGATGACTTGGCATTCTTCAGTATCATGGGTCAGTATGGATATAGCTGGCGGGTTTCAGAGGACGCCACCGTACAGCAAATCTTGCTTCGGCAGCTGCCGGTTGGATTGACAATGCCGGTCCCGAGTCCTGCATAGTGGCTCCTTAGCTGTGAGTGCAATAAGTGCAGCACTGGTCATTGAGACTGTGGAGTAACGAAAAGGGAGCAGGCACGAAACCTAGGTCTTGAGTATTTCTTGCAGCTTTCGATGCAATTTATCAGATGCAGGTATTTGATAATCTGGAATTTATCATTTGCAGCTATTTATCAGTTTCCTGCAGGTATTTGATATTCTGGATTTTATCATTTGCAGCTATTTGATATTCTGGAATTCCTCAGTTTTGCAATTCATCAGTTTTGCAATTTATCAGCTTTCATGCTGTTAGAGTGTTCAGGCGTGAGAATGTGTAAACTGAACTAGTTTTCGCGACATTTCGATTCTGATGTATTACCACAGTTCAGTACAGGAGCTAAATTCATTTTCAAGCTGCAGACTCGTGAAATCAAAATTCCTGCGGCAGTCTAAAAATAGAACACCTGGAATATGCTCGACTATCCTGTGGTATCAGGCAATGCACCATTCAAGCTGAAACCTGACACATGCTATAATGAGACTGACAGTACTGAGCTAGCACTGACATACTGAACTAGCACTGACAGAAACAAAACAGATCAATCCCACCATATAAGGCCTGCTATTTTTGGCCGCTTCAGCGAGAAATGCTCCATGCCCATCATGCTTTCCCCGTACTGGTCAAATGCTTTCTCCTCAACACTACCGAAGCCACCACTACGCTCGTTCCTTCAAACAAGAAAGCCAACTGCGTAGTCGTACTCGGCTGACCACCGATATCCTTGTTTCCTGCACTGTTCAGTGCCAGGCCGCCTCCGTTCCACATGGCTTCACACATTCCGCCTGCGCTCCAGTGTGGGGACTGCATACAGCCGATCCGATCACCGCTTCTGGCCGTTTCGCGCCGCTTCCGTGCGCGCGAGCCCCAGCCACCTCCTGCACACACCCGCCTCTTCCAGATCAGGCGCATCCATGGCTGGTTCTGGTTCTCCAAAAACCAGCACCGCAAGCCGCTTTCCTATTTGGGTTGCGCCGCTGATCTGATCCGGCCCTTATTAATACCGGCCCATTCCCTCCTCTCATTTTCTGTTTTCCTTCCCTTCCACTCGCTGCGTACGAATCGTCTTCGTACATCCCTCGCTAGCTCCCGTCCGCGCCTGCATCCAAGGAGGCTGCTTATCCCGTCCTGCAGCCAACGTTTGCATCCAATGAGTGTGCTACACGCCATGAACTCCAGTCACACCTTCCACAGATCCGAGCCGGCTCTCGGCTTCTTTCTTCCCGCATACGCCAAGCGCGTCAGATCCGTTTCTCCCCAATTTTCTGCATCCGCCGTCAAAAAACGCTCGCACAGCGACACTGATGACGCCATCTCCGAGTCTGCTCCCACCAAAAGATCCCGAACAGCACCCTCCTCACCCCCGGCCGAGCCGCATGGTTTAGACAACTTCCCCGTTCGAACCCCGCTATCTCTTGGTGCAGACGCCCCCGTTTCTAGCGTGAAGCTTCCCAGCATCAACGCAATTTCTGGCGTCAAACTTCCCAGCATCAACGACGCCTTGGGGTTTCCGGCCGCGCCCATCCGGACCGTGATTCCCACGGTGTCACTAGATTATTTCGACACGTACAAGCCCAATGACGAGAACTGGAGGTATGGGCTTTTGGACTCCATCCGCAAATCAAAGAGCCTGGCTGCTTTGGAGCACTACCACCAAAAATCCACAACGACCTTGCCTTCGATTCGGGAAATGGACCTGAAGGTACAGCGGCCGCAATTCGATTCTCGCGTGGGCAAGTCCTTCCCCACGTTGCCGCAACAGCGCAAAATCAACTTCCCCTATGAGTCCAACTACACGTACTTGAACAGCACGTATATGAAGGACGTGGAGAAATTCCCAGAGTACTTGGAGTTGGCGCAGTCACTAGTGCAACTTTCCAAGCCAGAAAAGCCTGCCAAATTCCCATGCACGGACGAATACCAGAATGAGGTATCGCCCCCAACACAATACGCATTCCCTTTTAAGCAGGGAAATCTCCACAAGGGGAACCAGCCGCCGGCCAACTATGCAGCATGCCCGAGTCACAAGAGCTCGCCCCAAAGCATCAAAAGTGCCTGTTTTGCGCCAAAATCGCCCAGCAACTTGCCCCACAAATTCATCCCCATCACTCCTCCTTCAGTCAAGGATAAATCCCGCCTGGACTTGATGAAGTCGCCGCCAAAAAACCACAGCACGCCAAGAATGTGCATATCTTGTGGATCCGACCAGTCTCCGTGCTGGAGACCTTCTTGGAGCATCCACGAAGGCCAACTCTGCAATTCTTGTGGCTTGCGATATAAAAAGACGGCAGCCCGGTGTTTGAACGACAAGTGTCGAAAAATCCCAGCAAAAGGGGAATGGGCTTTGATGCAGACTGAAGGTATGAAGGTTTTTGAAGATGGGGTCCGGGCCCACAAATGTTTGGAGTGTGGGTGGAAAGTTGACACACGCAAATGATGCAGCGTAAGTTTTGCAGCCACAGTCTGATCAGAGAGTCTTCCTTTGCGATGACTTGGGCCAGTGGATTCCCAATTGGCACCTCCGGAACGGTCCTGCCGATCATACATCAATGTCAACATGATTGGACGAGCGATGTCAGCGGAGCCAGCGATATTAGCGGCGCCTGCGATTTTCGAAAGAACGCTGGATGCTGATAATGCTGGATGCGGCAATGCTGCAGACGATTGTTGGGTTGCTTGTAGATCAGGCCAAACATAATACCATCAGAGGGTCTAGAACCCGGGATAATTAGAACCCAGAAGAATTAGAACCCAGAAAGATTCCAGAATAATTAGATGCCAGAATAATTAGATCTCAGAGTAATTAGATTCCAGAAGAATTAGAACCCAGAAAGATTCCAGAATAATTAGAACCCAGAATAATTAGATCCCAGAATCATTAGAACCCAGAATAATTAGAACCCAGAATAATTAGAACCCAGAAGAATTAGAACCCAGAAAGATTCCAGAATAATTAGAACCCAGAATAACTAGAACCCAGAATCATTAGATCCCAGAATAACTAGAACCCAGAATAATTAGATCGGAAAGACTAGATCGGAAGAGCTAGATCCTAGACTGATATAATCCTGGCGGAGAAAATGCTCGCAAGTGATGAATCCTGGACTGATGAATCCTGGACTGAACCCTGGTAAACACTCTGCCAACGAGTGTTTCTCGATAATAAACATCAACTTCGGATACATCCCAGAACCACCGGTAAATCGGATAAATCACGATTTCTGAAAACTGGTCATGATCAAACTTACCAGACACAGACCACAATGGATATCCAAGAACAGTCCAACAAACCTGAAACCAACCCCACATCGGATATCCAATCAGGCGCCCTTCTTAGCAATGACGTAATTCTGAAGAGCGAGTGGCGATGAACGGAAATTCTGTCATTTCGCCCTCACTGCATTGGCGCCAGTCCAGGGAATCTGGTCACATGATCACCAGTGAGCAGCCGCTCTTCTGGCGCAGGACAACTGAAACACGAACATTCTCCAGGCGAAACCGAACATCCCACCATATCTGCTGCAAAGAACTATTCCTGTGCAAAAAGCTCTTCCCGATTCTCCAGCTTATCAGTATCGCGCGGAACCAGATGGAAAGGTATCGAACTGCGCGCTCTCCTCAATACTCCACCTTTTTCTACTCCGTCTTTTCCCACGTTTCCTCCCTTTTCAGCCCACACAAATCGATTCGTCTGCGATGGCGCTCATCTCAATCACAATCAAGTCGCTGGGAGACAAAAAGCACTCGGTGCAGGTCGACACTGACTCCACCGTTGAGGACCTCAAGGTGATTATCCTGGCCGAGGCAGATGTTCCTGTGGAAAACCAGCGCTTGATCTACAGCGGCAAAGTGCTAAAAGACGCCGAGACCGTGGCCTCCTACAAGATTCTGGATGGCCACAGCATCCACTTGGTCAAGAGCAGCGGCGCCAAGACTAAAGCCACCACTGCCACCCCTGCCGCCACCAGCGCTCCTGCCGGCGCCACCACAGGCACAAACGCTTCTGTGCCTTCCAACATTGCCGCCGGCCAGGGATCCTTCAATCCGTTGGCGGACTTGACCGGAGCCCGCTACGCCGGATATGCGCAGTTGCCCAATGCCTCGATGTTCGGACCCGACGGTGGCATGGGCGCGTTCCCCGACCCCGAGCAGCTTGAGTCGGTGATGTCCAACCCAATGTTCCGCGAGCAGATGAACGCCATGTTGCTGGATCCCCAGATGTTGGATTCTTTGATCTCGCAGAGCCCGCAGTTGCGCAACATGAGCCCGGAGGCCCGCCAGATGTTGCAGCCCATGTTCCGCGAGATGTTGTCCAATCCAGATAGTTTGCGGTCCATGATGAACCTTTCCCGCAACTTCCAGGCGCAGGACGGCGCGTCCGCCGCCTTCCCGGCGCCCGGCTCCAATCCCACCGTGGAATCCGATTCCGCAGCCGCGGCCGCCCCCAACTTTGCCGATATGTTCCGTCAAATGCCTGCCATGGATCTGCTTGGCGCTGCTGCTCCGGCTGACAACAGGCCGCCCGAGGAACGCTACGAGAACCAATTGAGACAACTCAACGAGATGGGTTTCTCGGACTTTGATCTGAATGTGGCCGCCTTGCGCCGGAGCGGCGGCAATGTGCAGGGTGCCATCGACCATTTGTTGTCGTCTGCGTTCTAGCGCCTTGTGGTATGTGGCTCCAAACCCACCATGTAGAAAGTCTGTCAACAGGCCGACACCAATGCAGGGCAGTGCACTCTGAGCAACGCAGATGTATCCGTAAATGGCCCGTCGAAGACCGGGCCTATATGCAGGCCGCCAGCGCATCCCCTGCAACGGCAAGCATGGAGGCCAGCCCTCGGGCCCGCCAACGGGTCTCCCGGTCGAAAGTGGGTCTCCCTGTCGAAAGTGGGCCTCCCTGTCGAAAGTGGGCCTCCCTGTCGAAAGTGGGCCTTCCGGGTCGTGCGCGGCCCACCCATTACACGTCGCACTCACTACTTCCTCCCACCACAACAATGGCAGACGAACACAGCGCTGCGCCCGGCGCCAGGGAGTCTCCGAAACCGCTACAGCAGGAAGCAGCGGGCTCGCAAACGCCGGAAACGGCCTGCGCCGAGCCGCACAGCCCAGACCCCGCCCACGTCGCCCCCCCACACCGGCAGCTAGGAAGCCTCCGTGACGCCATCAACCCGCCCGCTTCCCACATCGGCGCCATGGACTCGGTGGATTTCCAACTCCGCAAACTCGTGGGTCTCACCATCCAAAGCAGCCAGCACAAAGCGGGCTTCACGGCCGAAGTCCTCGACGAAATCACCGACTTGACCCGCCAATACATGCACTCGTTGATCGACTCGCTCCACCGGCTCACGGAGGTCCAGAGGCACCAGGTTCCTGGCATAGCGGATCTTGAAATGTGTTTTCAGACGCAGCACGTGCTGCCGACGCAGCTCTACCAGGAATACCAGCGAACACGGCGGCTAGACGGACGCACCAGGGCCATGGCACAGAACATCAAGGGCCAGCTCGACCACATTCTACGAGAGTACAACGCCGAACACTACAACTTGGACAAGAACGATCCGTCGTTGGTGTTTCACGCCAACGAGCAGTACGAGATAGCCGCGTTGGTGCCCCGCCAAAACAGGCCACGTGACTACATCCCCGACTACTTTCCTGATTTGCCGCCAGACTTCACCTACACGCTGACCGGCGACTACATGCAGACGATTCTGGAGTTGAAGGAGATCAAGGTCAAGTTGGCGGACGAGCTGCGCCTCAACGAAATGTCTCTTTATAAGCTCATTGACGACGACGACGCCCGCTGGAACAGAGCCTTTGAGCAGGCGCTCGAAGCGCTGTCGGACTCGGAGAACGACGAGATCATGAGCATCAGTGGTGACCGGGACACGACCGATGGCGAAACTCCCGCCAACGAGCCCGACAAGGACGTTGCGCCGGCGCCGGAGCTCAAAAACAGGTTTGATTTCGTGGCGTACGCCCAGAAAAGACGCCTTGCCAAAGAGCGATATGCCGTGGAGATCCAGCGCCGCAGAGATCTCCGCGAGAGGAATATCTTCATGAAAGCAGAGACCTTCTACTCTGCGTCGGCTTCAAAGGTGGCCAGCAAAAACGACAAGGAGTTTTTCCTGCAGGCGCTCGAAAAGCGGTTCAAGAAGGTCATCAAGGCCACGCGAAAAGCGGAGACCAACAAGGTGGCTGAATTGAAGGCGTTGCTAGAGAGGAAGCGCCGAGAGGAAAAGCAGAAGGAGCAGAGCAACGGATTGTACGAGTTTGGGTTCAACTTCGATTCGAAGCCCAACTTGCTGGACAGTGACGACGAGATGCAGGACGTGGCCGAAAACAAGCCAATTGTGTTCGAAGAGGAGCGGGACGAGCCGCCCATTCAGTTTGAGTTTGGTGACGAGGCCGACCTCGCTTCCGAAGCAAGCGACCTAGCGGACTTGGAGGCGGAGTTGGAGGCGGGCGTATCTCTCCACGCGGGAGACAAAGGGAACGGGAATGAGCGCAGCGGACCGGGCAACTCCGCCGACACAGGAAACACGGCTGCTGCAGACTCCGCAGCCGGCGCCGCCATGTGGGGCCTGGACATCGACTCCGATGAGCTCCAGGACCTCGAGTGACTGCATAGAAATAGAGACCGCCTGCACACAACACCGTGTCTGCATACAGTGGAGACCTGCACACAACGCCGTGTCTGCATACAGGGGAGACCCGTGCACCGATCGCGATACAAAACACATCTCGCGTCAGTACCGCCAAACCCGCTCCAACAGCCATAGCACACAAAGCTGCTGCAGACAGTTCCCCTCCCAGAACAAGCACCTGTCGAAGCACTTCCTGCATTGACACCGCGACCGCCACAGCCGTGCACGCGCCCCCAATCCAGAACGACAACCAAAGTCAATTCTGGAGTCAACGAGCCAGCGATAACAAATGACCAGCTTGTATTTACCGCAGTCGGTCCCCTTTCCCGTGACCGTTAGTGCTGTCTTCTTCAGCTCCGGCCAAAGTGTCCAGAAACATAGCACACTCCTCAAATACAAGTACTGGGATTACCAGGACGATCCCAACCTGAAAGAGGAGCCCCCTCAGAAAATACGCGTGGAGAGAATCGGCACATTCGAGTCGCCCATCGAAGGAGACGTTGTTCTGGTCAATGTTCGTCCCCAACAGGAAATCGCCCACAGTGGCGTGGTCCTCTACACCATCTACGAGGCGTGTACCCACACGGTACAATATGGCGGACTTTGTGCCCTTTGTGGAAAAGCCGTGGAGGATGAAAAGGACTATTCGGGCTATAGCTACGACGACCGAGCCACCGTGGCCATGTCCCACGACAACACGGGGCTTCGGATATCCATGGAGGAGGCGGCCAAAATCGAGAAATCCAGCACGCAAAAGTTGGCCGAGGACCGAAAGTTGATTCTAGTTGTCGACTTGGATCAGACCGTGATCCATGCCACAGTGGACCCAACGGTTGGAGAGTGGCAGCGCGATCCCAGCAATCCAAACTTCCCCTATGTCAAGGATGTTCGTTCGTTTTCGCTAGAAGAAGAGCCGGTATTGCCTGCAGGCTGGACCGGGCCCCGGCCGCCACCTTCCAAATGCTGGTACTATGTGAAATTGCGGCCGGGTCTTCAGCAGTTTCTCGAAAGAGTCTCTCAGATATACGAGCTCCACATTTATACCATGGCCACGCGGAGCTATGCACTTGCCATTGCCAATATCATCGATCCAAGAGGCGACTTTTTCGGGGACCGAATCTTGAGCAGAGACGAAAGCGGCCTGTTGACACACAAGAACCTAAAACGGCTATTTCCCGTGGACCAGTCTATGGTGGCCATCATCGATGACCGCGGAGACGTGTGGCAATGGGAGTCGAATTTGATCAAGGTGGTGCCGTACGACTTTTTTGTGGGTATCGGCGATATCAACCTGAGTTTTTTGCCGAAGAAAAACGGGCAGCTTCTAGGACCATCTAAAAGGAGAAAGACCATTGCGCGGTTGGAGGCCATGGACTCGGAAGCGACGCAGAACGAAGTGATTTCCAAGGCGCTGGGCGAAAATGGCGCCAAGCCCGAGGCGAACGAGAAAGAAGCCGAAGAGGAGTCAAAGGAACCAAATAAGCCCGATTCTGTACCAGGGAACGATGGAAATGGTGAAAGTGGCGAAAATGAAAACGGTGGAGACGCCGAGAATCGTGAAAGTGGCGAAAATGAAAACGGTGGAGATGCTGAGAATGGTGAAAGTGGCGAAGCTGGCGAGACTGGCGGAACTGGAGACCCGGAGAAAACATCGCCTGTTAACCGCATCTTACATCTCGGCGGAGGTGAAAATAACAAGGACCTTCTAGCAGAACAGCTGATTACACGTAATCAGCTCGTGGAACAGCAACAACATGATCGGCCGTTGGCAAAGTTGCAACACAACCTAGACAAGATTATCCAGGATCACGAAACTCCAAGTCCAGAAGGCCCCGAAGAAGACAATGGCGAGGAAAATCTTCTCAAAGACGATGACTCTGAGCTCATCACGCTTCAAACAGCATTGGAGACTATCCACCAAAAGTTCTATCAGCTATTCGAGAAACAAAATAGCGAGTCGGAGCGTCCAGATTTGACCAAGATTATTCCAGATCTCAAACGGCAGTGTCTCGATGGCATCGTCGTGCTTTTTTCCGGGATTCTCCCGTTGGGTATGAACATCGATAATGCGGACATTGTGATCTGGAGCAGACAATTTGGAGTGCGTGTGGTGAACGAGGTGTATCCAGAAGTGACCCATGTTGTGTGCAGGGATCCAAGTTCTTCGGCCCAGAAAGGCGGACTTACACTCAAAGTACGTGTGGCTAAACGGACGATTCCGGACGTGAAGATCGTCAGTCCCGACTGGCTATTTGCGTGTCTAAGCCTGTGGAAAAAGGCTGACGAAACCGCGTTTCTCATTGATGTTTCAGAGAGGGACTGGTACGTTTCTTCCAGCGATGTTTCAAAGTACCAGAAGGCCTTGGAAGCACAGAAAGAAAAGGCACGGAACAGGGAACCGAGCGACTCTTTGCCACCGATCGAGGAGTACGACTTTAACGAGGCAAATGACGAAGTGGATGATTTCTTGGCTGGACTCTCTGACGAAGATATGGACGTTCTGGAAGAAGAGGAAGAGCAAGAAAGTGGCCCTGGAAATGGGTCTTCTTTCTTGAAAGGACTCTACAATGAAAAGAAAAGAAGGCGGGAAGTTCTGGATGACGAGTCAGAACACACTGATGACGAATCCAACAAGAAGCCGCACAGCCATGGCTCTGAGGAAGACGACTTGGACGAGCTTGAGCAGGAACTTTTAGACGAATTGGATCATTTGACCGATTAGTGGGTTTTCGTCAAATTCAAATGGCCGAGCAGCCAAAATCATCGGCCCCCGGGCGACTGCAAACCCCATTCACCGTTGTCTGATGCGGCTGAGTTGCCAGGCTTGGCTTCCCATGACCGGCGGCTTGCGTGCAGGACACACCTTCTGAAGCTGCGCAGCTAATTATAGTCGCAGGCGCAGTACGCCTCTGCAACGTTGAACCCCAGACTATAAAGCTCTGAAATCTCGCATCAGAAATTCGAGTTCAGAGTAAGCCAAAGACTCAAACCTGCAGGCCACGTTCAGTTTCCGTGACCGTCTCGACCAGAAAAGTGGCTTTCCATATACAGGACCAGCTCCAAATTGCTCTACCGGCCAAATCTCTGCCCGACCCGCAAAGACCCCAAATCAGTCAATCCGACAGAAACCACCCAGAAAAGGATTTACAAGCCTACCAAAGCGACTGAAACGCCTACGCAGACCATCTTCGCACTTGCTGCACTGTATACAGGACAGTAAACAGTCGTCTGGCTAGCGGACCAACAAGCGAATCTCGCAGGCTCTACTACAGCATGTTTTTCAGGTTGCTAGTATTATTCTTCACCATTGCCACAATTGTGCTTTCGTCGTGGTCTCTTGTGGGCTCCTACAAAAATGAAAGCTACCTAACCAACAATTATCTTTTGGGGTTCCAACTCTCTAACTTGAATCTCCTGGCCATCTTGACCCAGGCGCTGAGTAAGCGTGACTTTATTCCGGCACAGGTGGCGTTGCCAGAGCTTGCGGCCCCTTCGCAGATCACCCAAGAAACCCAGCCTTCTCAGACCCTTACGCCTTCCAGAACGCTCAAGCAGAGAGACCTCAATCTTGCCAGTCTCACATCTCTTGCTGGAGGAGCCACGTCGCTTCTAGCCGGCGTGGCCAGTGGGGCTGACGTTGCTTCCATTGCGTCAAGATTGGCCACATCAGGCGTGACCATTCCCACCTCCGATATCGCCAATGCGCTTTCCACCGTCAACGCAAACAGTCTTGTTTCCGAGATCCAAGGATTTGCGTCCACGGTGTCGATTCCGTCGTCGTTGGCTTCTTTGGCAGCGGAATTTGATGGAGATTTCTCCAGTCTTCTCTCTGATATCGCAGGCCAGGCAAACATCTCGGATCTTGGCCTCTCAGATTACTACAACGTCGGATTCTGGGGCTACTGCAAAGGTGACATCGAGGGCGAGAGCCTGAAGGAGGTCTCCGAGCTTGGCCGTTTAGGGAAGTCGTTTTCGAACAACCATGTGAACTACACCTACTGCTCGAAGCCCAAACCCGGCTACAAGTTGGACCCCTTGACGCTCATCAAGCATGAAATCGTGGAGAAAATCTCTGACTACGCGCAGGGTATTTCGTCGCTCACCGGAGGTTTAAGCGACTCGTTTGCGGCCGAGTTGGTGAACTTGGCCTCCAATATCTCCTATGACAGTTTGGGGTTGCCGGGTGACTTGAAGCTGAAACTCACGCTCCTCAACAACTTGACGGTTGCCGGATTCTCGCTTATATTGGCGGGAACATGTCTTGCATTCATCTCGCTCATTTTCCAGTTGGTGGGGCTCTGCTGTCTGCCCAACAACAAAATTCTATCATGCTGCAACTTCTTGCTCATGATGTTGGTGTTTCTAGTGGTTTTGATTGGCTCTGCTTTGTCCACGGCTGCTTACATCTTGGTTCGGCGCATAGTCAACGACAATGTGAAACAGTACGGAGTCAAGGCATTCTTGTCGATCCAATTTTATGCATTTTCGTGGTCTTCGGCTGTGGCAGCGCTACTATTTTTGGTGCTCAGTGGTATTGGCTACTGCTGTGGATGTTTTCACCATCGTCAAATGTACGAGCGTGCCAACGAGATCCGCTACGACCACAAGCCATAGACCGCATTGGTTTCTGAACGGCGATTATGACGGCAAAGATGTGCATACGCAGCGATGAATATGGAATTGATACGCAGCGATATTATGGATCACAACGCCGAGAGAAATGGTAACAAAGAAAAATGTAAGATGTACCAAGTGCCAGGGCCTCTTGCAGGCCCGTAGTCTCATAGCGTGGGTGTACGGGTGCGCCTCTGCGCATCTCCAACAACCACCATGTTCTGTGCTCTAACCGGGCAAGTCGCCACCACGCCCGTGGTTTCGCCCAAAAGCGGCTCTATCTTTGAAAAGTCGCTCATTGAATCCTACATCTCCACCACCGGAAAAGACCCGGTCTCCGAGGCCCCACTCAGCGCTGCAGAACTCATCCCTCTCCGCTCCCAAAACCCCCCCTACTCCGAGCCAAAGCCGCCGGTATATAACTCCATTCCCACCATGCTCCAGGCGTTTCAGAACGAGTGGGATGCGTTGGCCTTGGAAACCTTCCAGCTCCGAAAACACCTTCTGGATGCCCGAGAAGAGCTCAGCTCCGCTCTCTACAAATACGACGCGGCTATCAGGGTGATAGCTCGTTTGACCAGTGAACGAGACGAAGCCAGAGAGGCTTTGGGTATGTTGAGTGAGGCGGCGGCGCAGGCAACGCAGGCCGCCGAGGAAACGGACTTGGTGGAGCCGCCGTCGGCGCTGAAGGCGGCGCTGAAGGAGGAGGCGGCCGCCAGGACGCTTGCCGGCGCACGTGAGCGGCTTTTTCTGCTCCACAAAGCGGCCAGATTTGCCTTGGCCACTACCAAGACTTCGCAGGTGCAGGTCTCGGAGGCACGGGTGTTGGCGGGGGCCCGGGCCTACGCCGTGTGTGGCGGCGAGGCGGCGGTTTCGGGTGGCGGCGAAACCAGCGTGATATCGCTAGAGTCGCTTGAGCTGTTGGAGTCTTTTCCTCAGGCGTACACGGCTTTGCTGTTCCTCCAGACAGAACCTTTCGGCGTGTGCGGCTCGCAAGTCAAGTTTCTCCGCCAACAAAAAAGCTTCGAGGCGGTGGATCTCCAGAACGTGTCTGCGCACCCCCTGGAGCCATTGTTTGTGGTGACCGGCAAAAGCTCGTTTTCGTTGTGTGATTCTGACGGTCCCATCTCCACAATTGATGTGGGGAAGGACATCTCCGCCTCCGACCTTCATGTGGACGGCACCTTGTTTGGAATTGCCCACGACAATGCCATTGTTCTCTATGACTTGACAAATGGCCAAAAAGCCCTGGAAATCGCCGTGGAAAATGGCCACGTGGTGAGCAAGTTGCGCTTTGCGCTCAACGGCTATTGGCTTGTGGCTGCCACCACCGGCCCGCTGGCGTCTACGGTTGTTGTTTATGACTTGCGGAAAAACTCGCTACTCCACACGTTTTCTTTTGCTGCGGGCGCCACCGATTTTGTCATGGATCCTTCGTGCCAAGTTTTGGTAACTTCTAACGCGTCTTTGCAGGTGCACCTCTACACCAAAAAGGGCAAGTCTTGGAGAGAAAACGTCAAGGAGGTTGATGGCGGGCTCAGGCTGATGGCGCTATCCTGCACTGTGGAGCAGTTTCAAACCGATCTGGACTTGAAGGTGTGCGGGCTTCAAGACGACCGGCTTGTGGAGTACCGTGTGTCGTTTTCCTGATGCGGAAAGAGACGTCAAGAGTGTCGGTCCAGGGTGAGAACCGGCGGGAATTGGAAGTACTAGAGTTTGGACTTTCCTGCAGACAACCGCTTCGACCGCGCCACTGTGCCGCAGCTTCTCGCCCAACCACTGGCTTGAAGCCCAGGACCCGGCCGCTGGCCGTCACCATTTGGTCCTGCACACAGACACACCATTCTTCCAGCGGGCCAGAAGTCCACGGCGAATCGGCTCCGGCCACGGCGCGCAGAATCGGCCACGGCACGCGCCGGGACCAGAACCGGAGACGCCGCTAACAATATAAAGTGGATAGTGCCGTTTTCCGGCATACGGTGCGTAGTCTGTAGCCATCCTGTATGCGCGCACTTGCCCACCCCAACTACTACACCCGCTATGCAAGACACTGCTACTTTGGATGCACTCGTGGAGCAGTGGGTCTCGATGGACCCCAATGTGCAGAGCCGCCACGAAATCCAGGCGCTTCACGCCGCCAAAAACTACCGCGTGCTCGGCGCCAAATTGGCCCCCCGAATCGCATTTGGAACCGCCGGTCTCCGCTCGTCTATGGAGTCTGGTTTTGCCCACATGAACGACGTGACCATCATGCAGGCTTCCCAGGGGCTTGTGGCGTATTTGTCTCTGCACCGCTCCCCAGGTTCCGCCCACAAGCTCTCCTTGGTCATTGGCCACGACCACAGACACCATTCCCAACGGTATGCCGAAATAGCCGCCAGCGTGGCGTTATGCTCGGGTTTCCACGTGTACTACCTCGGGTCGAGCAGTGTGTGTGGCGAGTCCAGAAGCTCATACGATGCCGACGCTCTGCCCGGCGGGAACACGCCCAGCTACTGCCACACACCGTTGGTGCCTTTCGGAATTGACCACTACAACGCATCGGCCGGCGTGATGGTCACCGCCTCGCACAACCCCTCCACTGACAACGGGTTCAAGGTGTACTACGGAAACGGGTGCCAGATCATCCCGCCGCACGATGAAGGGATTGCGTCCTGCATTGACGCCAACTTGAGCCCCTGGCTCGAAAAGGGCGTTTGGGATGTCGAAGGCAACTTCCGCCGAGGATGCGGGACGGGAAAGTTGGAGCTCGTGAGGCCCGAGCTCTCGCAACTCTACGCCGACGCCGTCAAGTCCAAGTTGGCTGCAAATTTGAACACCTCCTTCGAATTCGTGTACACCCCAATGCACGGGGTGGGCGAGGAGATGTTTTCTCGCATCTGCCGGGATTTGGGGGTGACGTACCACAGCGTCCCGCAGCAGAGCGCTCCGGATCCCGATTTTCCCACGGTCAAGTTTCCCAATCCAGAAGAAGCCGGTGCTCTCGACTTGGCCATCAAAAGAGCCCAGGACCTTGGTCTCCGCTTGGTGCTTGCAAACGACCCGGACGCCGACCGCTTCTGCGTGGCTGTGCGTACAGGCCAGGGCACGTGGCGGCAGTTGACAGGCAACGAAATCGGCATCTTGTTTGCGGTGTACGTCATCGAGCAGCTCACCCCGAAAGACCAGCTTTCACGGACGTATCTTGTCAACTCCACTGTTTCATCGCAGCTCATGGCGTCCATAGCCGCCCAGAACGGGTGCCATTTTGTGGACACTTTGACCGGGTTCAAGTGGATTGGAAATAAGGCCATTGACCTCAGAAAGGAGGGCCAGTGCGTGCCATTTGCCTACGAGGAGGCCATCGGCTACATGTTTTCTCTTGTCAACGACAAAGACGGCATTTCTGCGGCGGTGATGTGGATGCGGCTCTACGAGCTGTGGTTTTCGGCTGGCGATAGCGACCCCCTCCAGAAATTGCAGCAGATATACTCGCGCTACGGCTGGTACAAGGAGTGCAACGGCTACTACAAGCTCGGCGACTTGCTGAAGACTGCACAGATCTTCAACCAAACCATCCGCTCATCCTATGACAAACAGCCCGAGCAGCTCGGAGGTTTCCGGGTCTTGCTGTGGCGTGATTTGACCACCGGTTACGACTCCACCACACAAAATCACGTGCCGCTGCTTCCGGTGGATGCAAACTCTCACATGATCACGGGTGTTCTCCAGAAGGGAAACGACAAGGTGCGCTTCACGTGCCGGGGCTCCGGCACAGAGCCCAAGCTCAAAGTTTACATTGAAGGAACTTCCGAAACGGGCGAAGCCGCCGCTGCTGCTGTGGCTCGCAACTGCTGGGACACGTTGAGAGAGATCTGGTTCAAGCCCAACGAGAATGGTCTCGAGGAAGTGGTGTGAGCCCTGGCATCGCGCCAGCGGCTGACGGAGAGCTGACCGCCTGCTAGCATGTGAGCCACGAGTGCTTCGGGTTTTCTGGCGTGGACGCCGGCAGTGCTCATCAGCATGCTTGGTTCCGGCATACAACCCAGCACGCACCCAGTGTCGAACGCGCGCTCGTTTCTCTGCCTGAAGGTAGACATTTCGGGGCCGCGCGCCTGCATACACAGCCGATCAAATTCTACGTGTGTTCAATTTTCGATCCTCATACCATCGGAACTCGCCATGAACAAGCTAAAGCGGGCCAACTCCGATCTTCCTGTGTACGTACCACGGCAGGCGACTGCATCCACCAGCAGGCGCTCATTTCCACGCGCAAACGCCCGGATTCTCTGCAGTACTAACCCCAGTTACAACAGCAAGCTCAAGCCCAAGCGGCTGTCCCGAGTCACCACGAAGCGCATTTGGGGCGTGGTCGGCTTGCTAATATTCACATTGGCGGTTTTCCGGCTCTTCACCACCAAGCAGCCTGCAATTCAAGCGCAGGACCAACACAAACTTTACACGGTCACCAAAGACGGAGTATCTGAAAAAACAGCAGAACACGAAGACCCCGAAGCGGCGTTCAAAAACTCCGTGGATGTTTACGACCTCGCTGAATACACCGGTGGCAAGCAGGACGATGTGGTGTTATTTCTCATGCCGTTACGGAATGCTGAACACGTGTTGCCAATGGCGTTCCACAACCTCATGAACTTGACCTACGACCATTCGTTGATTGATATTGCCTTTTTGGTGTCCGACTGCTCCCCTGGCGACACCACCTTGGAAACAGTGTTTCAATACTCCATTGCTTTGCAAAACGGTACCTTGGCGGATGACTTGGTGGCCCGAGAAACAGAGATACGCAACGCAAATGTCAAGGGAACCAGTGACTTGTACAAGTCCTACATGGACAAGGACTACATTCAGAACGTGTACAAGGCCTACAACTCGCCTGAACTGTACCACTCCGGCTACAGAAAGCCGTTTCGCTCGGTGTCGATCTACGTGAAGGATTTTGGCCAGGTCATTGGCCAGGGCTTCTCCGACAGACATGCGGTCAAGGTGCAGGGTATCCGGCGGAAGCTCATGGGCCGGGCTCGGAACTGGCTCACCTCCAACGCGCTCAAACCCTACCACTCGTGGGTGTACTGGAGAGACGTGGACATCGAAACGTGCCCGGGCTCGGTGATCCAAGACTTGATGAAACACAACTATGACGTTATGGTGCCCAACATCTGGAGGCCGTTGCCGACCTACTTGGGCGGGGAACAGCCCTACGACTTGAACTCGTGGATCGAGTCCGAGCCTGCGCTCGAACTAGCCCAGAAACTCGACCAGGATGACGTCATTGTGGAGGGTTACGCGGAGTATCCAACGTACCGAGTGCATTTGGCCTACATCCGAGACCCCAACGGCGATGTCAATGAGGTGGTGGATCTAGACGGAGTTGGAGGAGTGTCGATTCTCGCCAAGGCCAAAATCTTCCGCCAAGGAGTCAACTTTCCTGCATTCACCCTCTGGAACCATGCAGAAACAGAGGCTTTTGGAAAGCTCGCCAAGGCCATGGGCTTCACCGTCGGAGGCTTACCACACTATACGATCTGGCATATCTTCGAGCCCAGCGAAGATGATTTGAAGCATATTGCCAAGCTTGAGAGGCAGAAAAGACGTGGAAAGAACTGATTCATTTCGTTGCGGCCTGAGTATATGCGTCGCCCTTCTATCAATGGCCTAATATTTATAGCTGCTCTTGTAGCTCACGAGATAACAATTTGAACAAGGCAAATTAATAAAGAGCAAAAGCCGAAGAACAATGCAAAAAAGAGAAAAAGAACATTTTCAGTAGGAAGGCAGGGTTTGTAATCTACGTGGAGCCGTTGGCACCACTCAGGGATTGTTCACTCCATTTTATTCATCATTTAAATGTTAAGTTGGAGGAATCGAACCTCCGCGTGGCGCGCGCGCGCAACCAGCTTGGCCACAACGAAATATAACGCGATTTTAAGCTTCTGGTGCACCTCACCTACAGTTTCAACGGTGCATTTCACGCTTGTGAACCAAGAAATTCGAGAGTAGGATCACACGTGGTATATTTCCAGGACTGTGGATTGTGTTTATTTTCTTTGGTACTAGATAAGTAATCGGGAGAGTCCCGGGCTGCCACACCGGGTTCATTATGTAATCACCACAAGCCACGATAAAGTAGCGTACATAAGCACCACAGGATAAAGCGCCAAGAGAACACGTCCCGGTAAAACACCCAGACATTTCAAACTCATGCTGGCAGCGTAGATACTCCAGAGCGTCAACACCAGCATCAAAATGAGTCTCACAAGACGATATGGAACGAGAAGCGTGCTCACCATTGCACCCACAACTATCGGAAAGATCAGATACCCCGTGGCGCTGATTGCCGACAAAAACGAGATGGTACCGCGTAGAAGTTGGATGTTGACGCCGACCACCAAGTAGAAGATCCAGATGAAGGAAAACGTTCCGGAGAAAACTATGTTGGTCTGCTTCTTCGGCGCCGCCGCTCCCATGGCCACCGAGTACGCCAAGGAAAAGATGAGCGGGCCCCACAAGTCCCAATCGAGAGATGCCACGGCTTCTGGCAGCGGCTGAGAGTCGTCATCTTCCGAGGGCGCCACCGGTCTCATTACCAGATCAGGCACCTGGATGCCGTTTTGGGCCGCCATTTCCACCAATCGGGTCTGCTGTGCCTTGGCCATTTGCTGGAGTTGCGCCGGCCACACCACAATCGCTAACCGCCGCAAGATCTGGGCCAAGTCCCTTTTCAAAGTATGCCAGACAGGCTCGTCTAGAGTGTCGCCGCCATTGAATTGGCGCTCCCGGATCGTGTTGTTTTGCTGGAATTCGCTGGATGTGACGAATGGCGTGAAGGCTGTGGACAAGTCCACTTGGGGTGTCCACGAAAAGCGGTTGGGCTCGCTGGAGGCGGCACGGGTTTCGGCCGGTACGGCGGTGTGCCCGGCAGCCCTCACATCGGGCTCCTCGTCGGCGATGATGAAGTCGCTGTCGGAAAAGTCGCCAGTCATTGTGGTGGCGGAGGCGGGGGCGCGGCGGAAGGCGCACTGCGCACGTGCGCGGCAGCACGTCGTTCACGTGCGCGGTCACGTGCGGCGCACGTGCTACGTACCTCTGCTAGTTTTCTTAATGCACGCAGGCGGTACGCGTTAGCTACTGTTGGTAGTCGTCCCTGCGGTCATCCGGAGTCAAGTGTCTGGTGACCCGCGCAGGACACCCGACAACCACCGTGTTTTCTGGCACGTCCTTGGTCACCACCAGGCCCAGGCCTACCACCGCGCCGCTTCCGATCTTGACGCCAGGCATGACGTTCACTCCTGCACCGAACCACACGTGATCCCCCACAGTGATTGGCATGGCATACTCAACCCCCTGGCGCCTCATTTTCGGGTCGGTGGGGTGGGTGGCGGTGGTGAAGGTGCAGTTGGGCCCAACGAGGACGTAGTCGCCGAAAGTGATCAACGTGCAGTCCAAAAGCGTCAAGTTGAAGTTTCCGTAGAACCCCTTCCCCATCTTGACGTTGAAGCCGTAGTCCACGTAAAACGGCGGCTCCAAGCAGATGTCGGGCTGGATCAGGCCAAGGATCTTGGCGAGATGCTGCACCCGTGCAGCCTGGTGTTTCTGGATGTCGTTACCGTAGTGTTTCATACGGATGTTGCCATAGTCAAGCGCGTCTTCATGGGCCAAGTTTCGGCGCGTCCACAACTCCTGGTTGAAGCAATCATAAGGCACCGACGAGATCATCTTCTCGTACTCTTCTCCTTTGGGGAGGTTGTTGAGATTGGCGTATGCAAACTCGACGAGTTCACGGTTGATTTCCGATGCAGTCATGGGGATTAGAGCAGCGAATGAATGGTGTCGAATTTGGAGCAGTGCAAAATGTCGATAAATTTCGGGGTTTTGGGGGAAGACGCGGGGTATTTATACCCCACATTATTGCGAGATTTTACGGTGCTGCGACACCGTAATTTCTTGGCCAAAACGCCTTTGCAAAGGGTTTTCCGACACGAGGTTAAGAGTCAGTCGCGTTAAGTTGTTCAGACCTTAAGGTGAAGGATATGCTGTGAAGTCCGTACATCTCAAGAAGTCCGTACATCCCAAGAAGCCCGTGGTGCGTTCGCAGCTTTTCTCTAGTCCACACCTACAAGGAAAAAGTATCTTTCGGTCCGGTTTTAAAACGACTTAAATGTTTTGAAATGTACGGACAAATCATATTGTTTAGAATATTTTTGTGAACACTACTTGAGTTCATATAACGCTGAGCGCAGCTACTCTAGTCGGTGAAGACGCCCTCAACCTCCACAGCTCTTTTCTCGCCCTCCTTTTCGGCAAGCTCATTAAGGGTCTTGAAATCCTCGTCGCTCAAGGTGAAGGTCTTCAAGTTGCCAATCAATCTGTTCTCCTTGGTGGACTTTGGCAAGGGAACAGTGCCACGCTGCACGCTCCAGGAAATCAACACCTGGCCGGCATCCACGTTGTTTTTCTTGGCAATTCCAGCAATGGTTTCGTTGGTGACCAAAGTGCATCTGGACGAGCCCAAGGGGCAGTAGTTCTCCACCACAATGTCGTTGTCGATCAACCACTTGGTGAAGTCGTGCTGTGGCAACAAGGGGTGGCCCTCGATCTGGTTGACCACCGGCTTGACGGTGACCTCCGGGTCGCTCAAAAGCGTCTCGATCTTCTTCTGCGTGAAGTTGGACACTCCGATGGCCTTGACCTTTCCTGTCTTCAACAACTTCTGCAACTCCTTGTAGGTGTCGACGTAGGTCCAGTCGTCGTATGCCTTGCCAGTTGCGGGGTCGACCGGCGTGGGCCAGTGCATCAAGAACAAGTCCACGTAGTCCAAGCCCAATCTGGCCAACGACTCCTCAAACGCCTCGGCCACGCGCTTGTGGTTGTCGTTCCACAACTTGGTGGTCAAGAAGATCTCCTCTCTGGGAACGCCGGAGTTGCGGATTCCGGCGCCAACCTCCTCTTCGTTGTCGTAGAAGGCGGCAGTGTCCACGTGTCTGTAGCCGTTCTGCAAGGCAAACTCCACGGCTTTTTTGGCCTCTCCCTCCACGGATTCATACGTGCCAAGTGCCACTTGGGGGATGGTGAGCCCGTTGTTCAATTTCAAGGTGTTGGTGTTGGTGTGTAAGGACATTTTCGGTGGGTGCACAAAGAGTCTGTTTGGGAAAAGATGGCTGCTTAGATGCCTGGGGGAAAAAAAAGCTCTAGAGAACATGGGGCATTGGGGCGGTATTTATATGTCGGGGAAGATGCACGCAACCGTGAGAATTCTCGGGGCAACCGCCACTCGCCATTGCTGCAAACGGCTGAAACATGAGACCCGAAATTTGCACCACTTTTGGGCGCCCGACGCGGCCCACGGCGGCAATGCTTCTACGCCGATTCCAACCGCCTCCCAAATTCCAACCGCCTCCCAAACCACAATTCTGTTGGTGGTCTTCGCGGAGCAGCTCCGCGTCGCCTCGGGGTTTCCGTATCCGCAAGAATCTCGACCGCCGCCATATTGTAGGCTGCAGGCTTGATAATAAAGCAGAGTTGGCCGACCATGTTGTTGGGCCGTGGAGGGGCTGGGAGGGGCTGGGAGGGGCTTGCATGCCGGCCGCCGGGCCAATGTGCACTTCTGATTCGACTGCAACGTGTATTCCTGCTTTGTGCTACATGGTTTCGTGTACGGTTCCTTGTCTTTTCTATACTCGGCCCTTGCAACTAGTCCTCGAAAATAGCAGGCAATGGGTTGTTGGTTCTTCTAGCGCCCTCCTTCTCGGCCAAGTTGTTCAACAAAGCGAAATCCTCGTCGCTGAACGTCACCACCTTCTTGTTGGACACGAGACGCTCGGTCTTGACGGATTTAGGCAAAACAGCCGTCTTTCTCTGCACGGCCCACGAGACCAAGATCTGAGCAGGGTGAGCATCGTACTTCTCAGCCAAAGACTTGATGGTTTCGTCCTTGAAAAGTGGTGCTCCATCTCCACCCAAAGGAGAGTAGGCGGTGATTCTGATGTCGTGCTTCTTACAGAAGTCGTACAATTCAGGTTGAGGCAACAAAGGGTGCGCTTCGATTTGAAGGACGGCCGGCGTCACTGTGACCTCTGGGTGGGCCAAGAGCTTCTCGAGCTTCTTCTGCGTGTAGTTGCAAATACCAATGGACTTGGCCTTTCCGCTCTTCTGGAGCTTTTGCACCTCCAAGTAAGTTTCAATGGACTCGTTGATAGTGGCGTTTTCGTCGTCGAACTCGCCATCAAGCGGCCAGTGGATCAAGTACAAGTCCACGTAGTCCAAGCCCAATTTCTTCAACGACTCCTCGAAAGCGCCCTTGACGTTCTTGTGTTCGGTGTTCCACAACTTGGTGGTCACGAAAATCTCCTCTCTGGGGACGCTTGCTGCCTTGATTCCCTGGCCGACTTCATCCTCATTGCCGTAAACGGCTGCGGTGTCAATGTGTCTGTATCCGTTATCAATTGCAGCTTTAACGATATCCTTGGCGCTGTCTGGAGGAGTCGTTCTCCAGGTACCGAGGCCGATGGCTGGAATTTTGTTTCCGTCGTTGAGCGTTAAAACTGTGGTATCTTCGTGTAAGGACATTTTGATTGTGCTGTTCAACTGCACGGCAGGGTCCCTTCTTATACGCTCGCGCGGCTATTGCTGCTGCGCATGATGACGTGCGCTTGATAGCAATGAGAACCCCGTCCTGCACACAAACAGTGGCTCGGTCTAGATACTAGACTTCGGGGCGGAACTCCACGAGACAGCAATCCCAATCAGGGAAAGTGCTCATAATTATCTGGAGCCAAATGGAAATTCAAGGGACCGTCGAAGCAGTACTGCATCAGCACACAGCCAGGTTCAGCCAGGTTCAGCCAGGTTCAGCCACGTTCAACTACCACTTTTATGCTCCCAAATTAGCCACATTTTAGCAAGCCACCAAATGAGCCACTTTGCATTTAGCCGTTTCGCATCTCGCATGTATTTTGCATTGATAGCGTTGTACCATTTTGCATTGTTGTTTTAGCCAACTCACCCGCATGAAGCTGTCAAGCCCACCAAGCCACGCGGACCAATTCCTCTTATTTCTTCTTTCCATAAAAAGCTCGCATCGTGGTCTCAGACAACTTGCTTCCGTTGGACTTTTTACTCACCGAAGACTCAAGACTGGTGGTGGTATTCAGCCGGTGTATTGGAACAGGACTGTCCCCCTTTTTTTTATGTTTGAGTTTTTGTCCAAACTTTTTGAACCGGGATGTTTTTTGTTCGGGCTCTTGTATCTTGGGCGAATTTGTAGCGGGAGGCAACACGCTGCTCAGACTGCTGTGACGTGAGAATTTGGGCGCAATGGGTTCGGTCTTCTCTAGCTTGCCCTCCTTCTCCTTTTTGCTCGTCTTGCTCATTTCCTTCGCTTCTTTCACTGCCTTCAACTTCTTTCGCTCATCTTTCTTTATCATCTGCGCAATGTGCTTATCGAGTTTGCGGTTCAGCTGTACCGACTCGGACTTCTGCTCTTTGAACGGCGTCACCTTGACTTTTTCTGGAGTATCGGTAGGCGCCTTTTTACCCAGAGACGAGTCCCCTATCATCGACTGAATGGTTGCGGGCACAGATTTGAGGGTTGCAACCGATAAATTTGAAGACTTTTTTGTGGTCAATGGCGGCATTTCTGGATAGCCGTTCTTCTTCTGCTCCTGTCGCTCCACTTGGAACCGCTCCTCCTCTAACTTCTTACTAAGCGCAGCGTAGTCCTTCTTTGTCTGTTCCAACGAGAGTCCCATTTGGCGGGCATTCATCGATCTTAGCATCAACTTCACATCCGTGCACACTGATGCCATATCAAGAATGAGATCTATGACGTAGTTGCTCGGCTGCGGATAGTCGGGGGAGACGAGCATTTCCAACGTGAGCGAAGCCAAGTTGGCCGTTTCTGAACTTCCATCCTGGTCATCAAAGTGGGTCGGGCTGACGGTGTCGTAGACAGTCTTATCGAAAATTGACTTGTATCGGATTCCGGGAACTGTGCCTGATTTCATGCAATCCAAGTAGTACAAACCTGAGGATTCCTCTTCACTGGCACTGGTGGAATCATCCACATGGGGTGCTTCATCAGCACGACCCTCGGCATTGGCCTTGCTATGCTGAGAATCTTTAGGCTTATCTGCGGCTGGCTCATCGATAGGCGAAAGTACAAGATCGGCAGTTTTCACTGAGCTTTTCCGCTTACCCCCACTGGAGGTTGCGGAAAGCTTGTGCACATTGGACGACTTGCGTAACAATGCAATGTCCATGTACCCGTCATCGACAGAATCCATGAAATCCGCATACTCGTCCAAAGGAAAACGTAAGTCTTCAGACGTAGGCACACCGGCTTTCTCTAAAAGCTCGATGAACTTTTTCTTGTATACTTTTCCCTCCTCCAAGACAAGAGCTTCCTTTCTTCCAATAATCCCGTAAAGAACCTCACAAATGAGGTCGTAAAGCAACGGCACCCGGAAAAATCTCGATATCAACAAGCAGTCAAGAGTGCATGGATGAAGCGCCCACTTGTTTCCTATCTGGCCCGTGTAGAGATACTCGGCAAATGCCTTCACAGAGTTGCTGTCAAAAGGAATATACAATTTCCGTGGAATTAGCGACGGCTCCATGCGGTAATTGTCCACGTCAATATTCTGCAAGTCCAAGAGGCTTCTCTTTTTGACGGGGCTAGAGTGCAAACTTGGCGACTTAGAAGAGTCAGTCGAGTCTCGAGCGTCCAGACCTGTGTTCCGGTTCACGTCCGCTTCTTTTTGCCCCTTTTCTGCCTCACGCGTTCTCTGAATAATCTCATCGATGAGGTTTTCGTTGCTTCCTGATCCAGAAGCTGGAGGAGTTGAAAGCGGCGACTCACGTGACATTTCCCTGGAGGATTTGCTGGTGGGTATATTCCGAAGCGCTGTCAACGTGTGCAACAAAGAGCCTCTAGGCGATGGAAAATCGGACGAGTTCTTTCTCGAACTGGAACGAAACGACACCGGCGCAGCGGAGATATCTGGAATGGGTTCTTTGGGCAATGGAAGCTGAGAAGGAATTTCTTTGAGGCGGTACTTCAAAAGCGACGTGGCCGATAAGTTGGATATCTGCGAGCTTCGTCTCTCCGTATTCTGCTTGAACGGGTCAACCGATGGACTTTCTCGCGAGGTGACCGATGTGCGGTCTTCCACGCTGGCATTGTCCTGGAATGGAAGACGGAACTGAGGCATATCTTTCTGAAACGGGTCTTTCATAGCTGGAGTGCCTTTAACAGGCGCAATTTGAGGCCCAGAGGGGTGGCCCGTTTCATTGAGTTGCTTGTCATAATCCGAATCCCCACTGCCACTTGTTCGGCTGGACCACAAAGAGCCCAATTTTTTATCTGAGTTTGTCTTGATCTCATCATGCTCAAACTGGTCCACTGCCCGAACGTAGGCTCGCGATAACAAGTCAATGAAGTACTTGCCCCATCTTTCCTTCAAAATCGACAAACAAACGGGGATTCGGTCGCCGTTGGACGAGATTAGCTCGAAGTCGGATAAAAGATCGCCGTAACGAAGCGCGTTTCGGCCTAAAGTGATCGCGGCGGGGGGAAACGTGGACCGGACTTTGGTGAACTTCACCTTTGGGGCCGCGTAGTGCACATAATCTTTGAACGATGTCTTGGGGGCCGAATCCTCGTTCGGTTGGGAAAAAGAGCCCACTCGTGTGGACAGATCTGTTTCGCTTAATGGTTCTTCGCCGGACGTGGACGATAATGCATCGCTATTGGAACTCAAGTCAGAAGCAGTGTTGTGGTGAGAGATTTTTCCTGGAATTTTCCCGCCGGCGAGTTCCATAGATGCGAGGATGTTCGTGACCGGCAAGCTGACGGTGATCATAGACGAGAAGTAGCGTACGCTGCTGGTGGTCTGTGAGGTAACATAGTTGCCGAGAAGTACCACTTTGTGGTGGGAAGACCACACAAAACCACCCCAGAACCGGTGGGAGCCATACTCGTGGTGGCAGAAAATGTTCAACCGCGACCACTTCCCCGTAGGCTTGTTGTAGATGAAAATAGAGATATTATAGTCGTTGGCGAGAAACCCGATCAAGACGAGGTTCTGACCAAACAAGCCTCCAGTTGGGTATTTAAGGTTGTAAGGAATAGTCCGCCTGGCGTGTTGATTAGTTTTTTCCTTCGTTTGGACGCCCTTTTTTTTTCTCAACGGAGGCACCTTGGGAGCATATATTTGCTTGCCTAGGCGGCAGGTCATCACTGGATTATCCAATTCTTTGTCGTAGTCGGTGCCCGTGGGAGCGTATATGAACAAGGATTCCGTGGTCGACGGTTTAGAGGTGTTTCCGGAAGCAGGCGGGTGATTTTGATGGGCCACGTCCGGCTCAGACTCTTCAGCGAAACTGATGATGGAGCTGTCGAGGTAGTTGATGCTGATGTAGTTCAGGTCGTTGGTGGGGTTGAAGCGCTGGTTTGGGGCGTGGAGCGGCGATTCGGTCTGGTTTGGGCCCAGAACCCCCACACTGGCCGTTTTGGACGGCGGGTACTTCAACGGCGGACCCGGGTCCACGTAGCACTTATCAACAAGGTCGAACATGGAGTTTTTGTAGATTCTCGCGGAGTTGGCATCGCAGCCGCCAGCAATCATGAGCCCGAAATGTCCCCGCTTGTTGACGAACGTGAGATGATCTATGGTGGCGAGCTTGTGACTGTACCTGGGGCAAGGAATGCACGGGTCGGAGCGCCAGCCAGAGCCGTCATGGAGAAGCTTCCAGGACTTGGAGAGAAGATTGAATTCCCAGAGCTCGTTGCAGGGAACAAGCTGGAAAGCGTCCGCACCGGAGCCATAAACCTTGTGGGAGGAGTTTAGGGTGTCGGAGATGACCAAGCCGCCAAAGATATAGAGAGAGCCTTTGCCGGTGGCTATTTCGTGAAAAAGCCGGGGTTTGGGACGCGGCAGGCCCGGAGGAATGGCCACGCGAGACCACGAGCGGGAAATCAAGTCCAAGAAGAACATTTCGCCGGAGAGGTAGCGGCCGATGTTGTTCAGCTTGTTATTGGTGATTTTGCGGGTGAATGTGGAGGAGATGGAGTCGATCGACACATTCCCATCTAGTTCGAGCCCTATGGTGAGGCCACCGAAGGTGAACACAAACGAGTTGTAGAGAATCAGCGCCAGGCCTGTTCTCACGTGCAAATTAAGGCGGTCGTCTTTTTCTATGGGTGGCGACTGGAGCGTGTGACAGCCACATGCCGTTGGAATGAGTGTCAGCATGGAGATTGGGAGGGGAAGGTAGAAGGGACAGAAATGGACAACGGGGCAGAAAAGGACAACGGGGCAGAAAAGGACAACGGGACAACAGAAATGGACAAAATGGATGGACAAAATGGATGGAAACAGCAGGGATGCTGGGATGTTGTGGTTTGGCGCTTTGATAGACTGGTGATTGGAAACTGGTGGGAGTCTTATGGAGGATTTGATTCACCAACTGAGCCAGGCGAAGTGATGCAAAGGGAAGAAACGTGTTCCAATTGGAAGATTGGAAGGATGGCCACACGCCGTTGTACAGAAGAAGTATGTGTGAAATTCGAGGGAGTGCGTGAGCAGAATCTTACGCGCGAGGATTGGGTTAGGTGCTGCAGATCGCGGATTACTGCGAAGCAAGCCGAAGAAATGAATGGGTAGAATGGGTAGAATGGGTAGAATGGATAGAATGGATGGAATGGGTAGAAGGGATATAATGGATGGAATAGATAGAATAGATAGAATAGATAGAATAGATAGAATAGATAGAATAGATAGAATAGATAGAATAGATAGAATAGATAGAATAGATAGAACAGAATAATAGATAGAACAGAATAACAGATAGAATAGATAGAATAAACAGATAGAACAGATACGAGGATTAATTTCACTTCCCGGTAGCTGCTCTACGTGGCACACCAGGATGACCCGCTATGATAATGCAACTTGACGATTGATGATTCTGGTATTAGCACTGACTTCCGAATATCTGGGATTCCTTTTATTTCTCTGGTATTCACTCACTCTGAAACTTTACACCCGACCCCTCATGAGAACATGGACCTGTCAACCGCAGGTGCTAGAAGTATATGAGCAATGCTGCTTATTGGAGTCTCGACGATTAACAGAAATCTTCACCAGAGCACTGTGTTCGTCAAGTCGACGTCATACCACTATCGTCTGTGGGGTAAACAGCCCACCATTGCACCGAACCAATCATAGAACCAGAAGTTCAAACAGAAGCTTTCAGCAGAAGTTCAAACAGAAGCTTTCAGAACCAGAAGTTCAAACAGAAGATTTCAGAACCAGACTCACAGAAATCTCGTGAGCACCTGCGCACTATCCTCAATCATAGAAGCAACATAGTCTACTTCTCGCTGCGCATGCAAAAGATCACCCTTGGCCACGTAATCCCGAACCCTTGGAAACGTGTTCCAGTTGTAGACACCATCACCATTCACCGGAGCATCGTAGGGAATCCCAAAGAGGGAATTTAGATAGCCCGCTCGGACCATCGCGCTGGTAATCGACACGAAAAATGTGTTGAAGAAAACCATGTTATCATTGGCAGAACGGCGTGTTGCTGCCAACATAACCGGCTCAAGAGATGAGGAGGTCTCAATAAAGGTCTTCCAATCGAGCCGGAACTTTTCAAGCGTCTTGCTTTTTTCGCCAAGCAGCTGGATCGCTTTCGTCAAAGCCTGGTAGTTTAGCTTGGACTGCACTGCATCCGAGTTCTGCGCCAATATTTTCTCCACGTGTTGCTCAAGATTTTTCTGATACTTCTGGAGGCAGTCCAGAAGCGTGGCAAAGTTATAGGGAATGAGGGGGTCTTCGGCCAAACGAAGGCCAATGCGGGCTAACAACTCCACCATTATTTGCATCTTAGGCGTGTCTGAACTAGTCTGAATTCCCCAGTTGGAGAACGTGTCCAAACACGAGTTCTCTGGGCCGCTGCCCCGATAGCTAATCTCCATTGATGGAATATTCAACATGTTCACGAACGGCACGTAGTTTTTTTCCTTCATGAGGTTGTAGGGAAATATCCCAGATTCATGACTTTTCAAATAAGCGTCGTAAAGCGACTCGGATTTCTTAGGATGTGCTTTTACCTTCTGCATTTCCCCCCGAATCACATCGTGAAGAAGCGGATTGGCATTCACATCTAGAATATCGCCGTTGGCCAAGCCACTGACCTCCACATAGGCATATCCCTGTTCCGCCAACTCCTGCTTTTTATTCTTGACCCACTCGGCGGATCCGGCCAAATTGTATTCGGTGGCGTCGAACGAGATGAAGTAGATTGTTCGCGACGGCGACCATGAGTACCTCCTTTGAAGAGACGTGAATACCTTGGCGAGCTCGAGCAAAGCTGCCGTCGAAGAAGCAGAGGTGCTTGCGCCATAGCAAAGCGAGTCTCGAGGTGCTCCGAAAATAATGCCCTTGTTCGTCTGTTCACGACCAGGAATAGAGCCAACCACATTCCAGATCAGATGCGTTGACCGCTCGTCATTTTGTACACTGAGCTTCATACGGGCCACGTTTTTGTCTCGAGTTGGGGGGCTGGAGCCCGAAAAGAGTCCGTCTCCGAAATCAACACCCTCTTGGCCAAGATTATTCACGAGAAATTCTCCGTCTTTCCACGAGATTGGCACACATGGAATCTTAGCCGTCAGCGCCGAGTCTGCCCACTTGAGTCGTAGACCAAAGTCGTCGTTGGAATATGATCCAGGAGTCAAAACGTAGCCTGGGCTATATCTCGAAAGGGCGACGTTCATGCGCTGGATTGCACTGTCGTGCTTTTTGCCTGCCCATTCAATCGGTTCCGTTATGAACACGACAGCACTGGCGCCCCAGTAAGTGGCTTCTGCAACCTTGTTGCCTTCAGACACGTTTCCTCCATACCTGACGAGAAGAATGGCGTCTCTCAAGTCCACGCCCGCGTCCTTGAGTTTTTTGAAGTCGCTTGGCGATCCGTAGTTGGCGAAGACATACGGCTGATGGATCTCGCCCTTGGATGCAGGAGAGTCTGGGCTAAATGCCAAGAAGTGTATCTCCGAGTCTCTTTCCTCGTGAAGCGTGGCCGCAAACGAGCCGTCGTCGAGCCTCACATAAGTGTGGCCTTTCTTTGGGTAGTTCAAAAAAGTGTCCATCTCATTGAAGTCCACGGTTTCGAGGCCATTGTTGGTGAAGTAGGATTCCACGTATCGAGCCAAGGCCAAGTCGCCAGTGGAGCCCGCCAAGTGTGGAATTGACGACAAGTATTCAGTGTTTTCCTTGAGTGTTTTGGCATCAATGTACTGGTGCAACAGGTCAGCTAGCTGGGCCACATCATAGAACTTACCGCTGGAAAACGCCCCGCCGCTCGCTCCGTTGATGCCATCACTATTCTCATTCATGGAGACTGCGTACATAAGCACCACCACAAAGGACACGTAAAGAAGCCGCTTGACCACTAGCGGATTGCCCACCTTCAAGATGTACTGCTCGAATTTGGAGCTTGCAAAGGCGTAGGCCTCCCGTAGCGGCCTCAGGTAGTAGAGAATGGGCGCCATAATGAAGCCCATGCACGTGACAAACGCCGTCTTGAGCTTCTGTAGTATCTGGGCTGGACGCGAGCCCTGGAAATTTTGCCGTGTAGCGGTATCGTCGATTTCGAACTGTTGGAACCCGCCCGTATGCAGCGCCTCGTACTCGGGGGGCTGTGAGGGCAAATTGGACATGGCGGTAGGAGAGGGCAAGTTGGACATGGCGGTAGGAGAGGGCAAGTTGGACATGGCGGTAGGAGGAGGTCGTGAGGAGGAGGTCGTGTCGCTTCGGGGTGTTTGTTCGACCGTGAAACAAAATTCTAGTTCCAAACGTGTTTCAGGTTCACCGTCAGCAGGGGGATAAGTTTTCTTTTCGCCGTGTTTAGTTGGAGGGGTAGCTGTCTGAAATAGCTATGGCCGTACAGCCGATGCAGGTCTAGAAAGGAAGGACCCACGGAATCAGGCGAGTCGGAATACCAGCACAAGTTGTAGCTATGCAGAAGTCATGGCCGGTGGCGTAGCAGTGGTCTGTGCGCGATTGTGTCACGTGACTGCGCACGTGCGCGCCCGCGCCATCAGACTCCAGGCACCGGTCCAGGAATCCGACAGATTCATCGGCTAGCGCCACAATTCTGGAGCATCCACAAAGACACCAACAGTCCCAGCGGGTAAACGCAGCACGACAACCAAGCAGCAGCCGCTCCATCCTAGACACGAAACACTCGTGAAACAAGAAACTATCCAGCAGTCAGCACTCCTAAAACGAGGAACCTCCCAGTTTCGAACACTCCTGAACAGACCATTCCAGCAGTTCCAAGACCTAGCTGAAAACGCACCCAAACTTGATTCTCCCAAACTTCGGCTGCCCCAAACTTGATCCTCCCAAACTTCGGCTGCCCCAAACTTGATCCTCCCAAACTTCGGCTGCCCCAAACTCTGATCTCAGCATTTCCCGAATCCACTCAATAGGACCTCACCAAGGCATCCAAAAGAAGCATCCAAAAACATTTGAACCCCACAGTCACCAAGCAAAGTCCCGTATGAGCGAAAACAAGCGGCCGGAACTCAAGCACGACGAAAGCGGCAAGCGCAATTCCCGGAACAGAAAACACAACGTGGTCAACAACTTCTTCGACTACCAGCTGTACCGGGATCTGCCGGAATATCACCAGCAACACCGAAAACATATGGCTGGTCGCACCAAACGTGGATCGTTTGACAAGAAGAAAAAGCGGCTCTTTCTCCATGGCATGCGCTTCATCAACCTCAACTACAAGTTCATTGTGGACGGCCGAAAACAGTACGCCATGCAACAACTAGACCCCAATGTTCCTGTGGACACGGCCGATATCATCCGGATCCTTGTACCAAAAGGGCCATTGTGCCCGATCTGTCTCTCGGACGATTTGGTGGCTCCACGCATGATCACTTCGTGTGGTCACATTTTGTGTTTGACGTGCCTCCTTTCTCTTCTTTCCAGCGAGGTTCCAACCCAGATGAAGCGGGAGAGCAAGGCGGTGATAGAAAAGTACAACGACTGTCCGCTTTGTGGGTCGATTATTCGAACACACGACGTGAAACCAGTCAAGATGGTGGAGGTGGATGAGCGCTTCGAGATCCCGAAAATCGGTAGCGATGTCATTCTCACGCTCATGGCGAGAGATAGAGGAGGAATCGTGCCTGCTCCGCGTTACGCCGGGCCGGTCTGCTCGTTTCCCTGGGTGGAGCAGCAGGAATACGGCGAGTACCTGCGGTTTTTCAAGGCGGATTTGGCGTACATCTTGGCCATGTACGAGCAGGAGAAGGCCGACGTGCAGGCAGCGTTTGATATAGACCGGGAACTCTACCTGGACGACGGCAAGTATGCCACCATGGCACTCCAGAACATTGAGGCGGATATCCAAGCATGGAGCGAGTCTTTTTCCCGGCTGGAACTCGCCCCGGAACCTGCAGATCCAACGCCCTCCGGCCACTCCTTCTACTACTACCAAACCGGATTCAAGGCGTCGGCAACATACGTTCTCGCGCCTCTTGACGTCAAACTTCTCAAGTCCAGCTACGACGATAGCTACACACAACTTCCAGACACGGTGGTGGCCAGGGTGGAAAACATCCGCTACGAAGAACTTGACACAGACCTCGCCACGGCAAAGTACAAGTACCTTCTGCACTTGCCTCTCGGCACGCTTTTGGGGTTTTTGGAGTGCACATGGAAAAACAACCAATTCGTCAGCCAAGACGCGTGGAAGCAGCACGGGCCCGAGCTCGCCACGAGAAGCAAGAACACCGCCAAAAAACTCCGGAAAGAGGAACTGGACCGTCTACGTGCTATCAACGACAGCGAGCGCCGCGCACGTGAGTACATCGAGCGGGAGAACAACGGCCCGCCCCCCGAGGATTCACATGACTGGCATGGAATGATGGGCAGTCTCTCGATTACAGACCACCGGGAGCTCCCGGCGTTGTCCGAGAGTGCAACGGAAAGCTCGGATGCGCAGACCAAGAAATCCATCTGGGGGACTCAGATTCCCACCGACGAGGACGATAAGGAGTCTCTCGAGATGATCCGCAGGGCCCGGGCGGAGATCGAGCGCCAGCAGGCGCAAGGCTCGGGAAAACGCAAGCGGAAGCAGAAGTACGTGTTGCTCTCGTCGTAGCACGTGCCGAAGGTCACGTGCGGAAACGTCACGTGCGGCGCCCGGCGCGTGCGCACGTACGTGGCGCCTGGCACCGCCTCCACAACTCATGGGCAAGAAAATCAACTTGAAGTATGTACCATCGCCCCATACCGGCAGGTGTACTAACCGCAGCTCCCTTGTGGACTTGAAAACCGAGGCAGACGACTTCCTTCCCCAGGCGTTCCTGCAGCTAGGCTATCAACAGTCGTTTGGCTTGATCGACTTGAAACTTGCGCTAGGGTTGCTCACCGTGGCCATCAGCGCATTTCTCTACTACTTGGAGAAAAAGGTGGCGTTCAACGATAGCTATTATGTCATTGTGGCGCTGATTGCTGTTTATTTTGTCATCAGTTGTGCATTGTACTACCTCACCAAGGCCCCGCAGTACAGGGATAACGTGTACGTTGGCCACCTGAAGGGAAGGCAGATTTCTGTGTTCACATCGACAAAGCCGTTTGAGCCTGTGTACCGAGTCAAGGTGGTGTATGACGATGGCAGGGTGCACGAGGAGAACATCTCCTTCACGAAGATGTACGATGAGTTTGGATTTTTGAACGAGACCGAGACCGTGGCTATCTTGAAGGGTCTCGTAGAGAAGAAAGAGCAGTGAGTATTGTCACGTGAGCCGAGGCATTATGGAGTAATCTACAGGGTACTGGAAACCTGGTACTGGAAATCTGGTACTGGCAATCAGGTACTGGAAATCCTGGAAATCTGGTACTGGAAACCTGGTACTGGAAATCTGGTACTGGAAATCTGGTACTGGCAATCAGGTACTGGAAATCTGGTACTGGAAATCTGGTACTGGAAATCTGGTACTGGAAACCTGGAGACCTCGAGGACATCAAGGAATGTCCTCGAGTTCTACAGCATTGTATGGTTGACAAGCCGTCTTATGTTGAATATAAAGTCTATTAATTGTTTGTATGGATCTTCTCATCCATTTGTGAAAACCACCGGGCCATCCGCTGTACCACCATTGGCATGGCCTTCATGACCGGGAGTACATTAGCGTACAACGGAGCACATAATACACCCGTACCTCCCTGCTCGATGCGGTGCACTATCCTCCGGGCAAGACGCCGATGGTCCACTATAGGGGCCAAAAACTGCCTGCTTGGAGTCACATCTTCAAACATGCGCGTGTCCAACTGCCCAGGAAGAACGAGAAGCGTGGCGATGCACGAGTGGCGCCGAACTTCCTGGGCGAAGACCTCGTGCAACTGCATGCAGGCAGCCTTCAGCGCCAGGTACGCCAGAAGGTTGCAGGGCCCAAACGAGGCCAAAATCGACGACACCGTCACCACGGAAAGCGGCGTCTTGCGCTTGGCCACGTGATCCTGGGCCACGGCCCGCAAAATTGCCGCTGGAGAAAACGTATTCACATCGAACACGCGTTGTAGCGTGTTCGAGTCGGTGCCAAGGAACAGCCCGTTGTGGCGGACACCGGCGTTGTTGACAAGAATGGAAATGTGCTTGTTTTGGCGGGCCAAGCTGGACACTAGCTGCAGGATTGTCTTCTCCGTCTGCTCCACTGACGCCAAGTCACAGTAGAGGTACAGGACGCCCCCTGTCGGCGGCGCCTCGACATCCAAAACGTACACGTGGCAGCGTTTTGCTAGAAGCAGCACGATTTCGCTGCCGAGGCCACGTGACCCGCCGGTGACCAACGCCACTTCGGTCTGCGAGATGGGCCGGCGCCGCGGCCGGCGTAGAAGCTCGAGTCCTGCACATAGAAAAACTGCCGCCGGCCACCAGAAGCAAGCAACGGCGTAGAGCCCGAACCGCGCCCGCCAGGCGGCGTGCACGATGGAGTCGAGGTTCATGGCGGGCACTGCGCGCGGCGGTTGCGCGTGAGGCGCGCGTCACGTGGTGGCGTGTCACGTGGCGGCGTGTCACGTGGCGGCACGGCCTCAGTGGTGTTCCGCCCGGGTGTCGAAGGAGTAGCCCCTCGCAATGCCCGCGTCGCCCTCCTCGATGTCCGCGCCGTCGGCGAGCGGGTCGGCGCCCCAGTCGCTGCCTAAACCCGTCCACTCACGTGACCTGAGATGAGCCGCAGAGGTGGACACGGTATTTTTCAAGGCCACGGTGCCCAGGAGTTTCTGGACCAAGGCCTGTGGGTTCTCTTCTTCCTGCGTTATTTGGAGGTGGTTGATTCGCCGTAACGGGCGTGCATTGACAAAGCGGCCGGTGACGGGGTCGAATTCCGGCTCCTCGTCGCTGGCATCATCATCTTGCGGCTTCTCCTCGGTTTCCTCTTCCGTGAGTCTGAGAACGCTTTCGAAATCCGTGACCCATTTTCCCGTCCAGGAAAACTCGTCTCCAATCGCCAAAAGAAGCTCGTATGGCGTGACAATCGGCTTGAAGTACTCATTGTTCTGGTCCAACAAAATGCCCTGGTGGTCACAGCCCAAAACACACCATAGGTCCACGGCATCAAAGTTGGCGAGCTTGGCCACGTTCGGCTTGCCCACCACAAACAAATAATGCTTTTTTCCTGCATCCTTGATCTTTTTGGCAAGCTCGGTGATCACGCGCTTGGTGTTGGCCAACGAAAGCGTATTAACTAGGATTCCGATGGTGCCTGCAGAACGGGCCATGTGCATGTAGCGGTACCTGCGCATGATGTTGGGGAAGGGGCCCTGGGAGACGTTTCCGTGGACGTATGTGGAAACTGTCTGGAACTGTGTGCAGAGCTGGAGAAGCCGGGGAGCTTCGGGAACCGTCACGTGGAAGAGGTCACATTGCAGGGGGTCTTTCTCGTCCTCTGTGTTCGCTCTGAGCAACCGCCCGGCGGCAGCTCTGCCGCCTGTTTTTGGCTGGTAGCCAATACACGTGACCTCGTTCTGCACATGCAAATCGGCTGCAACGATGCGGTATTCGGGCAAGCGCCCGGCCACCTGCTGCAAAAGGTATGTGTGTGGCGCGTCGGCCATCAACACCACGGTCTGGGCTGTGGGGTCCGGAAACCGCAGGCGAAATCGGGCCTCTAGATCAGCAAAATCCAACTGTGGTTTTCCGAACACGTAGGCTGCATTTATGGACGCCACAGGGTTGAGGCACGCATCGCCAAAGTGCACCACCAAATCGGCCCCCACATGCTCCGCTGCAACTTCATCAACACAGCATGCAGAGTAGGACGTGTCGGCCAAAATCCAGAGTCGCTGGCGGGCGTGGGGGTCTGGGCTTGTGCATTCTTTGGGCCCATTTGGAGATCCACAGCAATTTGTTTGGGAATCTTGCCGCTTGGTGCAGCACGAAGCGGCGGGGTTCTCTGTACTGTGGAGTTGGGTCAGATCGCCCATCCGGTCGCCCTGCCCCCTTTCTAGCCCATCTCCCTCCTTTTCCGGAAGCATGGCCTGGAGGCGCTGTACTATGGCAGCAGAGTCACAAATTAAGGCATCCGGAAACTGGAGCGCAACTTTCTCGTAGATCCTTTTTTCGGGGTTTTCAGGGGCTCTGCGGTCGAGAAATCGGGCAAGTTCGCTGAGCGAGTAGTAGTCGTGGATTCTGGCGCTGTAGTCGTCGCCCGGGCCTAGGCCCAAATGGTCCCGCTTGATTTCTGCCTTGTTGACTTTGGCATACGTGAAAGCTTCGTCACTTTGGGGCGTGGATAGAACTGGCGCTTGCGCTTCGGAGCTGGGCATGGTGGCTACTGATGTCGGTACGCAGTGCGATGTCATGCGGTTGTATGCAGGCACGGTTGCAACACGTGCCGAATACTGGCATCACTCGGCCCAGTTTCTGGGCATCGGTCTGTAGACCACCACTGTGCCCTGGGTGATGCCCCGCAAAATGTACTCGCCTCGTTGAACCGCACGAAGACCGGAGACATTCTGCTCCAAAACAAAAATCCGCTCATTTTCTTTTCCCACAACCACAGCGGTGTGGTTTGGACTGCCCACGATCTGCACGCTTCCACGGGCCGCGTTCTCGAACCGGGCACTCTCAAACTGCAAAATATCGCCGGCCCGGATTTCGTCCAAGGGCTCCTGCACCACGGAGAGTTGGCCGGCCGTACCACAAACCTTCAAAAACGGATATCCGTGGTGGTAGTATTGAGAAACAAACGCGTGTTTTCCACAGCCCTTCTCAAGTGCAAACTTGGCCAAATCCCAGCACTCGCCTGTGCCCACCTTCGTATCTATATGGTGCTCACACCACGACACAATGTGGTCGCCAAACTGCGAGCTATAGCTCATCAACTCTGTTTTTGTAGGCACCTTTGCCTCGATGGGGGACGGTGTGAAACTCTCAACCTGCACACTGGCGTGTGCTGTATCGTTATTCTTCCACCTTATGGCATACTCAGCCCGGGACAAATCGGGAAACGTCACCAGAATTGTTCGTGTGGAGTCGGTCACACTCACTCCTGTAGACGAAGACATGGACGACTGGAATCCCGTCGAGTAGTTTAGTCCCTGAAGTGACTTGGGGAGCCCGAGAGTGTGCATATTAGCAAACCAGCCGGAAGAAATCTCGAGGTCGAGTTGAGGCGGTTCTGCAGCTGCTGTTGGCAAAGGCACTGGGGCCCTTTTATAGTTTCTGGGTGCTGGAGGAGGTGGCGGAGAAGGTGACACTCGTGGAGGAGCAGAGACCGGTTGGATTTTTACCGGTTTTGGCGGCGACGTCGATGACAAGAGAGGGTTTTTGGCCGGTTTGGGAGGTTTTGGTTTTAGATGATCTGGCTTCGAAATCCCTGGCTTAACAGTTTCTGGCTTCAAAATCTCCGGCTTCCAATTCCCTGGCTTAACAGTTTCTGGCTTCGAAATCTCCGGCTTCAAATTCCCTGGCTTAACAGTTTCTGGCTTCGAAATCTCCGGCTTCAAATTCCCTGGCTTAACAGTTTCTGGCTTCGAAATCTCCGGCTTCAAATTCCCTGGCTTAACAGTTTCTGGCTTCGAAATCTCCGGCTTCAAATTCCCTGGCTTAACAGTTTCTGGCTTCGAAATCTCCGGCTTCAAATTCCCTGGCTTAACAGTTTCTGGCTTCGAAATCTCCGGCTTCAAATTCCCTGGCTTAACAGTTTCTGGCTTCGAAATCTCCGGCTTCAAATTCCCTGGCTTAACAGTTTCTGGCTTCGAAATCTCCGGCTTCAAATTCCCTGGCTTAACAGTTTCTGGCTTCGAAATCTCCGGCTTCAAATTCCCTGGCTTAACAGTTTCTGGCTTCGAAATCTCCGGCTTCAAATTCCCTGGCTTAACAGTTTCTGGCTTCGAAATCTCCGGCTTCAAATTCCCTGGCTTAACAGTTTCTGGCTTCGAAATCTCCGGCTTCAAATTCCCTGGCTTAACAGTTTCTGGCTTCGAAATCTCCGGCTTCAAATTCCCTGGCTTAACAGTTTCTGGCTTCGAAATCTCCGGCTTCAAATTCCCTGGCTTAACGGTTTCTCGCTTCAAAATCTCCGGCTTCTTCGCAATTTCGGGCTTGGCACCTTTTGTCGGTAGGTTCCCACCCCGACCCGACACTTGCGGCAGGACAGCAAGGTTATCAAGCTTGGGCTTGCTGACAATGTCGGGTGACATTTTCGCTGGCACAGATGAGGATTTTGTCTTTTCAAGTCGCAAGTTGGCAATTTCAGCAGCAAAGTTGATCTGCCCTGGAACACTTTTTGATTCCGGTTCCAATTCGGCCTCAGTTTTTGCCGTTAAAGCGTGGGACTTCTTTGGTTTTGGCGGAGGTGCCTTTTTCATTTTAGCTGCATTGTGCGGAGCCATGTCGGTAACTGCAGAGACGCCTGAGGAAATTGAGCTTGTAGCTGACAGGGTTCTAGGAGGTGGCGGAGGCGGCAATCCCGGATTCAGAGGAAGCGACAGAGTCAGTTGAAGAGACAGAGTCAGCTGAATGGTAGCATCACCCTGCGAAATCAGCAGCACCGGAGACTCGGCTTGTGAAGGCAACTTGTCAGAACGTAGTTCTTTAGCGGTGGAGTCGAATCTTCTCGGTGGCGGAGGACCAACTTTCGAGAGGTCTAGCTCTGTGTAGCGAACAGGTCTCGCGTGTGGTTCAGTCAGACCGGATTGCTGTCTGGATTCTAGTCTGGGCACTTGTGTGCCTTGTGATTGTGGGGCCTGTGGGGCCTGTGCAGAATAAGCTGGGGGAGCTTGAGCCAGAGGCCCGTCAGACCGAGTAGGCAATTGCGGAGCAGGCAGGGGTTTTGAGCCTGTACTCGATGCTCCCCTATTCTTGTGGATCGGAGGAGGGGCAAACATGGATGCATCGGGAGCAGGTTTGGGCACTTTGGCTTCGCCGTCGGCACCGGCCAGGCCCGTGGTATTTGAAGCTGGTATTGAAGTTTGCAGATTTTGCGCTGTAGTCGCAGTTGGAATGGCTTGAGCTGGATAGGAAGCTTGGTTAGCTGGAGTAGCTGGAGTAGCTGGAATAGCTGGAGTAGCTGGAATAGCTGGAATAGCTGGAATAGCTGGAGTAGCTGGAGTAGCTTGACTTGCTTGACTAGCTGGAGCAGCTTGGTTTCCAATTTGGGGTGAAACGGTGCTCGGGGCCAGCCCCTGTGCAGAGCCAATTCTAGGCGGAACCGTAGGAGGAACGGCAATGGCTTGCAGATATGACGGTGCCTCGGTGGGACCATTCTGTCCATAGACCAGACTTTGGCTATGGCCTGGGGCCTGCTCCGGAGTTTGTCCACCTCCTTGCAGGTACAACTGCTGAACATGAGGATTGGCCACAAGCTTTCCGAGTGTTTGCATATGGGGCGCTGCTTGCTGCAACATGTTGAGCTGGTTAGAAAAGCCGCCCGCTGCTGCCGAGCCCTGGGCTTGCTGGTTTGGTGCTTGTCTTGGTAGCTGGCCTGCCATTTGGCCTATGTGCCCTGCCATCTGGCCTATTTGGCCTATCTGACCTGCCATTTGGCCGATTTGGCCGATTTGGCCTATTTGGCCTATTTGACCAGTGTGGCCTGCATTCTGGCCTCCTGTGGGTCCTGGGACTTGTCCTGGGGGTCCTGGGGGTCCTGGGGGTCCTGGGGGTCCTGTGGGTCCTGTGGGTCCTAGATGTCCTTGTCCTGCATTTTGACCTGCCTGGGCTGGCATTGCATTCTGGTCCTGGTTGTGGGGTGTTGGTGGACTTGCAGTATGATGTACTTCTTGACTTTGAACTGGAATTGGCTGACCTGGCGATACCTGAGGCTGGGCCTGGCCGCGACGGGGCGGAGGCGGCATGGCATGGAGTTGTTCCTTGGTCAACGTAGGAACGGCCCCTGGAACATAGTCTGTGGGTTGCTCTTCCGTGCCGGTCTCGCCGGATCGATTTTTGTATGTCCTGTAGCCAGCGTTTCCCAAGGCCTTGGTCCCGTGACCGATGCCCTTGACTGTGGCCACTCCTGCTGACTTGAAAGTTCCTTTGTTCTGCTCCCAGAATGACATGTGGCGGTGGAACACTGGAGGTGCGCACTTAAGTATATCGGTACTGCAGATAATCTTTCTCCTGCCACCAGTCAAGAGAACCTGGGGATGGGCGGGAGGCGAAGATCCTGAGGGCGACGCCCAGAAGTGTCAGAGCAGCGACGGCTAAAAGAAGAAATGGAAAAGCAGGTTTCAGTGCTGAAACATGTTTTGTAGGATTCTGGTTGCGGCTGCAAAAAGTGGGAATGTGACCCGCTTCTACGTTGTTGAGTGCCTCGTGCGATTTTTGGTCTGTTTTGGCTGGCTGTCATGGGGACACCTGATCCGAGGGTGGGCACGTGACTTTGCTCCAGTTCCGGGCTCTATATCCAGTTCCGACCTATTGAGAGGGGTCGTTGAAACCGTCAAAATCGGCCAAAAAAAAAGGTGCTTTCTGCATGGACGAGCAGACGCAGCCCGCCAGAAACAGCCCCCAGACGGGCTAGCCCGCAGCAGCCCGTGGGCGTGGGAAAAGCCAGCACCCTCGGAAGTCGGGTCACGTGACCGCACACTACTTTTGACGAGGCCGTTTTCCTGGCTCGCCAGGTGAAAGTTGGATCTGAGACTACTTACCGAGTCGAGCATTCAGATTACAGCAATTGTCAGCCAATGAAACATCAACGCCAATGGGAGGATATTTTATTTCGTGATTTCCGTACGTAGTCCAACGATAACATTCAGAAGTCAGGTCTTCAAATCAGACACCTTGAAAAAATAGATCAATAGAGTCCGAAACGAAGAGAGTGTAGAATGGGTATTCTGTAGGACGGTCCAGCCCACCTCTAAATTACCCATGGATTAAGATAAACACAGTTTCGCCAAGCAGTCTGAGCCAGCCACTTTCAATTCGTGATTCCTTGATTTAAGCTGCAGTCCTCTGAACTTGATCCCATCAAGAATTGAGATAGCAAGAGCCAGGAGGGTAGGATTTGGATCCGTTTCGGGACCGTTTCGGGACCGTTTCGGGTTCTGCTGGGACCTTTTCGGGTTCTGCTGGTTAGTTTCCGGGTTCTGCTGGTTAGTTTCCACTCTCACTTTGGTGTTAACCCACAAGATATTCCTCACTACCAGCTGTTTCGCCGCTTCTTGACAGACGGTGTCTCTTGGAGCTCGAAAATGCCGACATGCTTTGTGATTCAGAAAGTAATTTCTTGCATTGTTCCAGTTTGCAAATCACACAATCACCCCACTAAAAGCACCAAGAGGTAACTCATCACGCTGCCCACAGCAAGACCCACACTCAAAAAGACAGTAGTAAAGCCACCAGCAGCTTCTTTTTCCTCGGCACCGTCACAGTGATCGCCCACAATCATGAAGCACGAGGTTGCCAACTGGCCGTTGGAGAGCCCAAAGAGGAAATTGAGCATGATATACCACGAATCCGACGAAATAATGGCACCCCGGCCCTGCGGATGGATGTTGCAGGTGAGAAACAACGGAATAAAAGCAAAGCGGGCCAAAGAGTAGAGAAACAAAACACGCGGGTTTCGGATGAGAACTCGCGAGTTGGACAGACCACACAAGATTCGGCCAGCCAAGTCACCAACATTCCACACCAAGTAGATGAACGGAATGAAGATGCTTTTTTTGAACAAAAGAAAGTCGAGGTCACTGTGCACCGACTCCACTACCGACGCAAACACTGGAAACGAGAGCGTAATGGAGAAGGTAAAGAAAATGGTCATAACTATCAACCTGAGCTTGGACCAGAGCACAGCAAACGGCACATGCGTTTGCTGAACCATTTCTTCAGCCGAGTGTGCAGTATCATCGTTCCCGCCGCTTTCAGTGTCGTCTTCCATAATGTCGGCCAACACCCGATACTGCGATTCTCTCTTATGGTAGCCACAAAGTGAGAGAAGAAGAATCGAAGCCACCGACACTAAACTGGCGGTGATGTAGTAAATGAAAAGCCCGTAGTTTTGGTCAAGGTAGTAATCGTCGGGTTCTGCAGCCGTGCCAAAAACGCCCTGGTGGTTTCGATCGCCAATAAGCAATATGGACAAAATCAATGCTATTGAAGGAAGCGTTCCAGCTATAGCCTGGCCCACCATCACAGCATTAGTGTAGATCTGGCCCAAAACGTTGACGGTGGCCATGGTTCCGTTTTGGGCCATACATGTGGCGATAGCGCTGAGAAGCACCATAAACATGAGGCCGGTGAAGAACACCGTGTCCTCCATTTTGATGAAAACATCCATGGTACACGAAAAGGCCATCACCACAAAAACGGCAATGGTGAGTCCCAATCCGGCGTTGATGCGGTACCTGTAGTCAGCCCCTTTCTGTTTCTGTGACAACACGTAGTTGAAGGTTGTCAGCGCAATTGTCGACACAGACATCATGGTGGATGAGTAGATCTTGACCAAAGCGGGCGAGTGCAAGAATCTGTCACCGTAGTAGGCCAGGGCGCTGAGGTAGCAGTTCCAAGGCCAAAGAAGGGCAATTCCTATGATCGTGAACGTGGCGTATTGGAGCTGAGAAAGGACCACCTTGAAGCCGCGAAAGCGCCACACGACCGGGTCGTACACCGCCGCCGGCTGAACTTGTGTCATGTCTTGTAGCTCGAAAGACTGAGGGGGAGAAGCGGGGGAAACCAATTTGGACGCAGCGGTTGGAGTGCTCACTTGTCTGATACGAGCGACGCGCATCTCCACGACCTGCATATAGAACCAGATAACCAACCTGAACCAATGGTTGAAGGGAGTGGCTGAGCGCTAGCATGTCATGATGGAGATAATGGAGGTTCAGCAGGGTTTTGTGGTGGTGTGGGTTGACCGAAGCATGGCGGAGGGTCAGGAACAAGTGGGTGGAAATTTGGACGCCCCGAACAAATATCCCAAGTTTTGTGGATTGATGTGGATGTCACCCACAGGTTGGGAGAGGAAGAGCAAGGCGGTAGCCAAGAATTGTCCCGTTTTGCCAAAATTTGGGGGATGTTTCGGCGAAACTCACCCACAGGCGTATGTTCGAGTTGTGCCTTAAAACCCAAGAAGTTTTAGGGACTTTGTAAGCGGCCAAACTTGAAAACTTAAGAATGCCACTTCAGCATTGCAAAATGAAGCCAGGGTAAATATGGAAGGGAATATCCAATCTCAACTCTAAGAAGGTGACGACGAATATAATCCCCGGCTTTTTTGGCAAATTCAGGTTCCCGGTTTCTGCATATGGACACACCAGTGACCAAGAATTGCCTATGTCGTCTGGGTTTTGTGCCGATTCTGCATTTCTTGTAGATCTTTCAAGTCCTTGGACATTTTCAACAACACAGTCATCAACAAGTAGTTCAGCTCCTTGATGGGTAATTTCAACGGCAGAAAGTCGCCCATCCAGAAGTTTTCCTCAGCAAGATCGTGGACTTGGAAGTACTCAAGCATTTCTCGCCATTCCTTCAAGTCGTACTCTTTGGTTGGGTGGTCCATGAAATTCACAAATAGCTTTTCAAAAGTACTCAAGCTTTTGCTGATTTCCTGCGTCTTTAAGATTTGGGCCTCCTGTGGTGTACGGGGCGCAACAGGCAGTTCTTTTCGTGCACGTGGTTCAGGGTCGTCAGGCTTCTTCGAAGCGAGATCACGGGAAAAAAGCCCAACGTACGTTCTGAAGCTGAAAGCAGACGTCGTAAAGCTATCGACCTTTAGCGCCACGTCGTAGATATGGTCTCCTGCATTCAGCACCAAAATAGTCATCAAAGGAACAGCAGCAATGGCCCAAATAACAAAAAAGACGCGGCCCAATTGGGTCTCGGGGTGGAAATCCCCGTAGCCAATGGTAAGGAGACAAAGAAAGCAGAAATAGACCGCGTTGAAGTAGTTCCACTTTTCGATTCGTGAAAAAGCCAATGCTCCAAGAAGCGAAAACAGAATAAAGACCGCCACAGTCCAAAGAAGCAGCCGCTGCTCCTGGCGGGCCTGGACCTTTTGGCGGATGCGGCGAATGGTGGCGAAAGAGATTTGGTCGGTGGGGTTTGCATCCGGATGCACGTCATCCAGCGAGCTCGGAGCAGTCAGATGCAGGGAATGCACAGTGTCCGAGTCATTCCGAAGACTGGTGTGATTTGGAGACCCGCATGGGCCAGGAGTCAGTCCCCGAGCCATCTTTTCCAATGTCTTGAGCCGAACCAGCTCCACGTGGTGCCAAAATATACTGGGCCCCGCAGAAGTGAGCACAACCTGGCGTAGAACGGAAACAATAAGGCCCATAATGAGCACACCCACAAAGGAAAACGCCAACGCATAGACCTTGGCGCCCGCAGCCGCAGGAACAACATCGCCGAGCCCAATGGTCAACATAGACACGGTGCAGTAGTAGAGAGCACTCCCAAGAGGAAGATCGGGAATGAGCCTCGAGACTGCAACGGTGCTCACCGCCTGCCACACACAAAACGAGATGGTGAAGGACATGAGCAGGCGCTGCTTGCGTGTCAAGTTGAGCGTGGCGGGGTACTTCTGGCGCCAGTAGCCAATGTAGTTGAACAACATGATGAGCAGGCACAAGTAGTACATCCCCACGGTGAACACCGCAAGCCAGAAGCCCTCGGTGTACACGAGACCGGGCACGGGGTCCCGGGCAGTCACAACAACGGCGGCCATCAAAAGCGTGGCTGCAAGCACCCAGCATACAATGGACGTGCACTGCGTGAAGGAGTAGCGGAAAAGGCCCAGAAAGTTCAACACTAGCGACACGTTGCCGAAAATGCCAACCACAAACGCAATGATATTCAACGGGAGCACCGGGGGACTTTCGGCGTGGTGGCGGCGCAGAACAGCGTCGCAGCGCCAGTTCTGAATGAGCCCAATCAAAGACACCAAGTTGGCGAGCGGCGCTAGACACGCGGACATCAACGGAAAGTACGCCGAAACCATGAGCCACAAAACAAATCGCCGGTCGCCTGGTTGCACGCTGAGATTGGTCACGGTGACCACGGGAATGCGGAGAGAGTGCTGGAGAAAGAACTGAGCCCGCCGCACGTCAAACGGCTCGTCGTTTTGGAGGGCCGCCTGCCGCTCCATTTCCTCCAAGTGGCTGGGGATGAGGATGCATTTGAACTTGTCCTTGTACTTGAGGAGGGAGTCTGATTGGAGGACCAGAATGGTGTTGTGCTGCAGAAAGCCGATGAGCTCCTTTGCGTTGGAGAGTTTTCGCCGGAGCATGGTTGGCGGCCGTGGCTTGGAGGCTAAGTCACCCACAGCTGCTCAGGATTAAGAAGAGGGGAGCTTTGGACTGGCGGGGGAGCTTTGGAGACTGGTGGGAGAAGCGTAGTGCGAGCCCGCGCTCGCAACCGGCGGGGCGCTGTGCAGGACACTGTGTCACGTGACACCGCGTCACGTGACACGCTACGCTACCCTACGCCTGTGTCCGCGCTGCAGCTCGCATGGCGCTGTCGGCCTCCGGCTATATACATTAGAGTGCCACGGGAAGAGCGTTACGTGCATCCAACACGTACTTCCGCAAGAGATTCTTCTGCACGGCCCGCTCGAGCGCCGTGACGTCACCGTACTTGCCCTTCGTTGTCAGGTCCAAAATCAGCCGCCTCTGCTCGGAGTACTCCGGCGACATGAGCTTGTCCAAAATAAGCTTGATGTGCTGCACACGGTTCTCCAACACCGCCAAGTCCTTCTCGCTCTCGTTGATGTCGGCGTGGAGCACGGGCTCGGACGAAGGCCAGTTCTCGATGTTGTAGCGCTGCTTGATCTCGGCTACTTGCGCCAAGATCTCCTGGTTGTCTGCAAATGGGTTGCGGTGGAACGCCTTGGTGATGCGGTCCAATGTCTTCAAGTCGGCCACTTTGGTGATGACCTTCTCGATCTCGCCACGCTTGTCCAAGAACGCCTGCATGCGCTGCTGATTCTCCAACGCCACCTTTTCCTGGGCCAACGTCTGGTACTCGGCGAATTTCTGTCCCTTATTGACCTTCATTTCCGCCACGGCAAAGTACTTGCGGGCGGAGATCTTGGGAATGCTTTCGATGCGGACAATGTCGCCTTCTTTGCAGATGTTTCCTTCGTCGTGCACGAGGTAGTCCTTTCTCTTTAGAATCTCCTTGTGCACAATCTTGTCGTAGGCCTTGGTTTGCACACGGACCTTGACGGTCTTGTTCATTTTGCCTTGCGACACCACGAGCCCGACAAAGTTCTGCTTGGCCATGTTGTATGTGGTGTTGAGGGTGGTGTGCGGTTAAATTTTGCGCGTCGTGCGCGCACCAACCAGCCGGTGAGTGAATTTGGCCGTGCGGGATACTTGGAGGTGTGTTTATTCGGAGTTTGGGCTGTCTGTATTTTGCGTTAATGGGGTCATCGGCCGACCCAGAACTGGCAAACACTCGTGGGTTGATCGGAGAAAAATCTGGCACCGTGAGTTTGATGGCTCCGTTCTCCTTCATTTCTTAGATTTCTTAGATATCTTAGATTTCTTAGATTTCTTCAGACTTCAAACTTCCCCAGATTTCTTTAGATTTCTTCAGATTTCTTCAAACTTCCTCAAACTTCTTCAGATTTCTTCAGATTTCTTCAAACTTGCCCAAATTTCTTCAAACTTCTTCAAACTTCCTCAAACTTCCCCAAACTTCCCCAAACTTCCCCAAACTCCCCCAAACTCCCCAAACTCCCCAAACTTCTTCACGCGGCCCGATTCCTCTCCCCAACTCTTCCAGCCATTAGACCCTCAATCGGCAGTCTCCGTTGCGCCAGCATCAACCTCGGAACTTCTTCAAAGCACCCCCAAGCCTTTCGAGCATCACCACGTTCTCGTTCTCCGTCCCAACAGAAATCCGTAATGCGCCCTCGCAGTTCAATTCCGACCCACGAAACCGCACAACCACACACTCCTCTGTGGCCAAGTGGTTGTAGACCTTTTTCGCCGTTTCATTGCATGCAACGCCCTCCTTGTTCAAAATCTCCACAAGCACAAAGTTGGCATCCATTCCGCCGATATTCTTGCCGACGCCTTCCATTTTGGCAAGCTCGTGGGCCACAAACGCCCGCTGAGTCCGAATCAGTGCCACGTGGCCAGCCATCACAGAAAGACCCGAGCTGTCCGTGCTCCTCGTGGCCACAGTCGATGTCAACAGCGAAATGTTGTATGGGTACTTCATGGCGTTCAAAATCAGCGAGAGCTCCTCACTGCAGAAAGTGATCCCAAGCCGGATCCCCGCAAGCCCAAACGACTTGGACAACGTCTGCAAAACCACAAGGTTGTCGTGCTGGTTGACTAGCGTGGCCATGGACTGCAGGTGGCCGTGCTCCGCCTCGGTGAAGTCGATGTACGCCTCGTCCACGACAATGAGCCCGTTCCACAGCGCCTTGGCCTTCTCCACAAGCCCAACAATGGCCGAAACAGAAAGCAACTTGGCCGTGGGGTTACCCGGCGACGTCACGTAGATCAACTTGATGCTGGCGTCGGCCTGCACGGCGGCAAGAACGGCGTCGCAGTCCACCTGGAACTCGGGCACCGTCAACGGCACCTTGACCAACTCCACGTCATTAACACACGCACAAATCGAGTACATGCCATAGGTCGGAGGGCACACCAAAAGCTTATCCTTTCCGGGCACACAAACACACCGTAAGAGCATATCAATGCTTTCGTCCAGGCCCACGCCCAAACACAAGTTTGAGGGGGAGATTTTGGATGCGGACTTCAGGAGCACGTTGGGCGCCCGGTTCCGGAACTCCACGATTTGCTGTTTCAACTCAATCTGGTGTGGGTCGGGATAGCGGTTGAGCTGCAAGTCGTGCTCCCACGGGGCTATGGACTCAAGCGCCGGGCCGTGGGTGTTTTCGTTTGCGTCGAGAAGAATGCCGTGCTTGAAATCATCACGTGCGCAGCGGTATGGCTCAAGACGGGCGATGTTGGGGCGGACTAATGTTTTGAGGTTGTACATTGTAGTATTGAAGCGTGGTGACTCAGCGAGATAAGCGCAGCAGTGCGCCAGTGGGGCGCGCGGTATGCAGGAGCAACGGGGTAGCGCTGGGGAGGCTCGGGACTAGGGGACGAGCTATTCTCGTTTCTTGGCCTTTGCTTTCTTGCGCTTCTCGGGGCGGCTGGGGGTTTTGTGTTTTTCGGATTTGGGCCGGGCGGATTTGGGCTTGCCCTCGAGACTGGCCCGCTTGCGGGCGGCCTCGCGGTCCGAAAAATTGCCCAAAACAGGCACCGCCAAACTGGCCACTTCCTCTTTGGGCGCCGCCACTCCGGACACCATAGGATGCCCCCGAAGAAGCGGCGGGCGCCCCCGGACCTCGGGTGCCGGCTTGGGCACGTGATCCACGCGGCCCACCGGAGCGCTGGTACAGAGCGGCGCCTCCGTCACCCGAGAGCTTTTCCGGCCCCACGGCAACCGTCCGACCAACCTGCGCCAGCGGCCGCCGGAGGGAGTGCCGCCCTCGGGCCCATCCCCGTACGGCTGGGGGTCGATATCATGCAGGAGCGCCGCACCGGTGACGGTGTTGTAGTTTTCCTCACGTGCAGCAAACATGGACGAGCTGTCCAAATTGCTGTTGCTGAGAAGACACGACCAGCGCTGAAAGGCGGGGAGAGTGGTGGCGCCGTCACGTGCCACCAGGGCAAAGAGGCTGGAGGTGCTTTTTCGCATCCACGTCATGCCTGCACTGTCATCTCTAGTGATGGAGTGGTTGGGATCTTTTTCCGCTTTGGGGCTTTTATCCTGTGGAGGAATGCTTTCTCTCTTGAGAGTATTCTGCTCTTTGTGACCTTCCTCTTTTGGCGCTTTGGGTGTTCCGGGGCCTTTTCCTTCGGATGCAGAAAGCCCGTCTGGAACACCCGGGTTTGCAGCTTCAAAGCTTTCCTCGGGGTTTCCGATGACTTCCTTTTTCTTTCGGGCACCGCCCTTCTCGGAGAGGACTTCACCGCTTTCGCCTTCTCCGTTTGCTTTCTCGCCACTTTCCGCAGCCCTCTCTCCCCTCTTCTCTTTTTTCTTCTCCCTTTTCTTCTCCCTCTCTCTCTCTTTCGGCTTCTCTTCACTCTTGACAACTTCCCCAGTTTGGACAGGAACAAGCGAGACATCCGAGGGGGGCTTTCGGGTCGGTTTCCACGGCGCCTCGGAAATCTTGATCTCTATGCCCTTTGGGTTATCGGTCACATGTAGGGTATCAGAGCTCTCGGCAGCTTCGGGCTCCGGCCCCGAAAACAGCCAGCGATGCTTCTCCTTCTTCAGCGCCCGTTTCTCCTTTTGGCTGAAAAACCCGGCGAGATTGGGGCTAGAGATACGAGACCGGATTCCCGACCCGCGGCTGGAGACCAGCTTGCGTTTTTGCAGAAGCGTAACATTCGGGGCATTCTCGGGCATCTGTGGCAAGTCATCTTCAAAACGCTCGAAACTTGCACCGTTTAGCCGCCGCACGAGCTCGATCATAGACAGGTTTGAAATCGTATAACTGGAGGTTGCAGACTCCTCAGAGCCTCTGCTTTCTCCGCACGAGGTTTCGGGCATGTGGGTAGTGAGTAGTTTGTGGGAGTGGGTGCAAAATGCAGCAGTGCGGGTGGGACACCCGTGCACCAGATAAGGTGTAGGACACCCGGAAAGCCGGGCGGCGGAATGTGAGGCGTGTATCGTGTACCTGGTGCGTAGTGCAGCAGTGGAAGCCGGTAAAGCAGTGGGCAGGGCGACGGAGGCCCGAGCGCCCGAGAACCAGAAGTCACGTGACCTCGCTGAACGGCCCGTCTGGTGCTCCGGGGAGTCCTAAGCAGTGGAGCAAGATGTGGGTGGCTGGAGCACTGAGGGACGTGCGCCATTATCATGGGGGATCATGGTAGTGATAGAAACAGGTAGTAAACAGGTAAACAGGTAAACAGGTAAACACCTAGTAAACAGAAACAGGTAGTAAACAGGTAAACACGTAGTCATACTAGAAAATGGTGACTATAGTTAGTACCAGGTATTCATGGTAGTAATCATGGGAACAGTAGTAGTCGTAGTATCGGTCACGATATTGGGGTTCTTGGTATCAGTATTCTTGGTCGAGTATCAATGCCAATAATCAAAGTACCAAGAATATGATTGAACCACGTCAACAACCACATAGCAAGCAAGTGCGGGTCATCTAGTATCAAGCTATCATTCTATTCGAACAATGTGGCATCGGGTAGGCGATCGCAGTAGTAGCCCCAGACAGGCTTGGGTCGTAGTGGTCATGTATCAGCTGATGATGGTACCAAATAAGCTTGGTAGAAGCATGGGTCGGGTAGCACCGTACCAAATAAGCTTATGATGATGATGAATCCGGTAATCATGGTTTCAAATCATTCAGATCCCCAGTAACATAAATTATCAGCCAGGTACCAGGTGTCTGGTACCAAGTGTCTGGTACAAACCATGGTTCAAGCAATCCCAGTAAATGAAGACCAGAAAGTATCAAGTACACCGTCCAGATGACTATAGCAATCATGCTATCACTAACATGCTTCAATAGGCAAACCGGTTAGGATTTCCAATACATCGAAGCTGTAACATTTCCTCAGTCAGTCCCCACTGCTCTCCGCTACTTCCTGAAATCAGCTTCAAGGTGCTATGTAGAAGCAAGAGGTGGCGAGAATGACAGGTGATTGCAGCAAGTGGATTTCATGATTTGATGTTGGTGATTGATGATTGATGATTGATGATTGATGATTGATGATTGATGATTGATGATTGATGATTGATGTTGATAATTAGCTGATTGATGATTAGCTGATTGATGATTAGCTGATTGATGATTTGCAGCAGGCAAATCGTAAGTGAATCAGCCCAAACAGCAATACAAAAGAAGCGTGAAGCAGTTACACGCAGTGCCCATGGCGGGTGCGGTACGGGTGCGGTACGGGTGCGGTACGGGTGCGGTACGGGTGCGCACCAAACTTCACGCACACGTCACTACTACCACCATGGACTTCGATTTGAGATACGATCCCAAAATCAAGGGCATGTCCCTCGAAAGCACAGAGGACGCGGTGGACCCAAAGTTCCAGCTCGAACTCGATCAAATGAACACGCTCATCACCGAGATGATCGGCCTCAACGAACAGCACCCGCCGAGACCGTCTCCAGAAAACTTCAACAAGGACATGTCCAAGATGATCCGCAAACTCTACGAAGGCGGCGTCCAGTCTTTCAAGCAGAGTAAGTTTTCCGAGTCGGCCAAGCAGTTCACCATTGGAATCGAGGTGATCAATCGCAGAAACAAGTTCGAGGCGTTCCAGGGGACGCTCCAGGAACTCAGTCTTTTGCTCATGAGCCGGGCAGACGCATACTTGAAGTGTGAGCAATATTTGAAGGCATTCAACGATGCGGACATGCTTATCAACATGATGATGTGCACGCCGGAGAACTTCTTGAGAAGGGGCGTGGCCAACTTCTTCTTGGGCAATTATGAGGATGCACGTGCAGACTACCAGCGGGGCTTGGCGTTTGACGAGGATAATGACCGCTTGAGAACGGAGTTGAACATTTGCTTGGACAAGATCTTGGAGGAGAACGCCGACTACTTGTAGTCCTAGTCTGGAACATTGGTTCCATCTAGTCTGCAACATTGGTTCCATCTAGTCTGCAACATTGGTTCCATCTAGTCTGCAACATTGGTTCCATCTAGTCTGCAACATTGGCTCCATCCTAGTCTAACATCGTACGGCAACTCTTGCCCCACCTCATCCTGTCTATCCCCAAATATATTAAAAGACCTATTCTACAAGACCTATTCCTGTGCTATTCTCAAACATGTGCACCTGTATATAGCTCCCCTACTCTAGCGCGTCTCCACTGCGTAAGTACACCACACCATGGCGCTACAGAGGAAGACGTTTATCGTGCTCTCGGACGACGACGAGCCGCCAGCCCCCGGAACTGGCGTCTCCCCGGCCACACCCCCGGCCGTGTCCTCGGCGGTGCCCTCGGATCTGCCCGCTCCAGAGACTTCCGTGCCCTCGGATCTGCCCGCTCCAGAGACTCCCGTGCCCTCGGATCTACACCCCAAATTCACACCAGAGCTGGCCTCGGTGGCCAGCCAGCCCATTATCATCATCAGCGACGACGACGAGCCCTCGGATCTCGACGCCCGAAAATCCCCGCCTCGCCTCAGAAGTCCGCCACTCAGTGCACCCCTCGCCGAAGATTTCCACCAGAACCGCCAGAACAGCGGCGACATTTACAATCAGCAGAACAGCGGCGACATTTACAATCAGCAGAACAGCGGCGACATTTACAATCAGCAGAACAGCGGCAGCACGTACAATCAGCAGAACAGCGGCAGCACGTACAATCAGCAGAACAACGGCCATACGCAACCATCCCAAACGGGAAATGCCATCCCAAACCAACATTCCAGAAATCTCGTTCGAAACAGGGCGGATTTCGAAGCGGACGGCGAAAGCCCGTTGCCGCCAGCCAAAGGCATGGGCCGGCCGCGGCTTCTTAGTCTGGACAGCGATGGCGACATGATAGTGGACTCGGGCTCCGACCTGGCGAAATGTGCAGAAAAATCGGCCAATTACGGCGACTACGGCCCATCCCCGCCCCCCGACCCCATGGACGTGGACTCGGACGATGAAATCGCCGTGCTTTCCAAAGAGGAGGCAGAACGCATCGGCAAATTCAAGAAAAGCTCCTTTGAAACACCCCAAGACGCCCCCATTGCGCCCAGGCCGCAGCCAGAGTTCAACCAGCCGGCGCCGGTCTTCCATGCAGGAGCACATGCTGCAGAGGGTGGCCAAACGGCGGAAACCGCCGCCCAGGACCAGCTGATCCGCTCGTACTTCGAGCCGTTCTCGCTTCCGGAGCTTCTTCAGCACGAGACCAACCTCGGCCGCCAATATTCCGGGCTCACGGCGGCCCGTGACCATGTTCTCAACGAAATATCCAACCTACGCCACCAAATTCTGACTTTGGGTGAAGACACGCCGCAGCGGGGCGTTTTGATGCGGCTCATCAGCGACAAGCTTGATCAAGCCGACGACGCCATCTTGCGGTCCAAGAAAGTGAGGAGGTACCTCTCCATCTTGGCCAGCGTCAAGGACGTCAAGATGTTTCCGCAAAAGTACGCATATCCCCAGATGCCGGGCCTGTTTCCACCGAATCCCCCTTACGGGCAAGCAGGCGGCGTTTTCAGCCAGTACTCGGCCCATCCCGGTTCTCTAAACCTCAATCCATACATGAAAATCGGCGCTCCTTCCAACCCCGACCACGAGCATCTCGAACAGCTTTTCAACGACATCACCAAGGAAGAAGATGTGCAGGGCATGGCCCCCACTCCCGACACGCTTTTGTGCCAGCTTTTTGACCACCAGCGCCAAGGCCTCAACTGGCTTCTCAAGAAGGAGCAGTCTAAATCCGGATGCATTCTAGCGGACGATATGGGTTTGGGAAAAACCGTGCAGACAATAGCGCTCATCGAGTCCAACAAACCCAACGACGCCACGTGCAAAACCACACTTATCGTGGGCCCCGTTTCATTATTGCGTCAGTGGTCTGCAGAGCTCCAGAAGAAAATCAAACGTGAACATGCATTGAAAGTGTGCCTATACATTGGCAAAGAGCGCAAGAAACACCACACTTTCTCGCATCTCCGACGCTTCGATGTGGTTTTGATTTCTTACACCACGCTCGCTTCCGAGTTCAAGCAGCATTTTTCCGATGCTCTTGACGAAGCGCAGGTCACAAAACATCAGAATTTGCTTCCGGATCGAAACAGCGGTGGCCGGTGGTACCGCTCGCCTTTCTACTCCAAAGACGCAGTCTTTTTCCGGATTGTATTGGACGAGGCCCAGTCCATCAAAAACAAACTGTCTTTGACGTCCAAGTCCGTGGCGCTTTTGACGGCCACCCACCGCTTGTGCTTGACAGGTACGCCTATGCAGAACAACATCGAGGAGCTCTACCCGATTCTCCGCTTTCTCCGGTCGAGACCCTACGACGACGAGAGAAAATTCAAGCAGGACATTTCCGTGCCGCTCAAAAACAACAATGAAGAAGATCGATATGAAGTCAGCCAGCTGATGAAAAAACTCCGTGCCGTTTTGCTGGCCATCATGCTTCGGCGCACCAAAAACTCCAAGGTCGACGGCAAACCGCTCCTCCTGCTTCCGGACAAAAAAATCGAGCTCGTGTATGTGACCATGGAAAGCGAGGAGAAGACATTCTACGACGATCTCGAAAGAGGAATCCAGCGGAAAGCGCGGAAATTGATGGAAACCTCGGCGCTGTCGGGAAATTTCTTGGTGTTGCTTCTCCGGCTTCGTCAGGCTTGCATTCACCAGATCTTGGTGCAGGTGGGCGAATATCACCATGCGGAACAACAGCGGGCCATGGAGTGGAAAAACATGTACCTGTGCATCGAGGAGATGACGCGAGAAGCCAAAGAGAACGTCGGCAGCATTTTGAAAAGCGTGAAATCGCCGCATTCGGAAATCGTGGATCTCGACTCGGATCTCGAGGCTCTGGACTCGGAAATCCCCGGCCATTTCCCCACCAGAGAGGCGCAGCTCACGTGTCCGATTTGTTTTGACGTGGCCAGCGAAAACAACATTGTTCTTTTCTCCCAATGTGGCCATGCCATCTGTGACGCTTGTGTGGACGAGTTGTTTGCGCAAGGAGAAGACGACGAGACGGCGGCCTGCACGACGTGCAAACGGCGAGTCATCCGTTCCGATATGGTCTACTTTTCTGTTTTTTCGAAGGTGGTTTATGAAGGCTACGATTACGAACGCATGTCGAAAACATACAGTTCCAGCCTGAAGCAACTCACTAACCGTCAGAAGTTTGCAGCCGTGCTTGGCCCCGAAAAACAGTTTCCGATGTCGGCCAAGTTGAAAAAGCTTGTGGAGATGGTACAAAATATCATCAGCGACACGCCCGATGAAAAGATCATTGTGTTTTCCCATTTTGCCATCACCTTCGATTTGCTCCAGCTTCTTCTTGAGCGCCAGGGAATCGAATACCTTCGCTACGACGGGACCATGAACATCGACGAGAAAAACAGCGCCATCAGCGAATTCTACGAGGGCTCGGCCAGAGTGCTCTTAATATCGCTAAAAGCGGGAAACGTTGGTTTGACCTTGACGTGTGCAAATCATGTGTTCTTAATGGACCCATTTTGGAACCCTTATGTGGAGGACCAGGCCATGGACAGAGCCCACCGGCTTGGTCAGCAGCGGCCAGTGAGCGTTTATCGGCTACTCATCAAAAACAGTGTGGAGGACAGAATCACCGAATTGCAGGCGAGGAAAAAGGAGTTGATTGGCTCTGCTATGGATGAAAGTGCTTTGAAGAGCAGCAGTTCTTTGGGCAGACGCGAGCTTGGCTATTTGTTTGGCTTGAATTCGTTGCAGGCTGAATGAGGATAATATAGCTGCACCACACTGATGGCCGGTGCCATGGTCATTTTTGATTGACAATAAAGCCATTGGCTGATGGACGAGCGGTTTTGCTGAAGACAACATACTTTCACAATCACCTGATGGACCGCCGCTAGTTTCACTGATGGGATATGGATTTCGACTGCACCATCCTTTGACATCACAAAGTGCCACGAATAGCACTGCCACGAATAGCACTGTCATCCGGGCTGTGTGAACAGGAAAGGCGTTCGGCCCAGGAGGACTCTTAGGCCCGGAAATCCTGCACCTTCGAGTGGTTCGGCCCAGGAGGACTCTTAGGCCCGGAAATCCTGCACCTTCGAGTGGTTCGGCCCAGGAGGTCTCTTAGGCCCGGAAATCCTGCACCTTCGAGTGGTTCGGCCCAGGAGGACTCTTAGGCCCGGAAATCCTGCACCTTCGAGTGGTTCGGCCCAGGAGGACTCCTAGGCCCGGAACCTCTGCACCTTCGTGAGGGTTCGGGCCCAGTCGTCCTGCAGCACGACGGGGTCCTGCACGCAGAGCTCCCAGGCCAAAACAGGCTCAAAGTCAAAGCCGTACTTCTCCAACGACTTGCAGAGATAGACCAGCTGGAGGAGCACGCCGTCACGCTGCCCGCGTGTGTCTGCGTCGGCAAGCTCCGAGGGCAAATGAGCCCTCATCTCCAGCACCAAGAGCCCAACCAAGTTGCGGAGGTACAGATGGATAAGAAGCCGGTCGTTCGTGGCGTGGTCCGCTTCGGCGCCCGTCCTGAATATGGCGTAGTAGATCGAAAGCAGATTGAAAAGATACTCCCGGTATACCTCGATGTAGCGCTTCAAGTAAGTGAGCTTCCGGAGCTTCAAAAGCGGCTTCAACGTCGCCACTTCGCCGGTGATAAACCGAAAGCGGGAGTTGAGGTAGAGAATCTGGAGCGACTTGGCGCGGACTGCAGGCAGCACCGCCGCCCCGGCGCCAAAATCCCCCAAATCCGGCCGGTTCAAGATCTGGAAGATCTTGAGAATGTGGCTCTGCTTCAAGTTCGTGTTGAGAAGCCGCACAAGGCCCCGGCACATGTTCAGAAGCTCGGCCCGGACCCGTTGCTCTATGTGCAGGAACGTCCTTTGCAGGGGGAACTTGATGCACAACATCTTGACGAGCGTGTGGATCTCGAGCGCCTCCTGGTAGTTGCCCTGGAGCACGCAGATCTTGCAGAGCGTCGGGAGCTCGAGCACGTCGAGAATGGCGTCGATGGAGAAAAACACCTGGTCACGTGCGCGGTCACGTGGCTGCCGTCCCCGGAGCCGCCACGCCCCGCTTTCGGCGGCGATTTCGGCGAGCCGGCTGCCGATGTCCTGGTCGAGGCAGTCCGACGCCAAGTTGAGGCGGCGGCTGCACTCAATCACCGGCTCCCGGTTCAGGTTGGCTAGCGCCGCAAGCTGGACGTCGATCTGCCGCTGCTGCTGGTCCAATTCGGCAATCTCCTCGGTGAGGGTCTTCTCGCCACCTTGGGAATTGCTCGTGAAGGACTCGGTGGAGAGAAGCTGGTCGTTGACGAACAAGTCGGCAAAGTATTTGGACACGTGACTTGTGAGCTCGGTGTTGGACTGTAGGTGTGCAAGTACCGACGGATCTAGTCCGTCCTTGAGGGTTTCTATGATGAGGTTGGACATGGGCAAAGTAGCGTGATTGGAGCGGCAAAGTGGCGAGAATTGGGGGGTAGTGGCGAGAATTGGGGGTTGGTTCGAGAGGCTGACGGACTTGCATTTCGAGGTGCGGGCGTGCGCGCACCAGCCAGTTCGAAAATTTATTAATTTATACTTAATATTAATAAATAATTAAATTAAATAAGAATTAATGGAATTTCTATTATTAAAATAATTTTAAAACAATGATAGCTATTTTATCAACATTATTAACATTTTACGTTAGTCAAGATACTATAATTACATCATTAATAGCTATAGAAACATTATTAACAGTTACAGTTAAAATAATCTATATAGGTAATATATATGATGATGTACAAGCAACAATATTAGCTTTATTTATAGTAATATTAGCAGGTGCAGAATCTGCTATAGGTTTAAGTTTATTAGTATCATAGTACAGATTGGGCGGTAAAGTTACTAATCTATTATAATGTTTAATTTTTTAACTTATATATTTGAAGAAACTATTCATATTAATTTAGGTCCTGAATCTCATTGGGTAATATCAATATAAATTATGGTATTTTATTAGACCCTTTATCTATGGTAGCTATGGTACGTGATGGCCACGTACTGCATACTCAATCGTCACGTGATGCCCACGTGACCATCACGTGACCATCACGGCTTGCGCTGTCACGTGCGCCCGCGCGGAAGTGGCCGTGCGGCACCCACCCCTACAAACACCAATGGAAGGCTTGTTTTTCAACATCGACTACGGGTTCGTCGAGGGCGTCGTGCGTGGCTACAGAAACGGCCTCTTGTCCGGCAACCAGTACGCCAACTTGGCCCAATGTGACACTCTCCAGGACTTGAAGTTGCAGTTGTCCGCCACCGACTACGGAAACTTCTTATCGTCGCAGGGCGGCGTTTTGTCCACGTCAATCATCCAGGACAAGCTCTCCAAGCGCATGTACTCGGAGTTCCAGTACTTGCAGAGCCAGGCATCCGGAAAGTTGGCCAAGTTCTTGGACTACATCTCCTACGGCTACATGATCGACAACGTTTCGTTAATGATCACTGGCAGCTTGCACGAGCGGGACTTGGCGGAGATCTTGCCCAAGTGTCACCCGCTCGGCTGGTTTGATACCTTGCCCACCTTGTCCACGGCCACAGACATTGATTCGTTGTACAATGTGGTGTTGGTGGACACGCCATTGGCCCCCTTCTTCAAGGACTGTCTTTCGCTCCGGGACTTGGACGACTTGAACATCGAGATCATCCGCAACAAGCTCTACAAAAACTACTTGGAGGCGTTCCTTGCATTTGTGGAGGCCGAGTTCGCTGGCCCAGACTTGGAGATCATGACCAAGTTGTTGCACTTCGAGGCCGACAAGCGTGTCATCAACATTGCGCTCAACTCCTTGAACAACGACGAGTTGAGCTCGGAGGACAAGCTTGCGTTGTTTCCCGAGTTTGGCCAGTTGCACCCTGTGTACCACCGGTCATTGGCGGAGGCCGAGGAGGTGGAGCAGATCCGGGGCGTCGTCGAGTCTATTGGCGAGTTTAGCGACATCTTCAGCGACTCCCAGGGCGGCCAGAAGAACATCGAAGACTGGTTTTACTTGTTGGAAATGAGATACAACAAAAACGCCTTCACGCAGCAGTTCACCTTGTCCAGTGTGTGGGCGTGGTTGCGCTCCAAGGAACAGGAGGTGCGGAACATCACGTGGATTGCCGAGTGCATTGCCCAGAACCAAAAGAACAGGATCGACAACTACATCTCGGTTTACTAGGTACCTGCCAGTCCACCACAATGGAAAGCCTCTAATAAACGTATTCCCAGTGACGGCCGCCTCGCCTGCCCGGTTCGTCCCGGCCACTCTTTCATCCGCTCCGGCATATAGCCCCGCACTGCACACTGCCCACCTCTACATCGCTCGCCCAACTTGCAGGGGATGCCCCTTTTCGTCCCGTCCTCTCCGCTGTTTTCCGCCCACCAGCCCCTGCCGCCCGGTACGCAACCCCTGCCGCCCGGCACGCAACCCCATGCGCTGTTTGCCGCTTCAACGGCCCACGTGGCGCACTTGGCCGATGTACTAGCAGCCATCACCGCCGTGCACCGCCACGCCCTCATGATCGTGTCCCAAAACGGCGTCACCTTCTACCTGGAGTACAACCACATCATCAACTGCCACGTGACCATCGATCTGTCCATGTTTTCTGCGTTTCGGTACGTGGCAGGCGCTGGCGGCCGCACGGAAATCGGCATTGACGCCCAGCTCATGAGCGACTCCTTCGCAGCAGCGGCCGCCGCCGTACCACTGCGCAGGGGTAATGGCGACGGCGTCACGTGCTACCTCCGGTACAGCGGCGAAGGGAGCCCGTTGATCGTGGAATTCGAGGACCGCCTCATGAACGAAATGATCGAGTTTTCGACGTTTTATCTCGAGCTTGAATACCCGTACGGCCAGGAGTCCAGCGACGAGGACCGAGGCCTTGTTCTTGACCATGCGGCGTTGCATTTCGAGGTCATTATGAAAAGCGACATCTTGGTCAACTTGCTTCAGGATTTGCAGACTCTCGACACCCAGGATCTCTATATGCTCATCAGCAATGCCGACGACAACAACGCTGTGGACTTTGTTTCCAGGGGAACCATCGGGTATCTGAAATTGGAGTATCCACGAGCACGCACCGTGCTCCAGAAGTTGGAGGTGTATGAGGACGCCGGCGGCGAGTCCGTGCCGACGCAAAAGACCATTCTCTGTGTGTTGGCATTCACGCCGTTTATCCGGATTTTCCGGGCGGTGAAGCTTCTGTCCAAGTGCAAAATCATGGAGGATTTCGCCGGCGTGCTCTCCATTCAATTGCTCTGCAAAAACGTTGCATCTGCCAACAATCCCGGCACGCTCATCACATTCAACATGTTGGAAAAAACCGATTTGGGCGATGGTGCTGTGCCCACCATGACAGAACTCCGCACTCTCTTCGATGAGGCTGGGTACAGGACCGACCGGGTGTCATACCAGAAGTTCCAGGCTGTGGAGCCCAAAACGCTTGAAAACCCCTCGCTGCGTTCTGCGCAGAGCATCGAGCTTCCCTTCTTCCTTTAGTTGCCACTATCGTGGCAATCGTGCTTGTTCAAACTCGTATTGAGGTACTTAAGCTGGTCCACTCCTTCACCCATGCTTCGCCAGATCAAACCTAAAGGTACGTCACCTTGAAGGCCATTGACATCGTCTCCTTGAATTTCTCTCGGAGATTGTATCTCCGAGATCTGAGAAATTTCCCTCCCACAAACAAACACACGAGCACCAAAAGAATGGTGGGCGAGTTCTGGCCGACGGAGCGCTTGGCTAGCTCGTAAAGGTACTTCATGCGGTGCATCAAAGCAGCCGCTTTCTCCTCTTGTGGCGCCTCTTTCTCGTTGTTGTGGTTTTGGCGGATCTGCTTCATCGACATGTACTTCAAGTTCTTTTCCTGGGCTTCCTGGTGTTCCTTCTCCTTCTTCTTGGCGAGCATTTCGGCCTCGGCCTTTTTGGCTTTGGTCCTGTTTTCCCGTGCCATTCTGGCCTCATCGGCTTTTCGATTCTGGATTTGCTGGAGCGTGTCTCTGGCGCTGTGATTGCTGGGAAACCCGTTCTCAAGAATGGCCTTGGCCGTCTCGAAGTCATCGGAGTCCGGTAGCACATTGAAGAGGAATAACTGGAACCAGCGCTGGAAATAATCGTCTTCAATGCTCTCAAGGTCGCCGATTTCGCTCAGAAGATTGTGATACGTGATCTTGAACTTTTCCACAATTGGCTCCCCCAAAACGCCCTGGCAGGTGTAATACACCAAGAAAATCTGGTAGAGGAGCTCGTATGGAATGCTGGCCGTGTTTCCATACACGCCGTGCAACTTGCGGAGCAATTCGTCGTTTCTGAGGCCCTCCACAATGTTCTTTTTGTCGTGGGCAACCACTGAGCTGTGTGCCGGCAAAAGAATGCCGACTTCCGTGAGATAAAGGCTGACGATCTTGATGAAGGTCTTTTCCCGGAGCTGATTGTTCTCATAGTTCCGGATGGCCACCGCATACACTTTGCTGACGATGCCGAACGACTTGTGGAAGTCCTTGTTGATGAAGTGCTTGAGGGCCAATTTGTAGTCGTTGTACAAGAGCGACTCGCCTGAACTGCTGAGAGACTCCATGGTGTCGTTGGTCTATATTGGATGGTTCTGGTGCTTATGATATGGTGGTGCTTATGATATGGTGGTTCTGAACAGCTACTGAGGTGCGCTCGTTTGATGGAGGCGGGGTGCCGCGCCTGCATATGGCGCTCGCCGGGCCGAGGTTCACTCCAAGAGCCGTGCTCCATACACCGGCGGCAGTTTTCCCCGGGTCTGGCAGTACCAGCGGCGGGCAAAGAAAAAGACACCTCCTGCAGCCAAGCACCCGGTGCCGACCACCGGAAAGCACCAATATGGGATGGCGCCGTGGGTGTAGGACGCGGGCGGCGGAACAAACGGAAAAACCGCCAAAAAGACGTTTGCAGCAAGAAACACCACGATACAGGCCCAGGGCGCGGAGAACCTGGGCTTAGGGTCGGCTGCCTGTGAAAGAAGCAGGTCGAATTCGGTGTAACTGTCCTCGTCGGATGGGTTTTCTGGCGCGGGGAGGAGACGGGACGTCTCGGTACTCGGGCCGGTTTTTCCGTGGTTTCGGGTCAGAGAGTTGGCGCTTGCATTTGGTGGAAGTGTCAGAGAATTGGAGCTTGCATTTGGTGGAAGTGTCAGAGTTGGCCCGGACCACTCCCCATTCCACCACCCTTCCCTCTTTTCCAACTTGAGGTACACCAATCCGACTGTCAACAACAAGTTGATCCACGTGCCGGGATAAATGTAGAGGTTGACCACAAACTCGTAGATCTCGGCACTCGGCGGACCAACTAGAACAATCACGGATATCGCCCAATGAAGAAGAAGCGAATGGTTCAAGTTGCGGAAGTAGCGTGAAAACGGTAGGTAGTTTTCTTGCGCCAACTCCTGGTTGACCCGGGAGTGTGCATATGACACCACCATCACATTGCCTAGCGTCAGCAACGATATGAACACCGGCAAAATCCGGGACGTGATGGACTCACCAAAGACCTTGTTGAAGAATATGCCGGCCACCAAAACGCCGCTGGAAAGAAACTCCTTCTTGGGAATCACTACCAAGTAGCTGAGCACCACCAAAAAGTAGAGCACCGTCACCAAAAGCACCGACAACGGCGCCGTCACCGTGAGCGCACGGTACGGATCTTTGAGCTCCGAGAGCACGTAGTTGGCATTTTCCCAGCCCTTGAACGAGTAGATCACCTGGAGAAGCGCCACGGACACCGAATAGGGATCAGCCGGCAGTTCCGGCACAAACACCTCCGGAACGTCCCCTTCAACAGAAACCACGCCCACGCCCACCAAGAGTCCGATCGCCACGATCAAGAACAAAATCACGATTTTGAACATGCCCAAGAAATTAAACAACGACGTGCCCTGGTTGGGGTACTTGATGTGAAGCCAGATGCAGAAAGTAATGCACGCCACGCCGATTGCCTTCAGCTGCCAGGCGTCGTCTTCAGCCGCCGGGCCCGCCACAGCAAACCAGATGTACTTGCCGAAAGCGAAGGAGTTTCCGGAGCTGAACCCTAAAAACACCATCTGAAACAGGTAAATGCAGCCCATGAGGCCACGGGGCCGGCGGAACACGCGGAGCAAGTAATTCTTCTCGCCGCCGTTCCGAAACGGTAGATTGAGGGCGTATTCCAAGTAGATGATGAGGCCGCTGAGGATGATCATGGCGCCAAGAAGCCACAAGCCGAGAAATAGCGGCACGTTGCCGTTGCAGTATTTGAAGATGATGGCCGGGGTGCTGAAGAGCCCGGTGCCGATCATCTTGTTCGTGATAAGGGAGATGCACGAGAGCGTGCCTAGCTTTGCCGGCGCCATCGGAGGCACAGGTGTGGGGCACAGGTGTGGGGCACGGGTGTGGGCGCAGAGGCACGGGTGTGGGAGCAGAGGCACGGGTGTACTGGGAGGTACGGGTCGGGCACTGGTGGCGTGCTCTGGCGGGGGCAATGCAGGGGGAGACGGCTACGGGGCCCCGGGTGTGGTGCGCAGCCAACGCTATCAGACACGTGACCGGGCGTAATCGCACTGGCACCCGTACACACCCGTACACACACACCCGTACACCCACACCACACCCGTGCCCCACACCGGCTGTGTGCGCACAGGTGGGTATCCTATTTCGAGGCCATATAACTGTATCTGATAACAGAAGTGCATACTAGTGTGTATTCCTGCACACATGTGCTTGGTGGACTATTCATAATGTATAGGCTATATGCATGCACGGAAGACGCCGCCAAACCGCCGTAGTATCGTGGGCATACGTAGCGAGGTGGCCGAAGGAGACCCCGCCCGATCAACCCAGTACAACGGACTGGCCTCGCATGTCTGCTCGGCTATGTCGGTTCAGAATAGCTTGGGGGACGCCAAGTTGTTGCCCTGGGTAATGTCACACACGGCCACGGCAATTTCACAGCGGTCCAAGGCCCGCGACTCTGGCACATTAAGCAGCTCGGCGCCTTCACCCGCAAACTTGGCATCGGCAAGCGACTCCTCGAACAAAGGCAGAAGGCGCATAACCTCCACGTCGGAAATCTCGCGAGCCGAGTCCATGGCGTCCAGCGTCTTCCAATGTCTGGCGCCCACGTAATCCACCAGATCTTTGCCAACGGTGAACTGGGGCACGGAAAACACTTTGCCCAAAAGCGTCGATTTCGCCGGCCTCTGCTTGGACACTTGCACAAACTGAGGACCCAGTGTTCCTGTGGAGAAGCAACTGGACAGTTGGTGGTTGAGCGAGGGAAAGTTGACGTTCATGGCCAAGTTCGGCGTCAACAGCAGCGTGACCGAAGACACCAAGTCCAATACACGTGAGTTCACAAACTCAATGTTCTTGGAAATGGTGTTGCGTTTGAACAGACTCTGGTAATCCGCCTCCACATTAAAGTACTCCTCGTTCTCAAAGTACACGTGGTGACGGTCCTCCGTGGACACGGAAATCACGGGAAAGTTGTGAAATTGGGCCAAGAGGCGCATGGCATGCACACAATCGCCCAGGCCCATCAAGTCCTCGGCCCGGAACCCGGCCAGAAACAGCTCGTCATTGGGCGTGAGGCTCAAGCCTTCTTTTGGTCCAACAAGCACCAAATCGGGCCTGAAGTGCTCGTAGTAGGTGGGCAAAATGTAGTCGAAAGCAACTGCCAATGCCACGAGGGGGTGGGCGTCCACATACCAGAATTGCTCGTTCAATGGGTCCTGCCCATACGAGTGTTCCTTAACAAGCAGGTCCCTCTTCGAAGCGTAAACCTGGTCGAATTCTTGCGAGTCCTTTTTAGAAAAGGCGTTCTTGGCACCACGGGGCACCACGTTCCGCTTGCGGATATTCTTGTAGTACTCTTGGTTTGCGTTGGTCAAGTGATTGAAGTCCCCAGACACTTCCCCCTCGTGTCTTTTTTGGATGGTGTCTTCACTGTCGAAATCGCCGTCGTAAGCATCCGTCTCCAACAAATTAAGGGGGCCCACGTAGATCACATCATGGCCGGCGGCTGTGAGGGCGGGATATAGATAGCGGACGTTTTTGGAAACCCAAGAGTCCGTCGACGATAAAAGGATGTTCAACGCGGTGGCCACGGGTAGGAGCGCAAGGAGTTTCATATCACAAAAGGATGGTTCAATCAAGGGGGTTGGAATGTGAATAGGGGTAATCGGCAATAGAATTTCTGCTGAAGTTCCGACTGGATAAGGAAGGAAGATTCAGGGATGGTTGGGCTTCACTTGATAGAATGCCAATTCGGTGTTGGTTGGGATTGTCGGTATGAGGAAAAAGTGGTTGCTTCCAAAGTGGGTGGCCCTCGCTAATTTATATGCCTATTATTAGCAGCTCGTGGGTCCATGTGGGCTGCGTAATTGCGCGGCTTAAATTAGGCGCACGTTGCAAGAAACGTGCACTGACGTGGTTGCCTGCAGTACCCGATATGATTGTGCGGCCCGAATCCCCCGAAAACACTGCTTGGTATGGAAGTGGCGCGAGAAAAGTGGGTTGCGACAGCCGGGCTTCTCAACGGACGAGACCCAAAGGCGGGTGACCAAGAGGCTTTTCCCGCAACTCGTGCAAGCTCAGCTAATAATAGCTGCGACTTGAATCTGACGCATGCGATGCACTGCATGCGTCGCGAAAACCCGATGAGTAATCAAAATACGTCAGATCTTGGGACGCTCTATGGCGGACCGCAAGGCCAGCAGACGCAGACGCTAGCAGACGCTTCGCCACCGGCGGGAGACGGTGGCTATGTGCAGAATCGGTCGTTAGCCAGCGCCACGCGTCACACACCCAGGGGAGTGCCAACGCCGACACAGCGGAGGTCTTCGTCATAATCCCAAGCTGGCTAATCAAGCGCGCGTGACACGGGTGCGTACTGGGTATACCCACGGAAGTCACGCGCCCGACTCGCAAGATGACCGAGTCAAAAGCAAAGATCTTCAGAAGCGGTGGTTGAGGTTTCTGGCTGCTTAGCTCCAAAGTGCCCAGCACGAATGAGATTAGGTATCAAGCCGTTAGGGATGTACGGGCTTCACTTGAGCTCGATTCTCTCCCCGTACGGTCAAAAGATAATCAGGCAGCCCAGTCATACTCTGTAGTCACCAACACACGAAAGTTCCTGGAGTTTCATCCCACACTGAGCGTGTGGAAATCCAACAGCAATGAGTGGTTCGAAAACAATCCGTATTGCTCTCACAGAGTGATTCGATTAATTTCGGCCGTCCCACTATGGATCCACGCACCAGCCACAAAAGAAACGAAGCATCAATTCGGGGTGGTTTGCAAACCCGGATGATAACTCGGGTCGACCGGAGGCCCAGAGCCCGGAATAATCAGATTCCGTTGCATAATCAAACCGGAACTCACAAAACGCTAATCCTTAGATGACAATCAATGCCAGTCTTCCATCAACAAACACCATGAAAAGCAATGCAGTTCCCAGGTAGCCAAGTCACCAATGCAGTTCCCAGGTAGCCAAGTCATCAATGCAGTTCCCAGGTAACCAAGCAACCAACCCGGCTGGCACACAGCAAGTGTCGATTATCCACTACCCCGGATCAGCAGGTCGTGCATGGGCCAGACTATCATACCATATCGTCTCCAGCTCTCCGCTCTATAGCAGCTTTTGCACATTCTGCTTCATCCCCGCCTTGATTCGGTAAATGTCGTAACACGCTTTCGTCGCCTCCAAGGAGAAACAGCACAAGGCACCCCAGAAAATCACGTGTGCGTAGGGCAAGTCGACGAATGACGACGCCAACGCTGCCAAGTACATCAAGTCGGCAACAGGGTCGGAAACAACCGTCACGAAAAAGAACAGCACAAGGTCTGGCCGCTCTCTCTGGTGCACATAGCGGCGGTAGGCAAACAGCAGCATGGGTGGGGGAGTGCGAGCCGTACCTTCTACCATGGGCACGTGCCAACGGCGGAGGGAGTGCGACCCGTACCTTCTGTCATGGGCACGTGCCAACGTCCCTCTGTCATGGGCACGTGCCAACGTCCCTCTGTCATGGGCACGTGCCAACGTCCCTCTGTCATGGGCACGTGCCAACGTCCCTCTGTCATGGGCACGTGCCAACGTCCCTCTGTCATGGGCACGTGCCAGCGCCAGCAGCTTCCGTTTGCCTCACTGCACTTTTAGGCTTTGCATGCCTCCCAGTGGCTCCAAGCGAAAGAAAGCTGCTTCTCAAGTGCTGGCTTCTTTCAGCAAGTTCAGCGGCAAAATTGCCACCGTCAACGCTGATTTCTCCAAGATTGGCTTCGTCCAGCCCCGATAGTATCCATTAAGAGTGCCACGTTCTCCGTGTGTGGTGGCGTTTGTCAGCCTCGCCATGTTTGACTTGTTCTTGTGTACCCCTCCGTTTTCCCCCGTGTTCGGTCATTCCGCTTCTGATCCAGCAAGTGTAGAATTCGTTGCTGTTTATGTTGCTTTGATATTGAAGAAAAACGGGCTGGTCGAACTGGAATTGTCAGCTCTCGCAGCCACCACGGTGGCCTCAGATGGTGGGCCTGCACACAGCGTATCGGCACCCTATTCCTCGCACCAACTACGCCTCCCTGCCACACTATGAGTTCTCGAGGTAGGTACGCCAGAGTCGAGGAAAGACACAGTGTGGACTTTGCTCCAGCCTCGCCCAGCGAATCCGAGGCACTGTCGCCGTCACCGCTGGCCTCAGATGACGACATACCCGGGAAGCACAATGACAGACACAATCACGCCCTGGCCCCAGCAGACAGATCGAGCGCTTCTGAACCACAGAGTCCCCAGCGGCCTCGGCCGTGGCTGCACGATTACGCCGGCTCAGACGGTGTGCAGGCAACCCTCCACAATGCCGATGCTTACAATGAGGGCACATCGTCAAATCTCCTTTCCAACACCCACAGCGACTTGGAAAACCAGGCGCCGCCTGCTCCCCAAAGGCTTACCGCCAAACAGCGAGTTCTCAACGCGGTGAACCAGCTCATTCCGTTCAAGCAAACATACGAGTTGCTTCACAACGGGCTCGACCCTGCCCGGCGCCTGGCGCTACCTACAGGTCGTCTCGTGGGCCAGGGCACAGACGGGGTGTTCCGGAACCTCACGGCCAAACCGGAAACAGAAGCCGCCCGGGCTGGAGAGGAACAGTTTCCTCCAACGTACGAAGAGGCCGCTACCGACGCGTCGCCAGAGTATTGGGAGGCCACGATGATCAGCCCGATGTATGAAGACGAGGTTTTTGTCAAGGGTTTGCCGGTTGGAAATTTGGCGAACTTTGTGTGGAACGTTTTGGTTACGGTGGCTTTTCAGTTGGTGGGGTTCATCCTCTGCTACCTACTCCATACCTCCCACGCTGCCAAACAGGGTACGCGAGCCGGTCTTGGTATCACCTTGATCATGTATGGCTGGAGTCTTGTGCCAGCCAACTTCGGCCGCCCGGACCTTATACCTACGCGATATCAACCGGACAACCCCAACCTGTTTGACATTCTGAAGCACCTGGCCATAAATTCGGGAGGACGTGTGGACTCCTACCAGCTGGGGTACATTCAGAACCTGGACGAGGTTGGAAAGCAAAATGATGCCCCTTACATGGCGTATGGCTTGATTGCGTTGGGCACGCTTATCATCTTGAAGTCCTTGGTGGATTTCTTCAAAATCAAGCAGGAGGAGAAGCAGATGTTGGCACCGCCGGCGGAAGAAACCACCTACTCCACAACCCAGGTTGTGGATGAACCGCCCCATGAATAGTGTCTGTGATTGTCTACTCTGGGTGCACTTCTCGTCTCAAGCCTCTATGGCTGTTTACCTGTCCACTGTCTGACCAGGGTCTGTCTGTCCAGCATGGGTCTATAAACATTTCTATCCAAGGAGAACTAGCATCTTCTCATAGATGGTGAAAACAATTCCGCCACTCAAGACTAAGCGACCGAGCCTTGGGGTTGCACCCTTCCAGAAGGTCAACAAGCCCTCTTCCTTGAAGATCTTGGCAAAGCAATTTATGGTGGAAGAATACATCTTCTCGGCTCCAAGTGCCTGCATTCGGGTCTTCACCGTGTCAATTGGCATGGTGGTGTACACGGTGATCGTACCGGCCAAAGCACCCACAGCAAAGGTGGCGGTGGAAGACAAGGGCTCGGTGGGCTTTGTGTTGGTGGCCTGTTGAACCAAGGTCTTGATGGAGTTGTATGCTCCCAAACGAACCGCCGAGTTGGAGGCTTGTCTCAAAGAAACGGGCACCACGCCGGCATACAAGCCCCGGGCGCCCAAGTCCCGAACCAACTTGACGGTTCCTGAGGCAAGCCCGCTCTGGTATTTTGGCTTGGCGCTCTGCTTGTCGTCAATGAGGGCTGTTTTGATGGCTTCGGAAGGTGTCACGGCCACCACGGATTCAAGGAGGCCTGCACCTAAGCCCGCCAACACGCCTCGGGGCCCCGACAATTTGCCGTTGCGGTCGGCCAAAAGACTCTTGAACGACTCGAACCCAAAAAACCGAACCGATGCCTTGGCGGTGTTGCCAAGAACAAATGCAGGACACCCCACATACAACGCCGAAACTCCTTGTGTTTTGGCCACGTTGAAGATGAGCATGAGTGGGTTCCGGGACCCGCCGGCTGTCTTGAGTTGGAGCCGTGTCTTGGCAAATTCAAACGGATATGTGACCACGCCTTCGACGGCGCCAGCAACGCCTCCTGCGATAAACGATTTGAGGGGGTCAGTCTGGAGTTAGTATGAGATATGTGTTGCCATGGATTTTGTTTTGTTCAGGGGCCAGTGTTCTTGGTATTGTTGGCTATGGGTTTATGCCGTGAATGCTTTTCGTTATGGACTCGGTGGCTCTGACCTGGTGACTCATTCTTTGAGGTTGTTGTGTTTGCGGTGGAAACCTGCAGGCAACCGGCCCAAGAATCCGGGGTGACTTGAACAAGAATTCAATTCATGGCTCGCCATTGAACGTACTGTTTTGTCAGGCATGTGGAGATTGAAGGTGAAAAAACTGGTGTATCTGGGACCGGACCGGGCCGCGCACGGCGGTGCAGGCCAGACCCGTACCTCCGAGAAGCTAGATATTGTCTATAGCCACAACTCCGTGGTTAGTGTCTTGCTTGGAAATTTTGCTTAGCTTTTTGCTCCAAAATCATCACTGCAGAGAAGGCGCATGTGCCGGTGAATAGTGATGAAGCTAACAATTGTGTATATAACGAATTCTAGGTGATTGATGGCCGAGGCATGGCTCTGCCTAGTATCTGACTATGGGTCTTGGGATGACACGACGATATATGGATAAGCCACTTGCCTGTGGTCTCCGTTAGTAGATGTACTCATGAAGCAAGATCCAAGTCACTTTTCTCACAACTTCTATGCCATTTGGTTCGCTCGCCCAATCTTGAACCGCCTCATTTTTGTTGATCATTCTTCGATGTATTCTTGCTCTTTTGGTGTTTCAAATATCCTCAAAATCATCGAAATCATCATCTTCTTCCTCTTCCTCTTCCTCGTCTTCCTGGGCCTCCCGTTCCGCCAAGTCGGCATAGTAGGTGGCAAGAACATCCTGCTGCTCCTTTTCCTTTCTCTCTGCCTCACTAAGAGTAGACGGAGCAGCGAAAGCCTCATTGTCCTCGGTTTTGACCTCGATGCCGCCGGTATCGGCGTCCACCATGTCAGCTTCGGAGTCCTGGGCCTCGTTTGCTTGGCCAATGGTGGATGCAGAGTGCCAAGAAGGCAATGCATTCTGTTCCAACTTCTGCCGCCTTTCTTCCTTTTCTTGCTGCTCTCTCTCGTAGTTTTCGTCGGACGCCGTGATGGACACATGCAAAGTGGCGTTCGACTTGGATGCGGCATTCTGCAACGATTGCGACATTTGCGCCTTAGACTTGCCTGAAATCCGGTTGGAGAGTGTGTAGGAAGCTGAAGATCCCGACTGCGCTGGAATGGCCTTCTGCAACGACATTTCGAAAGTGTTGTCCTCAATAACCGAGTTGTCGATTTTCTTCAAGTACCCAATAATCGGATCCACCTGCACCATGAGCTTTTCCAACGTCTCCTGCTTAAGGTATGCTTGTTTCAGCGAGTCGTCCTCCACCAACACCGCACCACACGTGTCGCAGATGAAGCTGGACCGGTCGTCACTGAGGAGAGAAATGGCATCCAACTGGCTGATTTTCTTGCCACACCGCGAACACAAGTACCCATGAGGATTACCGTATGAGGTCATTTCATCTTTGATCTGCGACACGATCGAGTGGATCCGCCACTTCACGGAATCGATGGCCGCCGTGATGTGAATGTAGTAGTAAGTTTTGTTGGTGAGCCTCTGTTGTGGATTTTCTTCTTTCTGGTTATGGCTAGCCATGAGCCGGTCGTCCACCAACCTGTTGCATAGCGACCGCAACTCTTTTCTGCTGATTCCAAGAAGATAGATGAGGTCGTCCTCTGATAATACTGAGTGGAGTATCACGGCGTCAAGAATGAGGATGTATGGACGCTCATAGAACCCGCGAACCACGAAACGTAAGAGCGATCGAGTGGTGTCGTCCATGTGTGTATTTTGGTGTCTGCTGCTGGCTTGGTTCGCTGCGAGTTGTGGCAAGAGTGAGTGCTCGCATGGCCATGACATATATGTTGTACTGCAGATAAGCCCCTCTCTTTGCTATGTTATGAACACAGGCAGCAGCCACGGGGGAAGCCGGCGTTGTGTCAAGAAGAATTTTGTGCTGGAGTGAGATTCCCTTCAAGCAGGGAACTGCTGCCTATTATATAGATGCGGATTCTGAAACATGTTTCAGATTTGCTGCACCAAGCCTTTTTGTGGTACATTACGCAGCCTGCGGAGAATATAAAATGAAGCCTTTCCCAGGCGTCCCTCTCCTGCAAAACTGAAAACCCGAACTTCACACACCCTCCACACTACTCCAGCACCTCTTCCCTTCAGCCATACACCATACATTCTGTCTTATCGTTCGAATCAGACAATCTTTCACTTCCTCAATTTTCCCAATTGTCGTGATTGTCTTCCGTTCAAATGCCAACTTCCACCGACTTGACTTCCTGACAATGGCCCTTGTGCAGTCACGCTCCGTTGCCTGCGCACGTGACCTCAACCTCAGCTGAAGAATACGCCGCAATTTACGGGCAGCCATCTCGGTCGAAGCTGGTGGTCGATCTCAGCTCACCCTGTCGCAACGCGCAAATCGCGTTTTGAAGCCCGCTATGCAGTCCGCGCATACAAAATTTAATCCATGCATGTGCGGTGGCTTTGAATCCTTGAAGCGTCACTTGCTATGGCCACATTCGCGGCTGGCCGGCCAAGGCCAGTGAGATTCTTGTACTGCATTCCAGGCTCGGCGTTTATGCACTGTCCTTCGGTTTTATTGATCAATAAAACGGCCTACATGCACGCCCCGCAAACGTCTGCTCCAACACTCTTTGCAGAAAGCTTCCTTACAGGTGCTGCACCAACGAGATCCCTGATCCATCAATCTTCGCCTTGACGAAAAATTTGAGAGCAACAAAAACAGATGGTGCTGCCATTCTCACAATCTGCCAAGCTCCAGCTCAAATGGCCGCATTCCCCTTGTGGGTTTATTTCAACGGGCGGTCTTTGGAATTCGTCCTGGCAGCAACAGAGAAAAGAATGTTAGTGATTTGCATGTTGTATGCAGACCGACACGACCCGTGTATTGACATCACGGGCTGATGCAGGATATAAGGCGCACCGCGTTTCCTCCCCTTCGCGTCTTCTTAAAGTCCCCCTTCTCCTCATTACTCCCACTTTTTACCATTAAAGCCCCATTTGCAGACCCCCCATCTTTTACCGTTTTTGCTGCTGCCAGACCTCCTGTGACCACTAACACGACGCCGGTCCACGTTACAATTTCTGCTCGGAAAAAAAATACTTCCGGCTGACGCCACACTCCTTGACCCTGATTATCGAAACCCCGTTAACCACATCGCGTTACCCGAGAACGTCTCCTCCTGCCCAGACACTTTCCTGCCAGAAACATCCTACCGCTGAAATGTCTGGAATGCCAACCAGTGCCATCGAAACGCCACTCATGCAGCTGGGAAGAATCTCTACGCCTCCACAATCAGCCTACATGAAGAGAAACCACCAAAGCCTCGAGTCCCCGACCCGCCCTGCGTCCAGCCAAAGCCTCTTGCTTTCGCCGGCCTTTTCGTCGCCGCAGAGACCTCAGCACCTTCAGAAACCCGTGTTTGGTGGCAATTCATTGGACAATGTGTACGCTATGGCCTCACCTTTCATCATGCCCAACTCCGACCCGCTCGCAAGCTTGAGTCACAGCGAGCCCAAAGACAACGGACCTCGCAAGAAGAAGCAGAAGAAAGCACGCCCGGCCCGTGATGCTGGGTTCTCCATCAACTCTTCAGAGAAACCACCATACTCGTACGCCACGCTAATTGGCATGTCCATCCTTTCCCATCCAGACAAACAATTGACACTCTCGCTGATCTATATGTGGATTTCCGAGACTTTCAAATACTATCGACGAGAAGACGTTGGGTGGCAGAACCTGATTCGTCACAACCTCTCGCTAAATAAGGCGTTTGTCAAGGGCGCCAAGTCCAAAGACGGAAAGGGCCACTTCTGGTGCATCGAGCCAGACTGTGAAGATCTCTTTCTCAAGGCCAAGAACAACAAAAAGAGCCTGTACCACGAGGTGATGGACCAGTTGGCCGTGGCCAAGAAATCCGCCATCAACCTGCTCCCACTGTCGCCCACTTCTTTAACGGACGACGACAAGAAAAAGACGGACTTTGCCGAAAAGCTCCATCTAGGAGAGTCGCTCTGGGAGGACAACAAGGAGAACGACACCACTAGCGACACCGCACCAGACGTGGACTCGTCGCTCCTCCGCACTCCCGGACAAGTGTCTTTTGTGGGTACGCCCCACAAGCCCATGATGGCCGGCAAAAACCTCTCGTTCACACTGAGCTTCAGTTGCAGTCTGAACTTTGAGTTTCTGCCCATTCCGCTACTCGACACCGGCCCGTTGCTAGAGCCACTCACGCCAGCACAAAACAGGGCATTGGCTTCCGGCAGTGTGCAGTTGCAATTGCCCACAATCTCAGTCAGCAAAGTGTCGTCACTGCACCTCCCCCAATTGCAGCCGTCCATGGTGCACAACGGAACCCCCCGAGTTGCGGGTTTAGCTCGGACTCCCAAATCCACCAGCCGAACACCTATGCGGGTGCTCCGAACACCCATGAGTGCAAATATGGTCAGCAAGCTCTGGCACCTGCAGTCGTATCTCGAGGAATTTGATTACCTGCCGTTTGCCGCCGGGCGTGCGGTGTTGAACTCATACGATGACGACGACATGATTATACGGGCGTTTGATAGCCCTGCTGTGAAGCACGCGAGTCCAGAGAGAACTAGAGCCAACTTGCTCTGCGAGCTCAAGAAGGCGGAAGGCGACAAGAACTGAACAAGTCGACGAGTGGAACTGAAATGTCCGACATGTGTGAGACAGGGTGACCCGATTGGTGGAGGTAACCATTCAACGAAAGGCAAGGGTGGACTGCGCAGGCGCATAGTCATTTATTTCGGGCCAGCCCGGCTCTGGACTTCTATGTATTATACACTATTTTGTTATGGAATGAATATTCCATCATTGTTTAAACTACAGTAGCTTAATTGATATTGTTTGCAGCTGTAATTGATTGGCCTCACACCACCACTGTAAATCTAATCCACGATCACTGGAAACTAAAACCTTACAGCATCCGCCAGCCAGAAATTCCTGCTGAAACATCTATTTCCGGTATATCCTCATCATCACTGCCCAATCTCGTCAAGCCTGTAAATCTTGCATGCCTGTAGATCTTGCCGAAATCTTCTAAAACACAAACGCTTGCTCAAACACTAATCCTTGCTGGAACAACCACGGCAGCCACACGTGACACAGCCGTCTTCATTGCTTGTCTTCAACTCATCTTTCGGAACCCGGCAAATACACGTGCTCCCGTGATTCTTCTCGTTTTGCACAATGCAACTCACACAACACAAGTTTTCGTAGCCCTGTTTCTTCCACTTGGCAATCAACTCCCCATTCACGCTCTTTTGCCGTAGCAAGTAGTCGTACAACTCCTTCGAAATCGCCTTCCGCTGGTAGTACATCACGTACACATAGCGTGCGATTTGGTGGTTGAGTTTGTAGATGGGCCAAAGCGACAGGGTTTTCGTTTCCACGCGAAGCGATTTCTGCTGCGCTTCCTTGAGGCGAAGCTGGAGTTTTTCGAGCGTCGCCTGGACTTTCTCGTAGTCGGCGGGCGGCTTTCGGCTTGCTTTGGGCATGTTGTTGTGATGGCAACTGCACGTGACTGCGAAACTGATGAGCATCGCGCGTGCACCATAGCGGCGAGCGGGTCCGACGTGGTGGTCACGTGGACCTCCAGCCACAACGTGCTGAAGTTGCCAAATCGGGAAATGTTGAATAAGGCAACGTGGCTGCGTCTCATCGATTGCAGACTTTGTGTCGTATTCCAGTGGGGGCTGCATAGTGGGTGCCGGCTATATGGCTCGGGGTAGTCCATTTCCGAAGCATTAGTTAGGTAGCGACGGACATACACACCCAGATTCAAACAGACATTTCTGCAAGCACAAAAGGTAGCAAGCTGAATTGGAGACGCTAGGCCGGGGTTTTGCAGGATGCGGCTGTGCTGACATCTGATAAGGTGGACTGCCTTTTGAAACAAGAGGGACATCACTAGAGAAGACGACCCTATTTGTTCATTTCTTCTGCGTCAGCGTAGCACTGTTGATGGATGGCTGTTGATTCCACGAGTCGACAAATTCGAGAACTTTGGGTGTTGAATATCCCGAGGATTCTTTTGAGACTTCCTTATGTAGGCACAAGATCCAGTCACCCAATAATCAAAACACCCCTCAAGCCATTCTGGTTTATCCGCAAAACTCAATTCGGCAAATATCTTCGAGATTTTCAAAATGCCCCAGTATTTGGAGTATTGACTAAAAATTCAGTAAATCCCACAATGCTCATAAAATCTGAAGAGTTCCCGCCAATGCGACCATTCGATTGACTAAAGACTCATTAAACTTTCCAATCAGTGGCAATTTTGGGAAAATGGGATGCTAGATTCAGGTACTCCCGCCGTAATAACTTACGATCAGATGTTTCTGGACGCAGCATCGGTTGCATTCTCCTGTCTGATCACCAAAGTCCCATGCACTTCTGCAAGTTTGATACAAACTGCAGCCCCATCTGGCACTCACCTAAGTTATTTCGGGCACCCAAGTTATTTCGGGCACTCACCCAAATTGAATAAGTCTTTGTTGCCCTGCAGCGTAGCGCAAACGCCCATATACATTACCTGGGCTGCTGTGTGCCCATCATGTACATACCCCTAAATGAAGTGGATCGTAAATTGGGCGGTTGCTGTAGGGCGAGGAGAATGGCCCGCTGTCATGAGCGTAACCCCACGTGTATTCACCAGGGCCATTATTTCCCCACGACCATTCACTACCCATGCCAATCTTCCATGCAACCAGGAGTTGAATTGGTCCCGACTATGCGCTGATCAACGTCCCGCCTTGTCAAAAATGCAGTTATAACCGCCTCACATAAGATTTGAACCCTTATTCACTGCGTTTATAATGCTGAATGTTTGACTTTTGACGTTGACGTCACCTTCTCTGCTGGCCACGTTCATGAGATGCTTTTGAAGAACACGAACGGAAAAGTGTTAGGTTCCGGTAGGTAGCTTGTCATAGTGCAGGGTGCATTCGTTGTTGACTGGCCTTCAACAACAAGGGCCGGATGCTTGAGTCGATAGCCGTGTGTCGGAATCTGGTCGGAGCTGTGGTGCGGGATGCTGCTTATCGCAAGGACTGTGCATAGTTCTGTGCATCACTCAATAGTAGTGGATTTGGTGGAGGGGGCAGAAAAAGGAAATGTTTCATCACAGCTCGTCGGCGTCTGAGAATGGTCCGGACAAGAAAGAAGATTCATCGAGATTTGAAATGCCACATGAGATGTTTCTGAGAGCGCCGCTGTTCGGTAGGCCTGGAAGCTGGCATTCGTTCCAGATGATTTGTGATTTTAAACCAGGTGTCCTGCAGTTCAGCCAGTGTTTCCGGATCGGAGAAGTGTTGCTGACAAGACAGACACGCTTGAGAGAAGAGAGCTGACGGCGTTCCCGTGGTGGAATAGATTGTAGTATTCGTTGATAAATTGCGGAGAAAAAGCTTTCAAATCAAGCCAGAACTGTAGCTACTACTGGAGAGCTAATAGTGTGATTGGTTGCTAGTGGGCAAAAGGCGTCATGCAAGTTTGGTTGTAAGGCAGCAAATTCTCGATGGCGGGAAGTCTGGTCTATTTATATTCGTGCCGGTGGATACAAAAGAAATTTCAGTCACAAAAAGAAGGAAGGTTCACGCGCACATGCAGCATATTGTTGTCAAAACTCAGACTTTGATGTTTCAGAGTTGACTCGGTGATGTATTGGGAAATGTTTCAAGTTTAGGGCGGGCAAAAAATGACGACATCAGCAGGATTCGAACCTGCGCGGGAAATCCCAATGCATGACTCGGAATTCGAGTGCATCGCCTTAACCGCTCGGCCACAATGCCTATTTAAATTTTTTCAAGAAACGTGGCCTTTATTTACATGTTGCAATACTGTTTAGTAGGCCAAAACCGAAGGAGCTAGAATCATTTGAAGAATTTCTAAGAATTTGCAAATATGCACCTGGACGGCCAACGTGCCTTTTGGGCCGATTTGGGAGTACATTGCATGGCATGACGCGTCAAAAAATCTGAAACATTGGCAAAAAACCAGATGAGGGCGGAAAAGGGGCCAAAAGGATCTTGGCAACCAGAATAAAGTAGAGGGGGTTCCCACTTTTTCCCGGTAGTGCCAATTTTTTCTTGATACTCCTTTTATCTTGTTTTCTTAAGTGAGATGAAAATGAATCGACCGATATATTCCAAGCTTCCTTTGATTATAGAGCAAGTGCTTTGTGAAATATATACATGAGTCAATAGAATCAGAATTGCTGCTTACCAACTCGGAATTACCGCCATAAAGAGTCTTGTGCGTGACATCCCTTACGATGAAGGATTTATGATTTGAAATCATTTTTTTAGAAAATCGAGTCAGAGGTTCTATTGGATATTGAATATGGTGTTTATCTTACGTGCAGAAGATCTAGACTTGGATCGTATGTATCAGAGTAAGTATCTGAAGCATCGATTCGGTGAAAAAATCAATTGAAACTCAATCAGGAGTCCCACCTGATTATACAAAGAAATCAAAAGAGGAAGACAAGGAAACAAGTTTTGCTTATTTCAAAGTTGAATTAATGATCCAAGTCGTAAGGATTGGGTAAAAGGGGCAGGGGATTTATTTGCTGCTGCCCAATCTCCTTCGGAAACAACACGCTATGAGAGAGCGTTTGGAAGAATGTACTGCTACGCAGACGCTACTGAGACCGAAACCGGTTTGCTTTGGTACCATTAAACCACGGTAATGCATCAAGGCAATTCTAATTCAAACCGACCTTCACAAAATTATTGGCTTCCGTGGTAAGTACACAGCCTCACGATCGTGACTAGTATCGAAGAGGTTCATGAAAGAAACCGTCTGTCTACATCGCCACATACACCAGAGAACAATACTCAAGGAGCAGCAGATAATGGTCATCTAACCAGTTTGACTGAAGAAAAATTCGGAAAAAGATATCTTCAATGGATCAAGAAAAGCTTCAAGCGTTAAAAAAACCGTGGTACTTTGGCCAGAGGAAAGCATTCCAATTTGAGCACGAAACACGCAAAATTGTGGGTGCACACACTGGCGACCAGGCCGGACTTGTGGCCGCCTTTGACTTATCCATCTGGAGCCATTCAATCTGAGGGAAACATAGGACTTTCACGGAAAAACACTTAGTGGTTTAGCGAAGCTGAAATCTAGACCAAATAAAGCAGCTGTCATGAAGATTCAAAACTTGGTTGCCAAGAATAATCTCCGCACATAAGTCGACAACAAGATTATGGATTCTGTGGGAGAAATATTAAAAACGGCTATTTATTAATGTGGAGAAACAGCGATGAAGTGTACTGGCTCTCGTCGAGTACCAAATTTTTTCTTTCTCTTAATGTCAAAAATTTGATTCGGATTATACAGGATTTGGCTGCTCTAGATTAACCAATAGCTTTTAGTGTCAGCATTCAATTGCCGAGAAGCTGTCTTTTCCTGACTTCAGAGACGAGGGTTTTTATCCAGTCAATCTAAGTTTATGGACGCTTCAATCACCAGGTCAAGTCTAAGACTACTTTCAAAATTAAAAGAATGGACTAAAGAACCTGGAAGAAATTGGTCATGACCGGGATAATGGAAATCCCTAAGTGAAGTGAAGCCCTTACATCCCTAAGAAGCAATAGCAAGATTTGACTGAAAAACCGGAAGTTATTTGCATAATGCGATCACGAAAGGAAAATTACACTCTTTTCTCCAAAAGAGGCTATATCTTTGAGATGCTTGGGATAACAATAATAGTTTTGGGAGCTTCCCAAAGGGAAACTTTGAAAGTGATAAAAAGAGATGTGATTGACAAAAGCTTGAAAAATATAATTTTTTGAAGTCTGAAAGATTTTCAAAGGGAAGCCAGAGATCTAACGCTGGTGAATCATCGAAATGCCTGGGGAAATCAAATATGTGTTTACCAAAGACACTGCAGACCAAAACTATCATATCAAATCGGAGTTCCCACGTCATTGATGAGTGGCTGCAATGGAACGTGTTAGCAGCCATGTCGCATTATGAGCCGCATTAATTTGTGGCATCATGCAGGACGTCATAGCTGCGTGATGAAGATCAGAATATTTCTTCTTGCGAATAAAAGGGCAACTTTGGAAGACAGATTTCAGATTTTTGTGGGAGTTTAAAACCTGATCAAGACCCGATTCTGGACCAAAAACGGTAATAGATCCAGTTTGCCCGAAAATGTCCAATGCATCCGACCGGGATTCTCGACACTTGACTAATTCAAGACTCGACTAACACTTTTTGATTATTGCCGTCAGCTTAATCTGGATCCGGAACATAATATAAGCGTTATCTCGCAGGTTAGAATCCAAGTCGAACGGCAATCAAATCACTTCATGAGATAACCAGTACGGAAGCGAGACTGCAAAGACCGGCTTCAACCGTTGATATAGCCGAGCCTTCATTTTGCGTGGAGCCCCGGACCAATCAAACGGAAATCAGAAATTTGAATTATCCTGGTGTCAATACTGAAGTCTTCTCCCGAATTCCAGCCACAGTTTTGCCTTCAAAATGAGAGTTTTAGACACAAATGTTCGATTGTTCTATCTGGGTGCAAACGATCAATATCATCAAACTTCCTAGATAACCGGTTTTATCTTAGTTTTTGACCCAAAAAACTCTCAATGGAATAAGCAGGTCTAAGAAGAAACAGATTTGAACCAAGGGTCTTTTTGGAACCAAAGATCCTGCTGCATAATGGAGCCATATATTCATTACTGTATTGGAACGCAGCAACCAAAGAAGCTCGGGACTTTCTGAGAACCACCTATTGAGACCTCAAACAGCTAGCCGATTTCAAATTTCTTCAAAGTTTCCATTTTGAATCCATAAAGCGGAGAGTTCCCCCGTCATATAAGCGCGGGAATTGAAGCAAGACTAAAACTGCCGTTACAAATCTTCCCGCCGGTAAGGAGCCAGTCGTTCCGGGGCAATCTCGGCATGCATACAGAATGCCATTCGGGCACGCCTGCATCGGCGGGTTTTGGCCGCCTGTAAGTCGTTGGTTCAATCGCATGCAGCACGCGCAAGTGTGGCTTGATCTTCTCTTGGCGATGCAAAAAGACCCTGAAACAACGTGTCGATGTATTGACGCATGTTTCAGACCTGGGTCTTTGTAAACTGTTTCAGATCATGCGCCCGTGGTCTCCCATATATAAATAAAACTATTACTCCCCCCTACAGTCGTGAAACTTTGACGGGTTGAACCAATGTCATTCACAACAATTATGACGAGCTCATGATCAGTGGCTACGGCAAGCCAGCCCGTGGTGCGGCACCTGCAGGAATTATTAGAAAGAAATTCAGGGAATACCCTATCCCGGGTGCTGGATTCTTGTTCAAGCGAATGGCAGCTATTTCAAAGCATGATCCTGAAAGTATGGACTAGTGCTTTTTACCTATATCCATATTAATTCACCACAAATTGGTTGATGGGTGTTTCAGCGGAAGATGGGTGCGTGCATACAAGCACATGTGCGATAAGAGCAGGAAAAAGAGGCGCGCAAGATCTCAGGGTGTCGGCGGCCGTTCCGCGATCTTTGGCCACTCCATCCATGCGCGAGGTCTGCAGCCAGCAACAGACTAATGCGTCTTGGCTGCGTCAGATGGGCCGACAAATTGGTTCTAGACCAAGTCTAAAAGATCCTGAGAACAGCCCAAAATGGTTTTTTCGCCAATCCCTGCTTGGTTTGGTTTTTTTGGAGGCACGGCCTAAAGCTTATTTGTTTTGCTTGACTGTTGCAAGGCGCATCCTAACCACGAGGGCCGTATACAGAACGCTAAAGTTCGCGGATTTAGTCAGGGGAGCAGCCAATTCTGGAATGCGAACCACACGCTTAGCCAGAAGGAGAGTTTGCGGAGGCGTGAATTATATGTTTTTGGAAGGGATCTATCGCCCAAATGTGCTTTCCAAGAGGTCGTCACTGGTGCTGTTAATACCACTCCTTTCTGACGTTGCCCGTAGTAAACGCAGCAAATCCTTGGCGCTCCTTCCTCAGAACCATGCACCATGCACCATATGAAGCGATATTATGCAAGATTGCAAAGCCAGCTCTTTACACAGCACGCGCAGTCTGTACATGCATGCGCGGTTATATTATGCAAAACAAAACGGCCCCTTCGCACCCATTACGAGAATGACCATGCTACACCAAATTGATACGGTTGAGCAGTTGACGGAAAAATTTGCGTTCGTTTTGATTGACGAGCCGGGGAGAATCAGCGGTGGATTTCAAATGTTTGCCAAAAAGTTTCTCCGAATTCGTGCTTGTCTGGCCTAGGAGCTGGCCGTGCAACCGTTGCAACAACGCGAAAAAAGCGGCCTTGCATAATGCACCATGGATCGAAAGGAACCGTGCTGTATTTGCAGTTACACGGGGCTTGAATATATAAACCCCTTCCTCGCTCAGCTCCCTTTTATTCTTCAACAAACTGTATACACTCGTTCCGATTATGAAGTTTACATCCATTGCCGCCGCTACCTTGGTCGCTGCCACTGCCTCCGCCAAAGACGTCGCCTGTCGTGTTAATGGCAGACAAGAATCTGTTGTTGACTTGGACACTGGTGTTTGTTCTTTCGAGATCCCAAGCACTCTTCCAGTCACCTTCGACTTCACTGCCATTGACGACTACACTGTGGATGCCTACTACGTTGTCAAGGACACAGAGAAGTTCTGGAATGACATTGCCAATGCTGGCAGAGTCATCGAAATCGCAGCCAAGACTCTCTACAATGGCGGCGACCTCGGGTTGTTCCACGTCCACGACGAATTGTCCCCAGTTTCCAACTCCACTGCTTCGTTCAAGAAGAGATTCCACTCTCAAATCATGACTAAGAGAGACGAGATCTCTGACTTGGTTGCTCACATCAAATCTTTGAACGGAATTTCCGGTGATGCTAGTGGCTTCTATTTCGAGGTCTCTGACCCAGATGTGGTTTCCAGCTCTGGCTCTGGTTCTGGCTCTAGTTCTGGTTCTGGCGTTACCGTTACCGATGCTACCACCACCTTGATCACCATCACCTCTTGCTCCGAGAACAAGTGTTCCGAGACCGCTGTTCCCGCCACCAAGGGCCCAACCACAACCACTGTTGACGGCAAGGAAACTGTCTACACCACCTGGTGCCCAATTACCGGTGGCGCCACCGTTACCCACAAGGAGACCACTGTTATCACCGTCACCTCTTGTTCCGATAACAAGTGCCACACCTCCGCAGTTGCTGCCACCAGAGGTCCAACCACCGCTACTGTTGAGGGTGAGGAGACCGTCTACACCACTTGGTGCCCACTTACTGATGCCTCCGCCACTGCCACTGTCACCGAGAAGGAAACCACTGTTATCACCGTCACCTCTTGCTCTGACAACAAGTGTGTTGAGACTGAGATCCCAGCCACCGAGGGTACTACCTCTGTTGTTTCCAATGGTGAGACTATCATCTACACCACCTTGTACCCAGTTGCTTCCACTGCACACACCCCTGTTGCTGGTGCTCACACCACTGCTCACACCCCTGTTGTCTCTGCTGGTACTCACACCACTGCTCGCACCCCTGTTGCTGGTGCTCACACCCCTGTTGTCTCTGATGGTGCTCACACCCCTGTTGTCTCTGCTGGTACCCACACCACTGCTCGCACCCCTGTTGGTGGTGCTCACACCCCTGTTGTCTCTGATGGTGCTCACCCCCCTGTTGTCTCTGCTGGTACCCACACCACTGCTCGCACCCCTGTTGGTGGTGCTCACACCCCTGTTGTCTCTGATGGTGCTCACACCACTGCTCGCACCCCTGTTGGTGGTGCTCACACCACTGCTCACCCTGTTGTCTCTGCTGGTGCTAACACCACTGTTGCAATTGTTGCCAGCTCTCGGTCCACAGTGGCTGGTGTTGGTGCCCCTCCCGCTGTTTCTTCTTTGATTAACGGTGCTGGTAAGATGGGTGCTTCTCTTTTCGCAGCTGTTGCCCTCCCACTTGCCTACTTGTTGTAAGCGCCTATATAGCATGACAGATCAGGAATTTGTCTCCCGATGACGGGTTTTCGTGGCAATATTGCCTCACTCAATTCTTAAGCTTTGCACGGGCGAGAGGAGATGAGTTCAATAAATTTTCGTACCCCGAATGCCTATGTACTTATTTGTCTCGGAAAATCATTTCTTTTTCCCACCCACTGCTCTTTCCGAGGTACTTTATGCACGGCTCTGCATCTGAAACGCGGGTGCATCGAGAGACGTCGTATCAGGTCTCGCATCAAGCAAATCCGCCAAGGCAGATACTCGACCATAATAAGCCTAGTGGGGGTGCAGTCTGCCCGTGTTTTGTAGCACTCGAAGTCTGCGAAGAAAATCTCGAAGATCTAATGCTTTGTGTTGGTTTTAAGAATGTGGATGTGTGAACCTCACGCGGGCTGTATGCAGTCCGTGCATCTAGAGTGCCTCTTTCGAAGTGGTGAGAGTTTCAAAATTAGTCCATCGGACCTCTTTTTGCGGCAAATCCCGGCTTCCAGAGCCAAGCTTCTTCGTTTCCAAATCAGTTCATGCATGGGTGAAACGTTTCATCCATATCTGCACACACATGCGCCGAGAGATGAAAACTATAAAGCAGAGATGATTCCGTGACTTGGAGCTGTACTAGCCAACCAGTTCCCATGCTTTTCATTCTTTTCCTCTTGGCTTTGTCAAGTGCCAAAATTGTGACATTGACCACAAAAAAAACTACTGATACCACCAAGACCTACACCTATTATAATTGTGGGACTCTCACTTGCTCCAAGGTTGTCACTGCTACATCTTCCTCAGACTTGACTATTCCAAGTCCTCTGAAAACCTCATTTTCAAACGCCACTCCACTTAGCAGCTCAGTTTTAACCAAAGCGACTTCACAGAGCAGTCTTGAAAGTTCTTTTGCAATTGGTGTGTCACTGACTGCACCCTCTAGCTCTCTGTACGATGACGGGACTCAATACGTTTATGAAACAGAAACAGATTACATCTGGTCCACCGGGTATGAAACTTACTGTGACCTCTACAGCTCGACTCTTGGTGTTGGAACAAACGAGCCTTCTACCAGGAAAACCACCAAAAAGTCATCAAGTTCACCATCAGTGATAACAACCTCGAGTGTCCCTTCAATTGCTGCAACTTCCTCGACATTAACGGATGCATTCGTTTCTTCGGCAGCCACATCTTCAGTGAGACCTTCTCCCAGCACTTCAGCTTCTCAATTTGACACAAGCTCTTTTGAAAGCGCTTCTGGAATGTCGTCTTTTAACAGTCTCTCATCAGCTGTTTCAAGCTCTGCCGAATCTTCGAGCGTTCCAACATCTTCTGAAGTTTCTGGTGTTCCCCTCTCCTCGAGTGTTGCAGCTGAATATGTTTCTTCGAGTGAATTTCCAAGCTCAACTTATTCGAGTGAATTTCCAAGCTCAACTTATTCGAGTGAATTTCCAAGCTCAACTTCGATTGTGGTTTCAAGCTCAGCTCTTTCGAGTCACGTTTCAACCTCCACCTTGAGCGACTCTTCTTCCCTGGCTATTTCTTCTGAAACTAATAGCTCGGGAGAAAGTTCGGTTTCCTCTTTCGTTTTGTCTTCTGTGGCCTCGTCATCTGAGCTTCCTGCGCCTTCATCAAGTGAGTCTTCTGTTCCAGCTGCTTCATTTGTTTCTTCTGCTACCTCTGTGGGTTCTTCTCCAATAGCTTCCTCGGCCATTTCAACGATTTCTTCCACCATATCCTCGGCTTTCATTTCCATTGACTCAATTGGATCGTCGACTGCCGTTTCCGAAACTCCGAAAACTTCTGAATCCTCGGCGGCTAACCAACTTCTGTCTTCCCCGACTTCCGCCGTGCATTCTTCCAGTGAGACTTTCGCAACTTCCGACTCCTCAACTTATACCCCCTTTTCTTCAGCACCGGAAGTCTCTAGTCAGTTGCCCAGCTCCAGACTTGAAACATTTCTGGTTACCACCCCAACAAAATCCTCAGAAGCTTCTCTGGCCTTGACTGTGGTTTCGAGTCCTACTATAACCTCAAGTGCCTTTTCAAGTGACACTCCAATTGCAGTGTCCAGTTCTGCCATTTCCAGTCCAGTTGCATCAGAAACTGCTTCCTCCGAACCAGCTACTTTGGTGTTTACTACCACATGCTCGCTTCCAAACTTGACTACCGTGGTCAATTACACCATCACCGAAACTCAAACAACCACAGACATAGTTGTCACTTGTCCTTTATCCGGAAGAACCGACTCGGTCACTATTACCCATAAGCCGCTGACCACACAAAGTGAGTCTGTGGCTTCTTCCTTGACTTCCGAGTTGAGTCTGGGTTCTGTTCGTTCTGAGATCCCCTCTAGTCCTTCTAGTTCTGACATCTCTAGCACCACGGTCAAATCTTCGCTGCCTAGTCTTTTGACTTCCACGTCCCTTTCACCTCAACAAAAAACCAGTTCTGAGACTTTGGCTTCTGAAACTTCCAAAAACTCCACATCTTCAGCGGTGACTTTTGGAACTTCTACCAGATTCTTCTCCACCACTACCAAGACCACTGTTTATTCGACCGAGACCTCCTGCTCCGATGAAGTATGCACCGAAACCTTCGGTGAAGAAACCAAAACTCCTGCCAGTGTGACATCCAGCAAGACTTCTGGCCTGAGTTCCGCACCTGAAAGTTCTACTGTTCCAGAGACGAGAGATTCGAGCTCAGCAACATTCAAGAGTTCAAGCTCAGCAACATTCAAGAGTTCAAGCTCCGATAGTGTTTCATCTGAAAGTTCTAGTCTTGCCGAGAGTTCTAGTCTTGCCGAGAGTTCTAGTCTTACCGAGAGTTCTAGCCTTACCAAAAGTTCTAGCCTTACCGAAAGTTCTAGCCTTACCGAAAGTTCTAGCCTTACCAAAAGTTCTAGCCTTACCGAAAGTTCCAGTGCTATTAATACCGAGAGTTCCAGTGTTTCCAATGTCAAAAGCTCCAGTGTTTCTTCCACCGAAAGCTCCTCCTTTAATACTGCTGAAAGCTCCTCCTTTAATACTGCTGAAAGCTCCACTTTTAATACTGCAGAAAGCTCCAGTGCTGCTGGGACTTCCACCAGTCCTTCCAGTGTTGCATCTGAAACTTCTTCTACTTCCAGTGTGGTTTCTGAGTTTACTTCCACCATTTCAAGTACCCCAAGTCATGAAACTGTGACAACTACTTCAGTTTCTTCAAGCACTTCTCCAACAGGCTTCTTCAGTTGGACTCTGGAAACATGGTCTCCAGAAGCATCCTCACTGACCACTTCAGCAACTACACCGGCAACATCCACCTTGAAAGTTTCCACTACAAAAACATTCACTTCAGCAACATGTTCTACAGAAACAAGCCCCGAGCTTTCCTCTGCAGCAACGTCTACTTCGGAATTACCCTCGGAATCTCCTGTTTTGGAAACTTCTTCGAAACCATCCACTGTCGAGACTACCTCCAAGGAAACACATACTTCAGAAACCGCCTCGGAAATCTCAGAAACCGCCTCGATCTCAGAAACCGCCTCGATCTCAGAAACCGCCTCGATCTCAGAAACTGCCTCGATCTCAGAAACTGCCTCGATCTCAGAAACTGCCTCGGAAATCACCAGAACCCAAGTATCCCAATCAAGTTCTTCCATCGCTCCCTCGCAAACACCTCAATCAAGTGTCCTGCAGACCATCTTCGAGACATCGATTGCACCCAAATACTCCAGCAGCCCTGATGCCTCCAAAGAACGCTTGTCATCAGTAACAGAGGTTCAAGCCATTTCAGAAACTACTCTGGCACCGGTGAGTTCCTCCGAATGCGCTTTTTACTGTGACGAATTCGACTCCGCATGCGTTTCTGCTGCAAACGAGTGTATGAACACACAAGTCCTTTCCACCCAGGAAAAAGTTGTAAGTCAGTCTACTTTCAGTGATTCCAGTGCCGCGTCAACCTCTGCTTCAACTTCTGGGGAAATTGCCACCACTTTGATAATGCTGACGACTCTGAGTTCAGTCACGTGGGCTGTTTCCACTTTCCAGGCGGCTGCCTCGAAAACCCAAGTTTCGCTTTTCTTTATTTTTATCTTGGCCATTGTCTGAGGCGTGATGAATCTAGTGTATTGAATATTTATATAGTTGATCAAAGTTGCCTTCTATCGAAATTTTAGTGAATGCTGGTCGCATCGAAAGCTTGTACACTGCTTCTAAGACGTGCACACTCCGGCGTCCTGCAGATAGCACGGGCGCCACCGGACCCTGCTAGAAATGTGTCAAAAGGTGCAAGGCTCGAAAGGGGGTTTTGAAGAATGTGTTTTGGAATTATTTCTGCTGAGACAGTTCTTGTTATTTCCGGACTTTCGCACAATTTTGCAGCAATCGCGTTTTTTGCATCCGTTTTCAGAGGTCACAGAAATCCCAGAAGTGATTAGCTCCGCCGGCAAACGGTGGTTGCCAAATGCAGGAACTTAATCCAGGCTGAGAAGTCAATACATCAACACGGAAAAAGAAAACGACCCAAGATAGAACCATTCTGGAAAGGGCCCCTATGCCGGACTGCGCTGCATTCAGCTCTCACGTGAGTGATACGACCTTAGCAGGCCACGCTACAAAACAGAAATTCAGGCTAATCATTAAGGTCACAAATAACCGCCTCCAAACAGCTAAGGCCAGTCAATCACCGAAAATTTCTGTTTCTACGTGAACGAACGTTTCCACCGAAAAATTCTGTTTCTACGTAAACGAACTTTTCCAGACCTGCGATTCTGGGGTTACGCGTGCTTAGAGTAATAGATATGGCTTTAGGCCACAGCGCCAGAGTGCAGTAAAGGGGACTCCTGATAGTGGGCCCGAATTTGGCCATGCCGGCAACTTTCCTTGTTTGGCACGACCTCCAAGTTAGGGAGAGATGGAAAGTAGTTTACAGTTTATGAATGCTGACAGGGAGGGCTAGCACGAAGACGGTTTAGCATGTGCATGCTTTTAGTGGGGTGTGGCTACACCTTTAAAATTGGAGATCCGAGGTATGCACGTGACTTTGGCCAGTTCCGGGCTCTATATCCAGTTCCGACCTATTGAGAGGGGTCGTTGAAACCGTCAAAATCCGCCGGAAAAATTGGCCTTTTGTGCATAGCTACGCAGCTACGTGTTCTCAGATACAGCCGTAACTTGCGCAAGCCCAGAAGACGCCTGTGGCGTGGGACACGCCAGTACCCTCGGAACTCGGAGCACGTGACCCTACCAAGCTGTCTCGACTCCACCCAAACAACTTTGCAGCGTACTCTTACAATACAAAGCTCAAAGCCACAGCAAAAAGAATCACGCAGTTCGGATCCTCGAAGACCTGAAAGGGGGCTACAAGCTCTAAAAAGGAGAGAAATTTCAATTGCTAGCGAAATCTAGATATATATCTTGAGCTCCCAAATTTGAAGATTACAGTTATCATACTTCTAGTCGAGCCTGCTTGGGCCGTTACCCTAGCGTGCAGTAGTATCAGGTTCAGAAGTAGCGGGAAATGCTTCATGAATGTTTAGTATTTGCCCCTTGCCCAGGGTACATAAAGGGAACGCCAAGGGCAATGGAGATTTCGGGTGAAACCTGACCAATCCAGAATGCATGTTTCTAGAATTGGGGTCTGGAGATATAGCCGCTAACAGGTGGAAGGTGTCCAATATGCCGAACAATTTAGGAAAAGAGAATAAACTGCACACGAACCTTCTATCCTGCAGTCCTGAAACAGCAATACTTATATGGTCACTCTATCATGTGGCGCCGCTGTCAACTATAAGGTCAGTGCAACACCCTCGGATCTGACCACCACACCCGTACCTCCGATTATACCCCCCTCCCGTCCCCTTCTCCATTTCGACCGGAAGGCGGTGAAAATCGGGGAGCGGATCGGCGAATCTCGCATTAGCGCGATCCCACCGGTCCAGCAAATTAAGTCGGGGCCTGACGGAGAACCGTGCCACGCCTGCCCCGGAAGTGATAGCGGTACTGCATACAACATGGTGTTTGCAGTTCCAGATACACCTTTAAACCCTGAGAGATGAAAGAACACAGCGCACGGTTTGTGGAAGGCGAGTTATCTGCAGGAAGAAGCCGTCAAAAGTCTATTTTTGAGCGAGTCTGACTACGAGAAGCAGTTTAAACCACCGAAAGTTGAGATACCCAGAAGGAGGGAAGTGTTGGGACCCTATACCGGCCCAGGACCGGCCCTACGGACCGGGTCCTGCACATACGCAAACTCCCACCACAGAGTTTCGGCGGAAGCAGCTTTAGCCGGTTTCGGTCGGCTTTAGCCAAATTCCTGCACACAGCTACCAACTTGAAAAGCCGGCTCTTGCCCCTGGAAAAAGGCAGTAACGAACAAACCTTGTACTATGTCAAGCTACTCACCGGAACCTAACAGCTGGTGAAAAGAATCAAAAATTGGATAAAAAAGTAGGATATAAAGTTCTGAAAACCGAGAAAAAGATAATCAAACAAGAACTAAAGAAAAGAGAAATAGAAAGCGTAAAGAAATACGACAATCCCAGATAACCAGAAAATGGAAAATCGTCGAATAGCTGGGATGGTGGAAAACTATTGATACAGTCTAGGGCTCGGAGTAACACCATGAGTTGCGCTTCAAGTAACAGCGAGAGTATAAAGTGGTTTTAAGAAGTAACAATATGTGCATACAGCAGTAGAGCCAGAATGAAACCAAGATCGTGCTCAACCAGAAACATTCCCAAGCAGTAACGAACGAAACTCCAATGTCGAAAACTGGGTGAAGCTGATAGAGATCAACTCGTTTGTAGACGATTAGTACACCTCCAAGATGTATCTGCCGTCTTCCTTCATGTCCTCAACGACCTGGGCCACATCAGCAATCAGCTTTCCCTCCTTTCTGGCTCCGTTCTGCACAATGTCCTCCAAACAAGCAGTTATGTCGGGAACTGGCCATGTTGGGCCACACAAGTAGAAAGAACCGTTCTTGGCCACAATGGCATCGGTCAACTCATCGATAGAGCTCCGAATCTTGTCCTGGATGTAGATCTTCTCCGGCTGGTCACGGGAAAAGGCGGCTCCAATATGGGTCAAGATACCCTGTGCCTTATAAGCCTCCCACAACTCTCCATAGAGGTACTCCTCCTTCTTGTGTCTAGAACCCATGTACAAGTAGATCTCTCCAATGGTGTGACCTTGTTGCTGTTGCCAGATCTTCTCCTCGATAAACGCCTTGAAAGGCGCCAATCCGGTACCCAAGCCAGACATCACAATGGGTTGACTTGGAAGAGGTGGCAACTTCATAACCGAAGGCTTGACACTGACCACGAGCTCCTCGCCGATTTTCAAGTCTGAGACGTACTTGGAGCACTGGCCGTATCTGGTTCTGCCCTTGGAATCTACCCAGTCCACGACCACAATCAACAAGTGCACGGCGTTGGGGTGCATCTTCTGCGATGACGCAATGGAGTACTCTCTTCTCTTCAAAGGAGCAATGATCCTGACCAACTCGTCAAAAGTTGGTCTGGCCGACTTGAAGTCCTCCAAGATATCAACGTATGAAGAGAAGTCCACTTCCTGTCTCTTTTTCAACTCCTCAGCTCCGGCAGGCGACGCCAACTTCTCCAAAGCCTCCTTCTCCTTCTCGTCATGGGCGTATGGAGCCAAAGACTCGTAGAATCTCTTGGGCGGCTTACCCAAAAAGTCCACGTTCTCCAATAATGCCTGTCTGGCAGAACGGATCTCCAAAAGGCTGGGGTCGTTGGCGTTTGAAACCTGCACAAGCGAGTCACCGTCAACGCCGTAGAACTCCAAGAAGCTCTCCACCTCCGCGGAGTTGTTGCGCCCGTGAATACCCAAAGCTTCTCCGATGTCGTAGGTGAGGCCTGTTCCGGTGACATCGAACTCGATGTGGAAAATGTTTCTGTCGTACTCGGCGGGTGTCAACCTCTTGTTTTCTTGCACCTTGACCACGAAGTTCTTGACCGGCAAGTCAGGCCTCAACTCGGACTTCAAGCCGTAAGCCTCGGGGAAGACAAGTTTGGTAGCCACATCGCTGGTTGACGCATGGTACGAGTCCTCGGTGGAGGGAGGCTCGATTCTGGGGTTGGCAAAGAAAGACGTCTCCTTAGGGAACGTAGGCAACTCAACGGATTCTTCTTCTTCTTCGGTTTCTTTCTGATTGGCTAAGTCTGCCCATTCTGGGAAAACGGTCACCGGCTTGATACCCTTTTTCTCGTCCACAGTCTCGACAAACTTATCCAACACAGAAGCCAACAACTCGAAGTCATTTCCGTTACCCTGCAATAACTTGTTGACGATGAAAGATCCCAATTCAGGCAACGAGGCCCTCCAGAAAGCCACTTGCGACAAGAAGTCTGCAGAGAAACCCTTGGTGGAGTCGCTAACGGAGTCGAGCTCCTCCACAATGGAGAAATCGACCACAGACAACTTGAATTGGCCCTTGGCCAAAGCACGCTTGAAGTCCACGGGCAACTTCTCCACAAAGTCGGCCTCCACAGAGTTGTTGATTTTCTTCTTGTTGACCAACAACACAGTAGCATTGGGTTTGGCCGTGGCCAACACGTCAAAGTGGTTCAAGATAGACACGTCTTCAACCAAAACCACATCGGCAGAATCCACAATAGTCGACGCGCGTGGTCCTTCTCTTTCGGAAGAAACCACCAGTGCCTGGAAAACACCACCAGCGACAGAGGTGTCGTACTTGGTGCGGATACTCACGGCCTTGGAATTATCCAAAGAAAGCGAGAGAGCCAATTTGCCAGCCGTAGCCACAAGGTCGCTGTTGTCTCTTGCCCAAACCAAGTATGAGCCTGTAGGAGAAGTGTTTGCGGTCAACAGAGCTGGGGCCAGAGTCACGGTTTTCAATAATGACTCGTCCAACTCAACAAACGAGGAAAGAACCTTAAACACAGTGATTGGCGACCAAACAAAGTCCGCTGGGTAAGAAAAGTCGTCGATGGTCAAGGAACCAAATCTGCCAGCAAGGAACAAAGCGGCGTTGACATCAGCCTTCAACAGATCGGAGTTTTCTGGCGACAACACCACAATTTTTCTGGCCGAAGCAGGCACAGCAGCAACAAAGCGAGCCTGGGCAAATGGGAAAGGCACTCTCACCTTGACAACACCCACGCGAGCCGAAGATCTTCTAATAATTTCGGAAACCTGGGTGGCGTGGTGAGCTCCGTGCACCACAAAGACAGCTTCAGGCAGCGAGTGGCCCTCGTACTCAAATGCGGCTAAGTTGGTGCCAGCAGCAGCGTTCAAGTTGGCAAAGGCAGTGTCCAAAGCCTGGTCCACGCTGGCAGGCTTGGCGGCGCCAGAAGTGAGCAACTGCTGGTACAAGCGACCAATATCCGCCACAGACAACACCGAGTTGAATGCCTGGAAGGTGCGGGTGAATTCAGGACCGTCAAACAAGTGCACCGAAGGCAGACCAGTCAATGCAGCCAAGTAATGGTTAAGAACCACGGTATACTGCAACTCAGCAGCATTTACACCTACCGGTGACACAACGGGATAGCCCAAGGTCTTAGCGGTAGCAAGAACTCCCGAGTAGTTGGAAACCAACGACTGAGAATCCACATCAAAGTCCACGGCGGAGATGTTCAAGCCCAAGGCCACGCTTCTGGCCTGCGCAAGCGTGGGCTGCATGTAAGCCAAAGCGTTTGCGCCCAAGACCGCGGTAAGGGGCGACGAGTCGGCGCCGTCGGGGATTTTTTCCGCAAATCCCAAGATGGTGTTGGCGGCTCCAGAGCGAGGCTGTAAACGGTAAAAGAGTGGAACTGTTCCCACGGCATTTTGGCGCTTGAATTGCTGGGCCCAAAGTTGCAAGTCTGCATCCACCAAGTTAGAGGCTCCGGCGGTTTCGTACGAGAAGATCGTATCCGCCAAGGAGTACACGGCCTGACTAATCAAGGTCTGGGCGCTGGTATACACCGAGCTTTGCAAAACATGGGGGTCAGCAGAGGAGCCGAAGGGGCTATTTCTCACCGACACCGACTTTGCGGACTCGGGAATCGACACGCTTGAAGCGTTGCCGCTTGTGTTGGCGTGGGGTGACATTGGTGGGAGTAGTAGAGAGAAGAATTTACAGCATGGGCATATAAAGATGCAAGCGCACGTGACGCGTGCGAATGGCTTATCCTCGGGTGCAGGAATTTGCAGATAAGGCGCGCCCACCACTGGCTGCGGGTCACGTGAAGCGTGTGCAGGCCTCTCCAGCAGGACCTCAGAGGGCTCGCCATTGTACTGCACACAGCTCGCGTCAGGTTGATTTCGATATGGAGACAGCCGGCCGAGACAGCCGGAGCAATCAAAGGGTCAAAGTAAACTTGAAACAGCCATGAAACAGCCATGAAGCCATGAAACTATGAAACCATAAAACCATGACACCATGAAACCATGAAACCATGAACAAACATGAAGCTGTAGAAAAGATGAAACTCACCTGCGGAACTATCCTCGACTGAATAGCTAGCCGTAGCAAGAGTATTGGGGCCCGCTGTGCGACTAACGTCTTATATGCAGGCACAGTGTGGAACCGCGCACGCAATTCACAGGAACTTTGACGCATATAAAGCGGCAACTTCGGCGTCTTCCTGGGCATGTTACTCCGCTTGTTCAAAGCAGCCCCTCGTGGTCCCAAACGCACGCTCAGGCCCCTGCACACGCGGCGGTCGTTTTCCCAGAGCTTTTCGCCAAAAATTGAACCTTCTGGCACAAAAAGTAGTGGATCTACCAAGGAATCTCTGGCGGCTACGTCTAACAAAGCATGGCTGCTCCTTTACGTCTTAGGGGGTGCTGCGGGCAGTTATTTCATAACTGATCAGCTTCGCTCGTCACATACAACCAAAGAATCGCCAGACCGTTCCACCAGCCCGCTTGACACGTTGGCGTCACCAGTTTACGCTGACAAAGCGCAATTTGAACTTGCAGCACAGAAGTTTCGGGCCATTGTGGGAGAGGACAATGTCCACTCGGATTCTACCGTGGTCAAGTCACATGCAGACTCGTTTTTTTCCACCCACCACCCGCCAAACCCGGACCAACAGAAACCCACGTTGGTGATATATCCCGCAGACACGCAACAGGTTTCAGAGATTTTGAAAGTTGCGCATGAGTACCGTGTTCCAGTGATTGCCAATTCCGGACTTACGTCTTTGGAGGGCCACAATATGCACACACGTGGGCCCTATTCCATTTCGTTGGCGTTTGGCAACCTCAACAAGGTGTTGCAGCTCAACGCAGATGATATGGACGCCGTTGTGCAGGCAGGGGTTGGCTGGCAGGAATTAGATGAATACTTGAAAGATTCTGATGGAGCGCATCTCATGTTTGGCCCAGATCCAGGAATGGGCGCAGCCATCGCTGGAATGGTGGGTACCTCAGCATCTGGAACAAATGCCTACAAGTATGGAACAATGAAGGAAAATGTGGTCAATCTCACGGTGGTATTGGCAGATGGAACGATTGTCAAGACAAGACAGCGTCCTCGAAAGTCTTCTGCTGGATATGACTTGACCCGGCTCTTTATTGGTTCGGAGGGCACATTGGGGGTTATAACGGAGATCACTATAAAATTACATCCCCGCCCAAAAAATGAGTTGGTTGGAGTGTTCTCATTTCCTACGATTCGTGATGCTGCCACGACGGCTCTGAACATTATTTCTCGTTCGGGCATTCACCCCAACGCCATTGAGCTCCTCAATGAGACCACCGTTTCGTTTGTAAACGAAAGTGGAGCTTCAGAGAAGAAGTTTTTGGAAAAACCAACTCTCCTTATCAAAGTGGGAGGCTCCAGCGTGTCGCTGATCGAAGAACAGCTCGATATTATCAAGCAGATTTCTGAGAAAAATCATGCTCTCGCCACAGAAATTTCCTCTGGCGAAGAGGAAAATGTCATACTCTGGGGAGCCAGGCGTGCGGGCTTGTGGTCGACTTTTGATTACGGAGCCAAAGTGTTGGATGACAAGGACGACGTACAGCTCTGGACAACGGACTTTGCGGTCCCCATCTCCCGGATGGCTGATTTGATCGACCAAACAAACGAGGATTTGAACAAGCTGGGATTCAAGAATCGCTTCTCCGTGATGGGCCACGTGGGCGATGGAAATTGCCATTTTCTTCTACTTTACAACTCCAAAGACTACGTGAAGACAAAGGAGGTTGTGGACCGTATGGTGGCCAGAACAATCGAGCTCGAGGGAACCTGCACAGGAGAACACGGAGTAGGAGTGGGGAAAAGAACATATTTGGAGCCTGAGCTTGGCGTTAGTGCTGTTGATTTGATGAGACATATCAAGCTCTCTCTTGATCCCAGGGCAATCTTGAACCCGGACAAGGTGTTCAAAATCGACCCCGGAGACCCATTGGACGAGCTATTGGCGTCGGGCCACGTGCTCGAATCGGCCAAGTGCTGTTGAAAATAGACAAGAGCTAGCAATCGTGGCACGGTAGTCTGCTAGAGAAATGGAGCTGGGACTGCATATAGCATGCACCCGTGCACCAGCGGTATAGCACGCACTTCCCTCGACCCAACGCTGCAATGACGCCGAACGGCCCGGACGCCACCGAATTATCGGAAGTAACGTCCAAAGTGCACCGGTTCAAAGATCAGCGCCCAAAACAGGCACGCCGGGTCAAAACCGCCAAGCAGCTTGTGAGCGACGAAGTCAAATATCTCCAAAGCAAAAAGCTCGACATCGACACGCCCACAATGACATCCATAGCGGCTCCGCCAAGCTTGAAGCCCCGCAAACACTACTGTGATATCACTGGCCTTGAGGGGAAATACAAATCACCATCGAATTCGCTCCGGTACCATAATGTGGAGATTTACCAGGAGGTGATCAAGCACATGACTGCTGGAATGGACCAGGAGTATTTGGCCATGCGGGGAGCCAATGTCATTCTCAAGTAGACTGGAATACTCTGGAATCTGGACTCAAGCAAGCAACCTCTCCCGTTGTTGAGCATGGTCTTTAATGGTGGGGACGAGGACGAACAGCTTTCATAATTGGTTGGGATTCGGCTGAACAAGCATTGACGACTAGTTTCCAGCGCAAGCATTGTTTGCACTCAAAACAGCTCCACCACCTTCTTGATGTTCTTGTCAAAAACAGCCAGCTTGAGCACATCCTCGGAACTCGTGTTTTCAAGCTGCGTGAATGGATTGCAAATCTGTTTCAAGTAGCATCTATGGATGCTTCGAAACAAGTCCAGGAGCCGATCCTGGCGAAGCTCATCGCTGGCGCCCACCACAATTCGGAGTCCATTGCTCGTTTCAGTGCCGTAAACGGTGACCCCGTCCTGGATAAATAACAAAATAATGCCGTTCTGCGTGCTTTGTTGTTCCCGCAAGCTCATGGCCGACGGCAGAGTGAACACGTCGAGCGCCATGTGCGAGAGAAAGTTGTACTTGATGAATTCCCCGGCATCTTCAGTAGATGAGCCTGGCTCAGGAACTGATTCAAAGCTCTGGATGTAGAGAGGATAGTCGTCTTTGGAAATGAGCGAAACGAAGAGAATGTCTGGCATGGGAATGAGTTTCAGCGGTGTTGGGGAAATTGTAATGGGGGCTTTTGATGGGATGTGGATCTCTAATTCGATTATCCAAACTGACTGATGTAGCTTAATATTTGTTGCAATGTCAATTTGTCGACAATATCCAGTTCCAGCAGGTGTTTCACTCAGGAGATGTTTCACTTGGAGATGTTTCAGCAGATGTTTCAGCAGATGTTTCAGCAGATGTTTCAGCAAATGTTTCAGCAGATGTTTCAGCAGGTGTTTCAGCAGGTGTTTCAGCAGATGGTTGATCTGTGTGATCGATGTGTCAAGGCTAATTTATTGACGGGGAAATCTGATGTATTAAGTGCACTTATCACTTGAATATGTTCCTGGATAGTGCGGCGCGCTCCATCCACCAAGGAAACCAGCCAGAAATCGAGAGCTTCGAACCACCGCCAGATCCTGCCTTCTTTCCATTTCCCACGCCATGTCGGTGTCTCCGTCTGCACAGAAGGTCGATGACTTTCTCCTGAAAATCTCTACCATTTCCCAGCAGAGATTCCGGGAGAACCAGAAAACACAGCGAAAACTCAATCTGCTACGAGGGCACGAATCCCTGCAGCCTCTTCCTCCAGCAGACCATGGGATCAGTGAGTTGCGCTTCAACCGGTCCACAAGGCGCCAATTTTACGAGGAGTGGAAGAACAACGAGACTCCGCCGCCAATGCCCGCCCGGCCAGGTTCCATCCGGTCCGAATCCGGACATGATATATCCAGTTTGAGGGACAGCCACGATGACGAGAACGTTTCCGGGGACAGAAGACGACAGGACAAAACACCGTTTCAGGCTAGAGAGAATGGCGCCAGAGCCCCTTGTTCCTCAACCAAGATGGCCCCTATGAAACCCCAAAAACCTGGACATTTGGGGGCCGAGCCAGCCCCGAAGTTGCCGGCACGCCCGGACGAAAGAGATGGCCCGCTGCTCCCCAAGCGCCCGGAGTCCGTGAACTTGGGGGTTCCCGTTGCCAGGAAACCGGCACCCAAGCCCGTTGCGGTAACAAACACCCCGCTCGTTCCGGCGGCCTTCAAAAAGGTTCTGGGATCTCACGCTATCGACAGTTTTCTGGATATCGAAGAAAGTATCCGAAAGGGCGAAAATCGGGACTTGTTTGTGAAGACCGAGCGGCCTAAGCCGCACAAGCCGCCCAAATTCCAGAGCAAGGAAGCGGCTTTCCTTCAAGAAAGGATCCGTCTGTTGTCCCCAACCAAAAGAGAAACCAAAGCCGAGGTTTCTGCTGCAAAACCTGGACTCAAGTCTGTTCCGGCAGAAGTGCGACCAGACCCAAGCGGGCTCAAATCTGCTCCCCGGAAACCTCAGAAGCCCAAGGCGTTGGCCGTGGAACCCGAAGCTGTTTTGGCTCTTGAAAAGTTGAAGAAACCGGCTGCTGTGCAGCACCAGGGTCTGGCGATTCCCGAGGCCATGTTGAAGCTACAGAGCCTCAAACCAAAGCACGGCCATCCCCGGGCGCAGGAAACCCAGGCGCCAAAGAAGAAGCTGCAGGAACCAGAGCTCCAAAAAGAGCCAAAAAAACCGGAGCTCGGGCAGCTTGAGCCGACCAAAAAGCCAACGCCAGAAACAGAGAAAGAGCCCACAAAACTCGACTTTCACTCACAGTTGTCAAGCGTTCTCCGGGCCCAAACAGAACCGCTGTTGACTAAAGCACCCATGGAGATTCGCCGCTCAAATACCACGCCAGAGGCTCCAGGCAAACTCACCCACCCGACCAAGTCACGTGCCAAGGGCCCGAAAAGGAAGTTGCCGAAAAAGACGGCCGAGGCGCCGAAAACGGCGCCGAAAAAGGTGCCGCCGCCCAAAGCCAAAAAGCCGGACTTTCAGCTCGAGAGCCGCTTCAACAGCGAGGTGTTCATCTAGAGGCAACACAGCTACGCTACTAGACATTAATAAACCGTCTTCTTAGTGGGCGCGGCGCTTGTATGCAGGCGCACGAACAACCGTAGCAAAACATTCTCAGCGGCGCCTCCAACACGAACCCCCATACAGCAATCCCACACCATGGAGCCGCCAGCCTTGAACATGACCAAGAACTCCTTCACAGAAGGCTTCAAGCAGCAGAGCGTTTTTGCCAAGCTGTTGAGCATTATCGAGGAAAAGGCCCACGAATTCGGGCTCAAATTGAAGCCATACGGCGAGACCGTGGAGGAGCACATCACCAAGGTGTTCCAGTTGCTTCCGGAGAACGTCCAGCACTCGTTGAAAAACACCCAGGGAGCAGTTGAAAGCTACTACCACACACTTTCCAGCACAAGCACCAACGAGCTCCTCGAAGACCTCCGTCAATTCAAAGTCACGCCTGCAACAGTGGCTCTTGCGGCCACCACGTTGACCACGATTTTGTTGACGCTGAGATTGTTGTTGCCAGCCAGCCAAGCCAAAGACTCCAACAAAAACAAGAAGAAGAAGAAACAGTCCAAAGCCCAAAAAGCCAACAAGCAGATCCAGTCCATTTTGGATTTCGTCGAGGACACCTACGTGCCACAAATCGACGGGTACCTCGAGAATTTTCCTCAATTGAACAAAGAAGAGCAGCAGTATAAGTACAAGTACTTTGAGGAGATGTTGTTGGTGGAGTTGATGAAGCTTGACGACGTCAACGTGGCCGGCAACGAGGTGTTGCGTGCCAACCGCAAGAAGGTTATAAGGTTCATCCAAGACCACCAGAAGAGATTGGACTCTGTGAAGAAGGAATTGGAGTGAGTGGCTGGCGATCCGAACCGGAAGCAGACCCACGCAGGCCGGGAAATAGACTCACAGATCCACACGGACAACCCACGGACAACCCACGGACAACCCACGGACAACCCACGGACAACCCACGGACAACCCACGGACAACCCACGGACAACCCACAGACAACCACACAGACAGACCCACACAGGGAAACAGACAGTATAATGAAGAATTCTCAAGTACCAACAAGTAATCGCCCATTCAAGCGGCCAATGTAGCGGACTCGACCGAAACCAATCAGTCTTTCCGAGACCCCTTGGGCTGCTCCTTGGGTCTCTTCTTTCTCTTCTGAGATGCCTCGGCCACGAGCTCTTCGAAAACCCGTGCCTCCTCGGCTTCCAGCTCCGACCTCGTAGCTTCCGAAAACACGTGGCCAATGATCTTCAAGCCCTTTGCACGGGCCAATCTTGTCTTCAAAGGCACATCTGCGTCGTAAAGAACTGCATCGCACACGCCTCTCACAGTGCCCTGGATCTCGAATTTGGAGCCGGACCATGCAGCGGCAAGAACCTTACCCATGAGGTACTTTTCCATTTCGGCAATGTCTTCGGAGGTGTGTTTTTCCGGGATTTTTTCGCCGTCTTTCTTGGGCTCTGCGTCCTCGCCGTTTTCGGATTTGAGCTTGTGGAGCTGCTCCTCGAGATGCTTGACGTCGTTCTCGGCCTGCACCCTTTCCTGCTCCGTTTTGGCGGCATCTTCGGCGTCCTTTTTGGCGTGGTATTCGTTGTCCTCCTGCATCTTGGCGTACTCCATCATGGTCAGCTGGGCATCCAACGCTGAAGTCACCGTGCGGAAGGTGTCTTTGATGAAGGAACCCTTGTCCTTCATGGACCACCACAAGCCGCCCAAGTTACCAAAAACTGTCTGACTCTTGAGCAAGATGCGTGCTTTGACCAAGTAAATGCTTCCGAGGGTGTGGAGAATCTCCAACCCAAAACTCTCCATCTTGAGCGCCTCCACCTCGTACTGAAGCTTCTGCCGGAACGATTCCGCCACATCTTCCGCCATGTCTGTTTCCGTGTAGAGACAGAGCTTCTCCACAAGCTTTTTGCCGAGCTCCTTCCTTTGCTCGATTTTCTTGAGCTTACACTCCTCCTCGTATTCCTCCAATTGCTGCTGGCGGCGCTTCTTTTCCTGTTCTTCCTTGGTGAGTGACCCGGAGGTTTCGTCCCCTCCGTTGCCCAATAGGAGTGCTTCTGCTGTTCCCTTTCCTTCCTGGCCTTCGTTGCTTTCCTCGCTCTCTTTCTGAGGCAGGTCCTCATTCGAGCCCTTCGCCTTCGGGGCCTTCCCATTCTCCAGTGGCTCCTTCAGAGGCTCCTTCAGAGGCTCCTTCAGAGGCTCCTTCAGCGTGTCTTCCTCGGCATCGCCCGAAAGCTCGGCCGACTTCGACAATTCCTGGAGCAACGTAAGCTCGCCTATCCAATCCTTGAACGCCTCGCCTCCGAAAATCATGGAGAAGAACTCCGCGGGATCCTCAAACCCGTCACTAGGGATGGACTCCTGTTTTCCGAACTTGTCGTACTTTTCCCGGAGCTTTTCGTCCGAGAGAACCTGGTACGCCTCTCCCACCTCCTGGAACTTGGCTGCTGCCTGCGGATCATCGGGGTTTTTGTCGGGATGCAAGCGGATAGCAGCCTTGCGGTAGGCTTTTTTGATCTCGAGCGCGGTGACTGTGGATTCCACTCCAAGCAAGTCATAGTACGACGTATCGACCACCATTTGTAGTTGCGGAGAGGATACATCGTGTCTGTAGGCGCGCGTCATCGGTGCACGGGTGCATGGCCATTCCGAGGGCTCCCGGATGTGGGAATGGACGGCCTGTGTATGCAGTCCGGTGCCTACACCAGGTCGAGTGGTTGCTTGCTATGTACATTATGCGGAGTAGTAGACCTTTCTCAAGTCAACCAATTTCTTGCCTCGTCCTGCAGCCAAGTCCTCCAAACTGGTCTGCTTGGTCAACGCCTCAATGAAGCCCTTGACCACGTTCATGGGGTTCCGGGACTTGTACACCTTGCCCCTGAGGTCCTTGATTCCGGCAGCCTGGCACACCTCGAAGATGTTGGGGTTGACTCTCAACCCAAATCCAGCCGGCGCAGACTTGATGAACAACTTGACGGCGTGGAACTTGTAGTCGATGTCACCAATGATGGTTCTGTTCTCGTACCTCGGAATGGGCTGTAAGTTCTTGATGGCGTCCCAGTGGGCCTTGCTCAAGGCTGTGCGCATCCCGTCTCTGGACTTGCCCTCTCCCAAGCCAATCATGCCGTTTTGGTCTCCCACGATGGTCAACGCATAGAAGTTGGGGATTTTGCCCTTGGATGTCTGGCACGACACTCTCTTCATGACAATGGGCCGCACGTACAACTTGCGCATATACCACACCTCCATCCCGGTCAACCGGTGCAACTTCTCGTAGAACTCGTCCTTTTTGGCCTTGAATGACCGCGTGTCGCTGGCGGCCTGGACATCGGTGGTCTGGAACCGGAGCTTCAAGTCCGTGCGGTCGGCGCCCTGGATCTGCGGAATCGCCGGGTACGGCGTCTTATTGCTGGCCTGATTTGGGTACAACACGGGCTCACTCCACTTGCTGTCGGTTTTCGAGTAGTCCTGATGCTTTTGTTCCGGAGCCACCTTGCTTAGTGCCCGGTGGCCCTTTTTGTGGAGGTCCAAGTATTCCTGGGGACTGACAAGAGACTCAGTGATGTGGATGCTCTGGAGGAGCTCTGGGGTGTAGAACTTGGAGAGGAAGTCGTTGTGTTTGGAGATGGTTTTGCTTTTCTGGCCCACCACGCGAGATGTCAGCAACATCCGAGGCAGCCAGAGAGAGCGGGCGTTTCGAAGCATCATGTTGGAGGAGTTTCGGTGAGGTGAATTTTTCTGCCTTTTTTCGCGCACATGCAGGCGCGCACCTGAGACTAGACAGTGGGACATGAAGAGCGTGCGCTGCAAAGTCCGGTTTAGCGTGGTCGTTATCGAATGTCATTATGCGGGCTACGTGTACTGCACCTAGAGCTCTGCGGCCGGCACATCCGCCGAGGGCGCCGATGGGTGCAAAACGGGAGACGTGCGGTCGAGCTGCTGCTGCAACGCATCCACCTCGTTCTTGAGATGCTTGACCTCTTTCTCGAAGCGCTTGCCGAACACCTCGATGTAGTAGTTGGCGCCGTTGTATGCAGACCACAAGAAAATGCTGCCTACAAACACGGCACACGCGTGCTTGTACCGGAACCAGATCGGGCACGGCAACATGGTGAGAATCTGGTACATGAACTGGATGAACGTGAAAGCAGCAACCTGCATCCACGCCTTGGGCAACGAGTTGACGAATCTGCCAAGCATGCTCTTGCTCTGTTTCTGCTTCATGAACGTGAAAGACGTCACTCTTCCCTTGGCTATTTGGTCGCGTCGCTTGACCGTGATGAAGTAGTGGTACGAGATCTGCCAGATGGTGTAGTAGATGGACGTGGAAATAATGCCATAGACAAAATTCCACGACTGGATCCCAGAAATTGCTGGATACCGCACCAGTAAGTACTCGGCAGGGGTCTTGTGCACCAACACAAACATCGTAAGCGGCGGCATGATGTGGATGATTGACGAAGTGGTCTTTTCAATGGAGTGCAACACCAACGAGTTGCGCCACGTGATCACCGCAAAGCAGAGCGTGCCCAAAGTCAACGAGAACACCGAGATGAAGAGCGACTTGGAGTACGGAAACGCCCAGAGAAATAGGAGCAAGAGCACGTTCACGTAGTAGCACAAGTCCGCCAAGTAGTACTGGTATCCGAGCTTGAAGTACGTGTAGAAGCGGATTGGCATGAGAAGCCCGAAGAGAATCGTATGGAATACAGGAAACCACGTCGGGTGCGCTCCGATCACGTATCCGGCCGCCGCCACTAATCCAACCGCGAAGGCATAGAACGCCTTTTGCGTTGCTGAGCTCTGTAGGCTTTCCTGCACCAACCCGTCCACCTTGTTGAAGCGGCGGTTAAGAGAGTCCTGGAATCTGGCGAGGTCCTGCGCCAGAAACTTCCTGGACACCTTGCTTTTGATATCGTTTTCGGCATGCTTGAGGTCGCCTTTCTCGCTGCTCTTGAACCGCCGCAACTGATCTTGTGTGAGTTTCTTCATGTCGTTGAACTTCTTCTTGGTCGAGTCGCTGACCTGGTCAAAGCCATAACCAAAATCAAACTCCGGCACGAGGAGGAGTCGGGAGAGGTCAACAAACGACGCGCTCAGGCTCGAGTTGCTGCGAGTCAAAGACTGGTCCAAATCGTCCTCTAGGTCGACATCTTCGATTGCAGACTCGGTGTTTCTCCTTTGCTGTGCCTGCAGGATGGCATGCTGCGCTGATGTGGAGTTTGCTTCCATGATAGCGGTTTCGGTGGGCTTTCTCGACGAATCTCGTAGAAGGTCTGCTTTGAAAATGCTGTAAATAATTTAGAAAACGTGATTGCGCGCAGCAGTTTGGCATGAGGTAATCCTGCATGGTGTGCTATGACGGTCTAGTGGCTACTGGCAAAGAAGCGTGAAGAAGGCCCCGGTGCATGTGGCCCCTACGGGATCTGGGGGTGTATGAGCGGGGTCACGTGACAATGCCAATCGCCGAAAGCAGCAAGACGTACGAAGTAAGGAACGGCGCGAGGCGGGTAGCTGGAGGACTCTAATGAGCGGAATTGGCGTGCGGCCCCGGAATTGGCGTGCGGCCCCGGAATGGCCCACCAACACCCGTACACCATGCTACCCCAGGAGAAAAGGGCCCAGCGCAAGCGGGCTAAATGCGGGCCAAAATGCGGGCCAACGCTTGTCCTGATAGCTGCAGTTCCGGAGAACACAGCGGTATATTTTTCATACGGCAGAGCCAAGTATTGGCGGAGATAATCCGAACTGCAATTCCCACCTACGGCCAATTCCGGTCTAGATCCGGTCAATCCGAGGGTGGCCCAAACTCCACGCCGCATCTCCACCATATGAAGCCGAGCATAATAATGACCGTGGCCACCATTCCGGGTTCCGGGGTGCCTTCGTCACACATCTGGAGATGCAGCACGTGACGAAGTTTCGAAGCAGCAGCGGAATGCCGCCCAAGCAATGCTCTCCAAACACGTCTTTTCAAACCACCAGAAATAGCGCTACTCTTACTGACATCTACACTGACTTATTGACATCTACACTGACTTATGTAGCGTTATGAGCCCGCGCCCGCATAATAAGCGCGAAAATTCAGATGAGCATCGCATCATGTCTGAACTCACCAAGGAAAGCAAGAAAGAAAAGAGGGAAAGAAAGAAGGAGAAGAAGGAGAAGAAGGTCAAAGACATAACCACGGAGGAGGCCGAAAAGGCAGTCGCAGAGGAGAGTGAGCAGGAGGTGCCGCAGGTGCAGAACCCCGAAGAAAACGACAGCGACAACGACAACGAAAACGAAAACGACAACGACAAGGAACAAAACAGTGAGTTGGAAATCGACCTCAACGCCGCCGTCCCCCTCTCCAAGAAAAAGCAACGTGCGTTGAAAAAAGGAAAGTTGGACTTGGACAAAATCGCCCGCAAAAACCCCGCCCCAAAACCACTCACGGAAGAAGGAGACGAAACCCCCGGCAAGAAGTCCAGATTCGCCGTGTGGATCGGCAATTTAGCCTTCAGCACCACCAAGCTAGACCTCGTCAATTTCATCCTCGAGGAGACGAAGGCAAATGAGGGAGAGCACATCGCGGTGAAAAATGAGGAGATCACCCGGGTCAACATCCCCAAGAAAAACGATAAAATAAAGGGCTTTGCGTACGTGGACTTCACGTCGCCCGAGCACGTCAAGGCGGTGGTCGCTTTGAGCGAGAGAAGATTGCACAACCGGAATCTCTTGATCAAGGACCTGACGTCGTATGCAGGACGCCCCGAAGAACACACCACCAAGGCCAAGGCGTTGCTGAAGAACCCGCCCTCGCGGATTCTTTTTGTCGGCAACTTGCCGTTTGACACGACGGACGAGTTGCTTCAGGAGCACTTTCTGGTGTTTGGCAAGATTACCCGGGTCCGCATGGCCACGTTCCAAGATACAGGAAAATGCAAAGGATTTGCCTTTCTTGACTTTGTTGACGAAGAGGGCCCTACCGCTGCATTGAAATCGAAGCTGGCCAAGACCTTCATCAACAGACCGTTGAGACTTGAGTTTGGAGAGGACCGGTCCAAGAGAAACCCCAAGCGGATGGAGGCCGAGGGCGAAAACGTCTCTGGACGCAGAGAAGCCAACTTTGAACGCACCGAACACAACTTTGAACGCACCGGACTGCACGAGCAGGACTTCGTGGCCCGTGATTCTGTCGACGACCGCCCTAGAAAAACCTTCAAGCGTCCTGCAGAAAGACACAACGACTCCAACAAGAGAATGAAATCTTCCGTTGCTTTGGCAACTGCACAGAGACAGTCTATGGCGATTGTGCCGTCGCAGGGAAAGAAGATGAAATTTGATTAGCCTAGTTTGAGAGAATAAGATATTCGGTACGAAATATTGAAACCTGGCACGAAATATTGAAACCTGGCACGAAATATTGAAACCTGGCCTTTACCTGGCAACAAGACGCCAAGAGAAGTGGGAAGTGCAGTATTAGCGAAGCAAAGAACATTGAAATTGCTAGCAAAATAACGGAAACAATAAGAATAGACTATAGAGTGTACTCACATGGACATCGGCCAGTTTTTTGCAAACTCGATATTAATGAACCAAATATCAAACCAACTTGGGAAGCACTTTTCCGCTGCCATCTCTGTTGTGGTGAAGCAACTGCTCGGCCTTTTCAGCGTCAACCTCAATGTAATTAGGGTCGTCCTTGTTAGCCTCGAACTCGCCGTCCGAAACCTCCTCATAAACAGAGTAGAGCTCGTCCGAGGAGATGCTGCTGGTAAGAGCCTCGGGCTGCTGCGACACATCAGCGGCCTTGACATTGCTAGAAGCCTTGGTTTTCTCATTAGAGGCCTTCGTCTTTTTCTCGTCCAAGGCCTTGTCAGATTTGTTTCTGCTCAACAAGCTCTTCAATCTTTTGGGAAAACTCCTGCTTCTGTTGACATTTTCAGTATCAGCGGGTGTCGTCGACTTGGATTGGGTGGCAATTCCGGCTGCATTTCCAGAGTCATTGGACCTGGTCTGGGTTTCCTGTTTAGGAGCTGCGGATTTGGAGTTGCCAGAGAAAACTCCTTGGCCGTTGGAGCTAGATCCGTTGGAGCCAGATCCGTTGGAGCCAGATCCAAGGGCACTTCCTGCGAAAAGTCCACCTGTAGCAGCGGCGGCGGCTGCAGCAACGGCGCCAGAGGACGGTTTGTGATCCTCCTTGTCAGCTTGACCCTGTTCAGCCAGCTTTGCTCCGACGAAGCCGCTTTGTCCTTGAGACTTCTCGTTCTCAGCCTTCAAATTAGCTTCCTTTTGAGCCTTGATCTCAGCGTCCTGTTTGGCCTTTTCATTGGCGGCTAATCTGGCTCTGTCTTCACCAAGAAAACGCTCCTTCTCCTCGGTCTCCATGCGCTCCCTCTCCTGCTTACCCGCTTCGTGGGCAGCCAATCTGGCTCTATCTTCAGCAAGAAACCGCTCCTTCTCATCAGCCGCTATGCGCTCCCTCTCCTGCTTAGCTGCTTCTTGTGCAGCCAATCTGGATCTATCTTCGGCAAGAAACCGTTCCTTCTCGTCAGTCTCTATGCGCTCCCTCTCCTGCTTACCCGCTTCGTGGGCAGCCAATCTGGCTCTATCTTCAGCAAGAAACCGCTCCTTCTCGTCAGCCGCTATGCGCTCCCTCTCCTGCTTAGCTGCTTCTTGTGCAGCCAATCTGGCTCTATCTTCGGCAAGAAACCGCTCCTTCTCGTCAGCCTCTATGCGCTCCCTCTCCTGCTTAGCTGCTTCTTGTTCAGCCAATCTGGATCTATCTTCGGCAAGAAACCGCTCCTTCTCTTCAGCCTCCATGAGCACTCTCTCCTCCTGATCCTTCTTGGCCTCTTCTTGAGCAGCTAATCTGGATCTATCTTCGGCAAGAAACCGCTCCTTCTCCTCAGCCTCCATGCGGTCTCTCTCCTCTTGATCCTTCTTGGCTTGTTCCTCGGCTTCAAGTCTGGCTTTTTCCTCGGCTTCCTTTCTTTGTTGCTCCTCTTGCTCGGCACGAGCTCTTTCGTCGACGTACTTCTGCTTTTCCTCCTCCAATTGCCTCTTTTCTTCTTCGATTTCGGCAAGGATTATATCAGTAGCGGCAGCTTCCTTGGCCTCAACACGCTTCTGCTCGTGCTCTTTGGCAGTTTTCGCAGCCAATTCCTTCTTTTCCTGGTCCCAGCTGTTGTACTTCTCCTTGGCAGCCTCGAGTCTTTTTGGACGCTCTTCCTTGTCGGATTTCAAGCTGGTCAACTTTGCGGCGTAGGCGGCAACTGCAGCTGATAAAAGACCGACCTCGGCGGCCAACTTGGACTTAGATTCCTTCTTCTCCTCGACGCCTTTTTGAGCCACGGCAACCTTCTCGTTTAATTCCTTCTTTGTAGCCTCATTCTTTTCGTGGGCCTCCTTTTCAGAAACCAATTCAGCAGCAAGTGTCTTATGGGCCTCTTCACGCTCGGCTAATTCCTTGGTTAGTCTCTCGATCTCGTCGTTCAACTCAGAGTTCTTGTTGTCGACCTCGACTTTGGTGTCCTGCAAGGCTTCGATATCAGCAGTAGTAGTGGTTTGGCCGGTCTTGGCATCCTCCAATTCTTGCTTCTTGGTGGCTTCCAATTCCTCGTGGTTCTTGATCAAAGTGGCCTTGTCAATTTCATGCTGCTCCACGGCCTTCTTTTCACGTTCTTCGTATTCGTCGTTGGCCGTGGAAATTTCGCCCCTTGTCTTTGTCTCGAAGTCCTCAGACGCCTTGGTGCTCTGTGCCAGCTCTTTGGCAATGGCAGCAAGCTTGGAAGCAATTTCGTTGTCGAATTTGGTCTTTTGCTTCTCCAACTTGGCCTTGTACTTGCTGAGCTCTTTGCTTAACTTGCCCTCGTGTTTGGCCACGGCAGAGTCCGCCTCGCGCTTCTCCACAATCTGGTCGTCTTGACGAGTCTTGTCAACTTCATCGTTGATGTTAGCAATCACAGGAGCAACTCTTTTAGCTGCAATGTCCAACAATTGTTGCTGAGTCAAGGTGAGTCCACTTCCCAAGTCGATGACCTGGTTTGGGTCGTCAAGAGTACGCGAAGCAGACCCAATTGCTGCAGCATTCAAGTCCTGGTACCGGTTGAGCAAGTTGGGTTTGTCCTGCAATTTCTCCAACACCTCGTCGGATGGAGGTGGTACAGGCTCGTACTTGGCGCCGGGTTGCGTGACAATCTCAATTGGGTTCTCCTTGGCTTGCTGCTCGATGTCGTCATCGGTTGCTTTGCTCACAACCACGGCATCTTGGCTGGACTTTTCCACGCCACTGGACTGTTCCATTACTTCTGATTGCTCAGCATCGGTCAATGGTCTCTCGGACTCGAGGTCCGATAAGTCGGCGGCATCTTCCTCTTTGAGAGCCACTGCAGTAGCTTCGCCGTCGGCTTCCTCAGTTTCAGCTGAGGCTTCAGCTTCAGCAGCTTCAGCAGCTTCAGCTTCGGACTTGATTTCATCCTTTTGAGCGTCCAAGTTCGGGTGAGAGGTGAATTTCTTGGGCACCTTGATTTCCGACACGTTATTACTATCCTTAAACTCCTTGATCATGTTCTTGCGGCTGCCGGAACTTCTGAAAGGCGAGCTCCATGTAGACGAGGATGTCAATTTCTTCAATCTGGCGGAGCCTTTGGTAGACTCGACGCCATTGGGCGTTTCAAATTCTGACATTGTTGATAAAAGTGGTAGGAAATGTCTCGGCCGCGGAAACGGACGATAGCAAGTGCGCATTCCATGGCATTGCCGGAAATGGACGTAAACTGCGCGCGTCACGTGATGCGTTTGCACTGTTTTGTGAAACAAGCTGAGAATGCCTGCTGGGGCGCAAGGAGCTCCGACGCCACGAGACGTCGGAATGTTTCTGTGGTACCGCCTGTCTTTACATCGTGTAGTGCCAGCACTGCCAATTCTTTCAAGAAACCTCTTGGTGGCCAAGCTGGCTAAGGCGCGAGACTGTAATTGAATTGTTATCTTGAGATCGGGTGTTCGACTCACCCCCAGGAGATTTTTTTTCTATAAACTTTCTGTTTCCCGCAAAAGGTGTTCCAAGTAGCGGTCTCTGGTCTTGCCTTTGGTCAAGTCCCTGACTGCGTGTACCAACTTCCACAAGTACTCGTAGTTGTCGCCACTGTCACCGCTGCTTGTTTTGATGGTATATGCAGTATCGGAAATGTTCTCGGGTCCAACGAACGAGGAATTGGAGATGGTGCCGATGTATATCATGGAATGGATCACGAAGTGGCCGTTGTCTGACTTGGCGAGTGTCCTAAGAACATCGAGGTGTACGGGTTTGAATTCCGGGCCAAGCACGATGCCTTGCAGGAGCAACTCCTCGAGTTCCGGGAGTTTTCGGGCAAGCTGCGAGTCGGGCTTGGCATCAACGCTAGCCTCGATATCTGCAGCTGCAGATGCCACTCCTGACAATGTCGCTTCTGCGTAGAACTGAGCGTCATGAGTGGTGTATCCATCCTGCTCTCTTATGTCCAAATATTGCTTAACTTCAATCACGTGTTCAGGGGCAATGTAATATGCCACACCCCACACCTTCAAGTCGGCTTCGTCTAAATCCAGCACTTCTTTTGCCTTCGACTTCAAGGGGGTTTGTTCCGGCAGCCCGGGTTCCAAATCTGGCACGTCGTGGCTGTGGTTCAATTCGTACTTCCGAAGGTCGTTGTGAAAAACACCGTCCTGTTTGAGGTCGTCCAACGAAACTAGTGTCACCACTCTGCCAGGGTATGCAGCAGTGCCCCTGTGGTCGGTGGAACTCTGCCAAAAACGGCGAACAAAACCCTCGAGGGTGCCGGTGATTCTGAGACTGTATAGTGGCGGGGGCTTGAAGATAAGCGAGCCGTAGCCGATGATCCAGATTCCGTTGGATGTAGTCATGGGGGGTAGCTCGCGCACATTGGCCAAGTCGCCAGCCGCGTTATGTGCCGCGCACGACCTGCTGGTCGCAGCTTGCTCAAAGCCCGAAGCTGGCAGGCCTTCCGTATTATGACCTGCACACAGCGCGGCTTCCCCGACAACTGCTCCATTCCTGCACCGGGCCAAGGGCCATGCCGCGCTGAACTCACCCTTCCTGTTACTTGCTTCGACAGACGCCTTGAATGTGGGCGCAGTTAGAGGTATGTTTCAGATGTCGGCGCCTGGTGTTTCAGATTTTCAGCTCATGGCCTTTGGGCCGCCAAAACCAGCCATCGAATCCCGTGAAACACAGCGCAAATATCCTCACCACTCGAATACTAACCATAGATTGAAAAGGCCCATGTGGCCTACGCCTGTATTGGCATCTTTAGCACGCTCTTCTCGCTAATGTCCCTTTTTGTCAAGGAGCGCTTGTACATTGGTGAAGCCACAGTGGCCACTATTGCTGGACTAATTTTGGGCCCCCACTGCCTTGATTGGTTTGACCCGCTTTCATGGGGCAACGCCGAGCACTTGACCTTGGAAATCTGCAGGATTGTTTTGTGTATCCAGATTGTTGCAGTGGCGGTTGAGTTGCCCAGAAAATACATGAAGAAACACTGGTTATCCGTGGCCTTGTTGTTGGTGCCGGTCATGACTGCAGGCTGGTTGGTGGTGGGCTTGTTTATGTGGGTGCTCATTCCCCACTTTTCCTTCCCTGCGGCGCTTTTGGTGTCTGCGTGTGTCACTGCCACCGATCCCGTTTTGGCTGCTGCTGTGGTGGGTAAGGGTAAGTTTGCTGAGCGTGTGCCCGGACACTTGAGAAACTTGCTCACTGCCGAATCGGGCTGCAATGATGGAATGGCATTTCCGTTCATTTTCTTGTCGTTGTTCATTCTCATCCACCCGGGAAACGCAAGGGAAGTTGTGAAGGACTGGTTCACGCTTACCATCTTGTGGGAGTGCATTTTTGGCGCCATTCTCGGCGCTTTTCTCGGCTACATTCTCCGCAAAGCCGTATACTATGCGGAAAAGAAGGCTTTGATTGACCGAGAATCGTTCTTGGCGTTTTTTGTGTTCTTGGCCTTCAACTCGGCGGGAATCGGCTCCATGCTTGGCGTGGATGATCTTCTTGTGTCCTTCGCCGCAGGAACGTCTTTCGGATGGAACGGAGACTTTGCAAAAAAGACAGAGGAATCGCATGTGTCTACTGTCATTGACTTGCTTCTCAACTTGTCCTTTTTTGTGTACTTCGGAGCAATTGTTCCGTGGGCAGATTTCAACAACTCCGAGATTGGCCTTAATGTGTGGAGGCTCATCGTCTTGGCCATAGTGATTATCTTTCTCAGAAGAATCCCCGCTGTCTTGGCTCTCAAACCGTTTGTTCCTGACATCAAAACATGGAGAGAGGCCCTTTTCTGCGGCCACTTTGGCCCAATCGGTGTGGGTGCCATTTTCGCCGCCATCTTGGCCCGCCAGCATGTGGAAGAACACGCAAAGGTGGAAGAAACGGATCTATCCGAAGTGCCCAACATCGGCACCGAACACTATCAAGTGATCGCCACGATTTGGCCCATTGTGTGTTTCATTGTGATTGTATCCATTGTGGTTCACGGATCGTCTGTGGCGGTCCTAGCCCTTGGAAAGAGGTTGAACAGAATGGCTATCACCATGTCGTTCACTGTGACCAACACACAGGATCAAGGCACATCGTGGATGTCCCGTTTACAGAAACTCGAGAACACGTCCACGTCATTTTCATTGCACCGGATCGACAGTCAAGAAAAACCAGACCCCTTGCCGCAATCTAGCACAGTGGAAACGTCGGGAATCAAAGTCAGACCTGCAGGGGGCGCCAGAAGAAAGAAGAACCGGAGAAAGAAGGAAAGACACGACCACAATACGTCGTCCACCTCCGAGAGAACAAGGCCGCAGGCTGAGTTCCTTCAGCTTGGAAAGACTCCATCGATGGCAGTCTCGCGCGAGGAAAACTCAGCCAAGGAAGCTTCTACCGAGGATTCCTACAATGACTCTGAAAACTTCCAGGAGGAACGTATGAAGAACGACGAGCAGGTGCAGGAGAATTCTGCGCCCGCCAACGTCTACGAAGAGGGCGACAAGGTGATGATTGAAAATGCAGAAGGAGAAATCTTAGACACTGGTTACCAGGATAGTGACCACACAGACAATGAGGAGGCTTCCATCACTAATCTGTCAAACGGGGGCGTGAGTCTTCACTCAGAAGCGTCGTTAAGACGCCACATGTCGGAATACTCTGTTGTTTCTGAGAAGTCCATGGATTCAAGCTCTTCCGAAAGAAAACACACCAACAGAAGAAAGACCATCGTCAAGTCCGAGGGAGAAGGCAGAGGCAAGAGGTTTTACGCCCACAGAGTCGACAACATGCTTTTCATCGAGAATATCGACGGAGACATAATCAGGCGATACAAGTTGAACAAACACGCTAACGCCAGGCCACCACATCCGACGCCTAACAGATCCAGATCTGGCACGCTTGTCGGAAAGGCGCTTTCCATGGTGGGAATCAAGAAAAGCGGGGAGGCTGACACTGCCACTCAGCTCGTGCACAGTCCAGCACGCACGCCAACCACTCTACCCGAGGAGCAATCTGAATACGAAAGCGGTAGCGACAGCGACGACGGATTGCCCGCAGAAACCGAGGTGGAGAAGAGGAGACGGCTAGCAGCTTTGGGAGAAATCTCCACGGGTCGCCGTGACGCCAGCGACGAGGAGTAGAATATTTATCTGGACCCAGCATTTTGAATGTTTTAGAGCAAACCAGTAATATCACTGGTGGTGATGTATAGCTAAATGTATAATTCTATCAAATTTCGGGGGTGAACCGGTCTACAGTGTATTTTGAGTCCCTTAATATGTGCAAAGCAATGCAGCTCTAATGAGCAGCATGAGGAGCGTTTGGCAACTCCACCAAAGACTTCTTGATGGCCTCAACTCCCTTCAATAAGTCCTCCTCGGAAATGACAATTGGAGGTGCCAATCTGATGATGTTGTCGTGGGTTGGCTTGGCCAAAACCCCGTGATCCTTCATCAACAAACAAAGGTCCCATGCGGTTCTGCCGTTGGTCTTGGAGTCATCAATCACAATGGCAGACAACAAACCCTTGCCTCTGACCTCAGAAATGATGCCATTGGACTCGGCTCCCAATTGCTCCAACTTGGAGCGCAAAAGACCCCCCAATTTCTCGGCTCTTTTAACCAAGTTCTCATCCTTGACCACTTGCAAAGCAGCCATGGCCACCTTACAGGCCAACGGGTTACCACCGTATGTGGAGCCGTGGCAGCCTGGAGTCAACGTCAACATGATGTCCTTGGAGGAGAGAACAGCGGAGACGGGGTAAACACCTCCAGAAATGGCCTTACCCAAAAGCACGATGTCAGGCTTGACATTCTCATAGTGCTCGTAGCACAACATCTTTCCGGTTCTGGCGATACCGGTTTGGATTTCGTCACAGATCAACAACACGTTGTGCTCCTTACACAACTCCTGCACCCTGGTGAAGTAGCCCTCTGGCGGCACCACGATACCAGCCTCTCCCTGGATAGGCTCCAACAAGAGAGCGGCGATCTTGTCGCCGGCGTTCTTGAAAGCCTTCTCGACATCCTCAATGACGCCGTATCTCAATAAAGAGCCTTTGGCCTCCCCCGGGATTTGAGGGCCAACTCCACTCAAGTATGGACCGAAACTGGTGGTGGCATCGGAATCGGTGGACATGGATATAACACCCAAGGTTCTGCCGTGGAAGTTGTCGACAGCAGACAAGATGATGGCCTCGTCATCCTTGATGCCCTTCTTGACATAGCCCCATCTTCTGGCCAACTTCAAGGCAGTCTCCACCGCCTCAGCTCCGGTGTTCATGGGCAACACCATCTCGTAGTTGAAGTACTCGGTGATGTACTTAGCGTACTCGCCGAAAACGTCGGATGAGAAGGCTCTGGAGCACAAGGTCAACTTGGACGCCTGTTCAACAAGCGCTTCTATGATCTTGGGGTGGCAGTGACCCTGGTTCACGGCAGAGTAGGCCGATAAGAAGTCGAGGTACTCCTTTCCCTCGGGGTCCCACACGTAAGCGCCCTGCGCCTTGTGGAACACCACCGGCAAGGGATGGTAGTTGTGGGCAGAGTAGTCCTGCTCGTATTGGGTGGCGGTCTTGGAGGAGATGGACATGATGGCTGTTCAAGGTGGCGCGCCATGCCTTTTATATGTGGGGCTGTCGCTCGTTCTTGCCTATAGGTGCGGGCGCGTAGAGCATTTACGGCGTGGGCTGCCGTTTTGCGCGGGGAAGTTGCAGTCTTGGATCACCGTGGCCGCGCCGCTTGCGGCGGCAGGCGGGAGCGAGTGTCTGTGTGCAGGACGCCCTCTCAGCTGGTCGCCTACCGGTGTTGCTCGCGTTTACGTGCTGGCGGATTCCCCGAACTCCGAAAGCAGAATGAATGCGGTCTGGAGGGAAGCTAGGGGCACCTCCATTTTTATTTGCACATTCACCCAAGTTCCTCACCCACACTTCCCAGTGCGTAACACTGTATTTTTCCATGCGCCCGCGCCTCCCTTCTAAACTGTGAATCGGCTCAAGAAAAGTAAGCGTCGCAGCATCGCTCATTCGACGGATAATCCAATTGACATCGAATTTTTCCATTCTCCGGTTCTGTTCTTCCACTTCCGCAGGCAGCACTGCATCTGCCGCTTTCGGCGACATTACTCGCATGTCGCGCACTCCTCCTCAACTCCTTCATCTCACTCAGTACAGCCGACCCACCCGGCAAGCCCCCCAGAAACCAAACACTGGCGTGTGATAACCAAAATCCCAGACTCCACTCACTCCACTTCAACCCTTGCTCCACTATGGCCGCAGGCAAAAGACAAATGACATGCGCTGTGCAGCCCAGCCACTTCCAAAGTGAAGAGGCCGCCCAGCTAGCCACTTTGGGCATGAAAATCAGAAAGTCCATCGCAGACGGTCACACATTATCAGGCGCCCACTCCTACAACTCCCAATTTTTCACAGCGTATGCACAACATGAACAGCAAGACACTAGCTTGGGTCTGCGGCTGCAGCCTTCTCAGGGACCCCGTCGTGTTCCGCTTCCCTCCAACATGAGTGGGCCTCCGGCGCTTTCCAGCGATGGCTCCACCTTCCAAACCGGGCTGAATGTGTCCGAATGGGGCGTCCCTGATGTGGCCACCACCACTTTGCTGGCACCCACTCTCAAGCGCAAGCTTTCTGATGCTGAGCCCGTGAGAATGCAAGAGGAGCTGGAATACCACCCATACAATTTATCATATGCCCAGTTTGCTGCGCAGAACGGCCGTCTTTCATTCAACGACGATTTTTAAGTGTTTGGGTTCCCAGATCCGACCTGCTGATCCATGGTCTGGTCCAAGTTCACATATCACATCAATTGCCATTATGTCTGCTCTAAGCGGCTGCCTGGACCCTCAATTTGGAAGTGCCCGAACGGCAAAGGGGGAACTTCGGCTGGCTGGTTCAGCCTTGGCAACCAACCCCCGCCCTTCTGCAACAGCCATCAAGTCGCCGGACACGTGTTTCCCACCAGCCGGCCTTGGAAGTAAGACCTGTTGTGGTGAATATTATCTCAATCATCTATTCGTCTTGTTCCTGCGCGTAGCTGCGCCTGCGCACATGGCTCTCAGATCGCACACCACTCTAATACAACTCCGACCCCTCCCGCTTCCTCCTATAACACTATCCACTGGTTCTCGGCCGTGAGTCTGCACATAAAAATAATGAAAGGGCTCGAAAAACGGTCCTTCCTTTCGACGGCAACGCGGCCGTTCCAGAACCTCTCTCCCACGCACAAAGTGCTCTTTGGGCTCCGTTTCGGCGGCTCCCTTCTCGCCATCGCCTCCATATTTATCCTTGTGGTGTTCCAAAAATACCCCAAACTTGACTACGTGGCCCAAATCAACTGTGGACACGTGGATGTGGCACTTGGGCTCTACAAGACGCTCCAGGCCGAGCTTCGCGACACCAGCTTCAACGTCTGGTCGTCTTCGAATAGATACGGCCCGGTGGCGCCGGGTCTTTCCGACTCTGCTATTGATATGCTAGAGCAGTACACTCAGGAGGTGGTGTCGAACGCTCCACAGTCGATCCTCCTTGCTTTCACCCAGTGGTGCACTGTGGCGTACAGCACCGACTTCGGACGGTTGGACTACTTGACCAAGAATGAGACGGTCACGTGCCAGCCCTACAAGACGTTCAATCTCTTCAACTACCGCCAGATGTTGGCGGAAAACGACCTAAACTCCTTGCTTGCATACGCGAATGTGACCGCCGTGGATGTGGCCTACATGAAACAGGTGGACAAGAGACAGCAGCGCTTCAACAGCATGAGAATTCTCTTCTATACACAGGGACTTTCCCAGGGCGCCTTGCTAATTGCATGTGTCGCCATGTATAGCAGCAGAGGCACATCCAGAGATTTGAGCAAAATGAATCGTTCAGGCTTGCAAGTGGTAGCACTGGTGGCAGTGCAGGCAGTGATCTCCATATCCATTGCTGCGGCAGTGGTGACACATGATTTGAACAACATGATGACTGATATCACGCGTGGGCTTGGCGGATATGGCATCACCATGCACATTGGCCGGCTCTTCAATGTTTTCTTCTGGTTCACATTCTGCATCTCTACCATCAGCTCGTTATCGTGGGTTCTTCCTGTGTGGTGCTCCAACCCTCCGAAGCACGAAAGTGGGCTAGTTTACTCGGGCCGTTCGTTCTCGGACTCCAGGGGCCCTAGGAAAAATACGGCCTACAAGATCAAACCTTATAAGCCACGGAGAAACACCAAATATGTGACCCCGTCGTCCCGGCTCTTTGACGATGATTCTGCAAATGCCTTTCACGACAATGAGACTAATTCAGACCACGAGTTCATCGAAAACACTTACAGTGACATTGAAACGCCCTTAAGCGATCCACCCAGTGACGTCACTGCATCTAATAACGGATCTTTTGACTCTGGAGACCCTGTGGCACTCTCTCACATACCAGCTCCAAAATCCTCTGGGACCGTGAGTGAGCTAGAGCTCCGGCGCTTGGGCCGCAAGATGACAACCTCCGGCCGCACACGCAGGACAGGTACCTACGAAATGGACACCATTTACGCTGCTCCAAAAGAAGACACTCACAATTTGCTTTACGGGGATAATCCGTTTGCAAATCACCAATACCCGCAGACTTTTGGAAAGTCCTCTGACGGCGTATCCAGAGGGATCTCCTTGAGTTCCAGAAACCGGCTGAATTCCGCCAAGAGACTGAACTCCGGGCGAACAAGGCAGCTTCTCGAGGCAGATTCTCGCATGGCTAGCCACAGTGACACCGCGTCTTTGTTGAACGAAGACGAGGCAAACTATTTGGATCACAACAATTTTGTCAACCGTCTCTAATATTGAGGTTGTCCGCACCAATTACCGATTCGGTAGTCTCTTGTTCAGGTCAATTCTGATGCAACGCTAATGAATCTGGAGCCCCATCTCATTTAATGGCCATCTGAATCACGACTGAATTTATCACAGTTGATTTGTTTGTCTGGATTTGTCGGCTTTTTCCCAGAGTTGAGCGACGGTTTGCAGCAAATGCCCGCGCAATCGCAGGGTCTGCTTGTACCACACAAAGAAACAAACAAGTCTTCCTAGTTGGAAATGGATTCAGACTCGGTTAATTCCGAGAACTCATCGGTCAGCAAACAGAGATTTCTCACCTTCAAGCCAAAAAACGCAGCTTTTATGAACCTTCTTGCGCAGTCAAACGCCAAACAGGAAGATGCTGATCAACCACGGGAAATTGACGGAGACGAACAGCCCAAGAATAAGAAAAGCACAAACTCTTGGCAGGACGCTGAAGAATCAGGCTCGATTGTCTCGGAAATGTTCAAGACGATCAAAATCGGCCCGGCTTCCGAATTGAGTAAAATCTTGAGGCCTCAGTCGAACCACTCAGTTGTTTACTTGCCGAGAAAGAAAAAAGACGAAGAGTCCAGCCCGAACTTCGAACCCACTTTCATTCCGCCTCCCACAATATCCGGTCCTTTCTTGTTCGGAGAGGAAACAATTCTAGGTGCAAAATACAAAACGGAGAATGTCAAAGAAAGCGCCTTGGACAGGGAACAGAGTGAAGTGGATGACTCTGAAGAAAAAGAGCATGTCAGAGCGCCCGAGAAGAGACCCAGCAAAGTCAAAGCATGGCTTGCAAAGTTGGCTTCACGAAGCCAAGTTCCAGCTAAGGGAAGCAAGACCAAAGATTATTTGGTCTCATTCTGGTTGATTTGGGTGTGGAGTGTATGGGCTCTTATATGCACAGCATCTATGCTTTGCTTTGTGCCATGGGTGGACGAGGCATCTTTATGGTTCCCGCATTACCGCCTATACCTCGAGAAGTCTGCGTCAGCTACATGGATAGATTTCTTCGACGAGTTCTTGAAAGTGATTTCCTATTTTGCTACAGACCTTCGAGGTTTCTCTCGCAAAGACTATGACCCAAACATCGAGTTTATCTCCAACAGCGCCTACAGCTTTGACTACTCGAGTTGGTGCCGGGATATCCCCATGACTGCATCGACAACATGCTATTCCGGAAGAGGAATGGATGTCATCTCCGGAATTGTCACGGATCTAGGTGTGCAGATTGGCGTGGCTGGCCGCATGGACAACCCAATCGAGTTTGGCGCCAATTTTGCTGCTACCTTCAGATCCACTGTTCATGACATTGACAAAATTTACAAGGAAGTCGTCGGAAATGCATACGTCAGTGCCGAAACTTCGAGACTTGACATTAACAAGCTTGAGCTCGTGCACAAAGCTGCGCTCTCGATCAAACTTGGAGAGTTTGTTGGGCCTTTGAAGTTGGTACACGCTTCCTGTATGGGTATTTTTTCTGGATTCTTGATAACCCTTTTTGTGACAAAGAAAAAGCCGTCCACATGGCGACAGGCTGTCACGATGACATTTCTAGTGTGTTGTGAAGCTATTACATTTGCTACCTACACACTAGAGACAATTTATTTGAGTGAGCTCAACAAGGCTGCGTATCTGTACAATGTGACGCTCACTTCAGGACTCGGCTCTACATTGATGATTGTGGAGTTCATGCTCGGAATATTATTGGGCGTTATTTACATCGTCAACTGATTGCTAACCATAGCTATCCCGTCTTGCTTTAGCCGTAGAGCTTCTTGAAGGAGTTCTCGACATCGGCAATGATATCGTCTATATGTTCTGTACCAATAGACAATCTTATCAAGTCCTTGGTCACACCAGAGGCCACCTTCTCCTCCTCCGACAACTGCTGGTGAGTAGTGTAGTAAGGGGCAATCACAAGGGTCTTGGAGTCACCCACGTTGGCCAAGTTAGATGCCAACTCCAAGTTATCCACGAACTGAGCGGCAGCCTCTTTGAATGGATCGTCCTGCTCCTTCAACGCCTTGACACCAAACGACAAAACTCCACCAAAATTTGTTTTGTGGTTGAAGTATTTTTTTGCCAACTCGTGGGATGGGTGGGAAGGCAATCCCACATAAGACACCCAATCCACGTGTGGAGACTTCTCCAAGTACTGTGCCAACTTCAAGGCATTGTGGGATTGACGCTCCACGCGTAACGACAAAGTCTCGAGGCCCTGGAGCAAGAGGAACGCACCGAAGGGGTTAAGAGCAGGACCCAAGTCTCTCAACAACTCGATTCTCAAGTGACCAATAAACGCCTGGTTTCCTAAGGCCTCGTTCAAGACCAAGCCGTGGTATCCCTCAGACGGTTCAGAAAACTGGGGGTACCTCTCGGGGTATTTTGCCCATGGGAATGCCCCCGAGTCCACCACCACTCCGGCGATCGTGGTACCGTGCCCACCAATCCACTTGGTGGCAGAGTGCACCACCACGTCAACACCGTGCTTGATTGGATTCACGAGGTAGCCACCTGCACCGAAAGTGTTGTCGGCCACCACAGCAATCCCGTGAGAATGGGCAATGTTCACAATCTTGTCAAAGTCCGGCACATTATACTTGGGGTTGCCCACGGACTCGATGTAAATGGCCTTGGTCCGCTCATCGATGAGCCTGGCAAAGCCCTCGGGGCTATCACCATCCACGAAGCGGGTCTCAATACCCAAGCGCTTGAACGCCACCTTGAACTGGTTGTATGTTCCTCCGTACAAGTAAGACGTGGAAATGATGTTGTCGCCAGCGTGAGCCAAGCCACCAATGGCCAAAAATTGGGCGGCCTGGCCAGAGGAAACCGCCAATGCTCCCACTCCCCCTTCAAGCGCCGCCATACGCTTCTCAAACACGTCGTTGGTAGGATTCGTGATGCGGGAGTAAATGTAGCCCGGTGTCTCTAGGCCAAACAATTGGGCACCATGTTTGCTGCTTTCGAAGGTGTAGGAGGAGGTGGCGAAAATGGGAGGGGCTCGGGAACCGTGTGCCTCGGGACCCTCTTGTCCGGCGTGCAATTGAAGTGTGTCAAAGTGTGGCATTAGTGTGGATAGTGGGGAGTTGCAGCTATTTATACGCGCACTTCATCAGCGCACGTGAGCACGTACAAGCGCCAGGATGCAGCACCTTTCCCCGGTCCTGCAACCAATTGACCGAGGCTTGGGCGAGTTTGGATCTTGATCTAGCACGAAAGAGAACCTAAAGAGCAGCAGCGGCTACAACCATGCATAGGGGGCGAAGGAGACACGAAACCACGCCAAGGATTTTAGTGCGGAGATACAAACTATAAATTGGAGGCCTTCCCGGCGTAGATGATAAACCACACGGTCACATGTCTTGGCTGACAGGTGTGGACCCGTTTCAGCCGCACTCTTGGTGTCGAATGCGGGCACGTGCCAGATCAGTTTAGCCAGCCAACATGATTAAGGTTGGCCCAGCGCCTGCATGCAGGGCTGGCCATACTGGTAAAAAGAGCCCCAAGATCCGGCATCGATGAGGTTTCCGACATGAATGTAGATACCCCGGAATGCTGGCGCGACGCGCACACTTCGCGTCTCTACACCTCCAAAACAGCCAATTATGTCCCAAACCCAGTGCATCGGTGTGACACTCAAAGGCCACCGATGCTTGAAAAAGGTGAGCGGCGGGCGGTTGTGCCACTACCACATCTCCCAAAACGGCCAGGCCACAACGTCTCATTCCACAACAGCACCACAGCCTAAAGCAGAACGAAAACCAAAGGCTCAGCCTAAAGCAGAACGAAAACCAAAGGCTCAGCCCCCAAACCCCCAGACTTTGGTTCACAAAAACTTGGCTTCGCCGAACAAGTCCGCCAATGGTCCCGGCTTCATCTATGTGTACACACTCCAGTCGTTTCTCCATGACAAATCAGGTTCCATCAAGACACGCAATCTCGTCGGCTCGGAGCGCCACAAAGACCAGTGGGTCAACATGAAGACAAAAGACTCCAAGATCTTGCTCATAAAAGTGGGCATGACCAGCAAAACCCCAGCGGCCCGCATTATGCAGTGGGAAGCCAAATGCAACCACAAATTACAGTGCCTCTACCCCAATTCACATCAGTTTAGGAGCACGTCTTTGCTAGACCAATTCAAAAGGTTGTCGTTGAAAAATAAGCCTGCCGAAAGCCGATTTCTTCTGACGTTTCTGGAAAGCCACAAGGGCTTCTATGTGCCGCGAGAAGTGCTTCGCTGTGAACGAGACATTCACGGCGTTTTAAAGGCGAAATTCGGCCGGGGCGAAATCCACTGCACTGGCTGCGTGGAGAAATCCAGGCCGGCCGGCCCCACGCCAAACTTGATCAAGCTTTGGTTCAAGCCAAAGGAGCAAGACTTCAATGTGCACAACGAGTGGTTTCCCATACCCAAAAATATGATCCATGAGGTCTACAACATTATCGACTCTGTGTGCCGCAAATATAGATAGAGCCACGGAGACAGATCTGTTTTCCAGTCACTGCAGAGTTCATGGGCACCACAGATGTCATGGCATTGCTTTGTTATGAGCCAATGTTGGAAGAGCATTATTGGCATTTCGAGGAGTCGACGGTACCTATACACAAGGTCACCGCTCGAGGGCCAACATCACCAGGTATCGGTGCGAGGTATAGAAGTCTGAGTGATGAACGGTCTGAAGCTAAAGATGCTTATAATATCTAGTTACTTTTACATATATACCTCGGGCATGCGCCGCGCTTTTAAGTGTTCATGTAGGTAGATGGATCCACACCTTCCTCAGGAAACTCGGTGACCTTGACGTCGAATCTGGATTGGATCTTCTCCAACACCTCCTCGTCCTCCTTGGAGGCAACAAAGGAAACGGCCAAACCCTTGGTACCAAATCTGCCAGCTCTTCCGACTCTGTGCAAGTACTGGTCGGCCTCGTTGGGCAAGTCGTAGTTGATGGCCAAGTTGATTCTCTCGATATCGATACCTCTTCCAAAAACATCGGTGGAGACACAAATCCGCTTGTTGAACTCCTTGAACGACTTGTATCTGGCGATTCTCTCCTCCTGCTTTAAGCCGGAGTGCACAGCAATCGAGGGGAAGTTGCACGAGCACAACAACTTGTTCAACTCCTCGGCTCTGTGGGTAGACTTAACAAAAATGATCACCTGGTTGAACTCCAAAGAGTCCAACAAGTCGGACAATTTTCTGTTTTTCTCGTTCTCCGCCAACTTGAGGTAGTACTGTTGCAATCCATGCAAGGTCAACTTCGCCTCATCGTCAACGTAGATTTCCAATGGCGACTGCATGAACTTCTTGCACACAGGGCGAATCTCTTGGGACAAAGTGGCAGAGAACATCATCACCTGCTTCTGGTGAGGAGTGTTTCTGAAGATGTCCTGAACGTCTCTTCTCATGTCCAAAGACTCCAACACCTTGTCACACTCATCGATGACGAAAGACTTGATGTTGTTCAAGCGGATGCCCTTCTCGGCGACGAGAGCGTGCAATCTACCTGGGGTAGCAACCACAATGTGGGGACATGTGTCCTTGTTCTTCAACTTCTCCAAGTCTCTGGCGATTGGGGTTCCACCGTAGAAAACGTCGGTTTTGACATCGGGCATGTACTTGGAGAAACGGGCGTACTCGTTGCGGATCTGGTACGCCAACTCTCTGGTGTGGCAAATGACCAACGTGGAGATCTCACCGGGCACTGGGTCCAATTGCTGCAATGTAGACAATGTAAACACAGCAGTCTTACCCAAACCGGACTTGGCCTGACACAAGACGTCGGTACCCAAAATGGATTGAGGGATACAAACCTGTTGGACTAGATGTTAGTTTGTTCCCGAAAAAACGAAAGCATCTTATCGACGACAATCAAGCATTCTGCAGCTGATAAAAATGATACGAACCTTCAGATGGGTGCTCGAAACCGCAGTCACCAATGGCCCTCAACAACTCTGGCTTCAAGAGGAAGTCTCTGAAACCCGTGGCGTGAATACCAACGTAGGAGCCCTTTTTGTCGGCATCCTTGGACGCAGAAGCATCTTCGGCGGGAACCGTGGATGTTTGGACGGCGACATCCTCGGAATCGGAGTAGTCCAATAATTCTTCTTGACCTTCGTGAGACATTTGTGGTTAGTTGTTGAGAGTTGGTGAGTGTTGAGAAACGATGAGAACAACGGTGGGCGCGCGACCGCCGCAGTGTGTGCAGGCGCGCACCTCAGCACCGAAGCTCTTAGCGCCGTAACTAGTTGCTCACTTCCAACACTATGCGGACCGCTATTTTTGCCGCTGCGGCCAGATCGATTCCCAGGATGCCTCTTTTGAGAGCGTTGCCTAGAACGCCTGTGTTCAGAGCGCAACTGCCACGTTTTGCGTCCACCACCGGAAACAACCCCAACGGTGCCCTTGAGGTCCAGGAGATCGTGGACAAGCTCAACCAAAACCCCGAAATCAGGGAGATTTTAAACCAATTCCAGGAGCTTCTTGAGGCTAAGGGGTTCAAGACCGACCAGCCTCCGTCGTTCGTGGAGATGATGCGTTTGTTCTCGCAGAAAGACGTCAGAGAATTGGCCGGCCGCTTGAAGGCCAAGTTTGACGAGGCCGGTATCGAGTTCACCCCCGACCAGATGAGTCTGTTCATGGGCATGTTCAAGAAGTAATTTTACCGCAGTATGTATATATAGGATTCCAGGTCATTGGTGGAGCCAGCAACCATCGCCATTTTTTGAATGGGCCCAAAGATTATCTGACACAGTATGGGCATTCCGTAAGGCGGCTCACTTCTTGGCGAAAGAAGCGGAGATGTTGGCAGCCTCCTCCACAGCACGCGAGATCACTCCACGTACTCCACCGTCCTCAAGCTTCAACAAGCCTCCGATGGTGGTGCCGCCCGGGGTGCAAACTTTGCTTTTCAAAACTGCTGGATGGTCGCCGGTCTCCAAAGCCATTTTTGCCGTACCCTCCATGACCTTTGCGGCAGCGGTCTTGGCCACGTCGTGTGGAAGACCCATTCTCACACCTCCATCGTACAAGGCCTCCATCATAAGCAAGCAGAAGGCAGGCCCCGAGCCCACGAGCGCCGTAGCTGCATCCATGTTTTTTTCTGGGATTTCCATGGCGGTGCCGAGCGTGTCGGAGAGTTTCAACACTATGTCCTTTTGCGCTGCGTCAACACCGCTGGAAAACGCCACGGTGGCCATTCCGCAGCCATACCGCGCAGGAGTGTTGGTCATGACCCTTGCAACATTGGGGGTAAACATCGATAATTGCTCGATGGTGGTGCCTGCCAAAAGAGAAAGGAGCAACGGCTTGTGCCTCAAGGACACATCCACCTGATCGTACACCACTTCGTAGTTGTAAGGCTTGCAACCCAAAATGATAATGTCCGACTCAGAAACTGCCTTGTTTTTCTCCTCGTTGTCATGCACCACGTGCACAAACTCCTGGGGGTATGTTTCCTTCAAGGAGGCGACCCGCTTGTCGCTGCTCACACATAAATACACCTTGCCAGGAGCAGGTGAAACGTCGGAATTGAGTATGGCGGAAGTGAAGGTTGTGCCCATAACACCGGCTCCGAGAACCGTTAATGTAAAGCCGTCTTTGACCATTGACCTAGATTATGATAACAATGGCTTGGACTATGTGGAGGTGTAGCGCGCACTGAGTTGCCGATCTGAGACCTCGAGACGGCTGAGCTCGCGGCACCCGTGCCTCCCCACACGGAGAGTGCCATTTACAGGGATTGCTCCTCATCTTTGAAACCCGATCTCGGCCAAACTCTCCAACACACTATACAAGATCCCAACTGCCAAAAATTAGCTACTGTATCCAGTGCAAAAGACAATTTCCTGCTGTATCAGAAGTATCTCTACTTTCGCTCCTTCAGGAATTCAATAGTGTTAACGGTCTTGTTTGAGTGACGAAACCCCAAGCTTCCACATCATAAAAGCGGCTTCAAACACCTGGCCACATCAGCTTCCTCGGAACAGCGAGCTCTCCGTCTGCATGTCTATCCCTTGTCCAGTGCTACATCCCACGATTGAGGAATTCGCCGACCCTATAGCATATCTCTCGCAAGAGAAGATTTTGGCGCTAGGGCAGCAATATGGCTTGGTCAAAATCGCTCCGCCAGCTGAATGGAGGCCCCCCTTTTCCCTTGCATCTACATTCACCTTCCACACCCGCATCCAGAAGCTCAGTGACTTGGGCATCACCACCCGGAGCCGACGCTTTTTCATCGACAGCTTGAACCGATATATGGACATGACCCAGCGCCCAAAACTCAATGCCTTTACGGTTTGTGGTGGCCGCCGCATCCACTACTACGATCTCTACATTGCGGTGACCAAGCTTGGCGCCGATGTCGACCATCCTACGATGAAGCAGGTCCAAGACTTGAATGCGACCTTCGGCATCGACTCTTCCGATCCGTACTTGCTCGACGAGTACAACAAGCACTTGCTGCAGTATTCCAAGCACGTGCTCTCGCGGGGTAACTTCGACTTCCCCTCCACCAACATCGACAGATCTGACGACAGCTGTGTGGTGTGTTTGAAAAACAACTCGCCTACAACAACGCTATTATGTGATAATTGCGACGATCCTTACCATATGAGGTGCCTTGCGCCGCCGCTTTTGGAAGTGCCCACCGGCGCATGGTATTGCGAAAAGTGCATCATTGGTACCGGTGAATATGGCTTTGAGGAGAATGCAGAAATCAGGTATACCCTATCTGAATTCCAAGAGTACTGCCATAGATTCGAAGCCGAATTCTATGCTCAGTACGGCCAGTCCAGCCAAATGCCTCTTGAAGATATCGAGCGTCTTTTCTGGAGATTGGTGGAGGAGGAAAACTCCGACATCAAGGTCAAATACGGTGCTGATATCCACAACTCCAATCCCGGAGAAATCACGGGGTTTCCGACTGCAACCACACCTGCGACCAGCGTTCTACATGCTCAAGTCAACCAATATTACGCCCAACATCCCTGGAATCTCACCCGGCTCCCGTTTGCAAAAGGCTCTCTCCTCAACAATATCAATTCGGAAATTTCAGGCATGACTGTGCCTTGGATCTACGTTGGCTCACTTCTCTCGACCTTCTGCTGGCATGTGGAGGACCACTATACACTTTCAGCCAACTACTGTCACTTTGGAAAAACTAAGAAATGGTATGGCATACCCAGCTCGTATGCAGACCGCTTCGAGGAACATATGAGATCTCTCGCTCCTGATCTCTTCCAGAGACAGCCGGATCTTTTGCATCAATTGGTGACGTTGATTTCTCCGCTGAAACTCGCCAAGATCGGTATCCCCTGCACTTACGCCAACCAGAACGAGAATGAATTTGTGGTGACTTTTCCAAGGGTCTATCATGCTGGCTTCAACAGTGGTTTCAATTTCAACGAGGCGGTAAACTTCACGATGGACTCGTGGCTCGACCACGGTGAGAGATCCATCAGCGATTATCGCAAAATCAAGAAGGAAAATGTCTTTGACCATCACAATCTCCTTGAAAATGTTTTAACCAGTTTTTCGAGTGAGACTGCTGAGTCATGGCAGCATAGACTTGGGTTGGTGGCCAAGTGTATACGCAGCTACGAGGAATTCATCTCCAAACAGGAAAGCTTGGTTGGCCTGTTTTTGAGTCAAAGACTCGATAAACTTGAGGTTCACGATACACCTGTTAATGATGATCAGGATGAAGACAATTTGTGTGATATCTGTCGTATCGCGGTTTCACATCAGTATTGCAATATCAATAACCGAAACCACCGGTTTGGAAAATGGCCTCTTGGGCGGGCGAAAAAGGAAATCAACCGCCATGCCATCAGCAAATTGCTTACTCCCGAACCGTCACCATACACAAAACACAGCACGGACCGCAAGATAGGCGTTGCACAGGCCATGTCAGATCTGAAAAGCGCTGATGCACTTGAGGCTCTCAATGAAGACATAATCACCCATAGTGATGAGTATGAGGCTCTCATTGACAAGGCTAAAAGAAAGGCTGAGGACCTAGAGACCGGAGTCAAGTCGAAGAGAAGACAGTCCAGAAGAATCCAAGTGTTAGAGGAAAAGACTTATCTGTCTGAGGTTGAAACACCGGCACCGGCAGCGCCGCAAACATCCACAAAGAAGGATACGCAATTCAACGCGTTGTTTCACCAGCTCAACCAATACGATAATGTGCGGTTGTGTTTGGATTGCACGGCAGAATGGTGTGGAAAGGGAGCAGAGAAGGCCCCGAAGGGCTCGGCGGTGATCATGAGGCGCAGTTTCGATGAAATGAAGAAAATTGGATCTGCCGCCAAACTCCGTTTCCAGGAATTGGCCGTTATCAAGAATGAAGTGACAGGTTAGGTTCTGTCTACTTGCTGTTTCTCGATTCACTTTGAAGGGCGCTCCAGAGGCTAAATACGGATGATACCAGGTTTTGAAGTTATCGCTGTGATACACTTACCCGGGCCTAACAAATGTCACTCCCTATGGTGAATTCTACCACGGTGACACGAAATTAGCGCCGGAACGGGTATTGCGGTGTATCGGCCGGGTAGCCGAAATGGAGGACGGTTTGGGTGCGCACGTGAGCAGCCGTCGGGTTTCGGGCCACAATGCCTGCATGCTGCATTGAACGGCTCTATGGTGTTCTCAGACAATAGCTGTGAAAAGACAACAGTCGCCCCATCAAGCGACCGAGTCACAAAGGTGGAACAGCCCACCGGCAGACTGGTCACGTGGGCTGCGTCAGTATTCCCTATGTAACCACGCCAGAAATGATGATCAGAACGGCCTATCAATACATTAGCAGAACATGGTGGCGAACAGCCTGGATGCCCGACAAGGATCACGTACTCCCCATAAAACTGTACTGCCACTTCCTGCACGTACTCACGACCAATAAACGACAAGAGCCTGCTCGCCACGTCTTCGAGTGCACTACACACTATGGTCTACCAACAACATCGCAGCACTGGCACAAGCAACGCGTCCCCTCTACAGACACATTTTGCAGCTACTTCGAAAGCAGTTGCATCCGCACGCGCCGGGTAACACTCCCGCGCCCAATGATATTGGCAGTTCGCGCCCGGACCGCGAGCCAGCGCGCTCATTGGCTGGTTCAAATTTTGCGACTTCCGCCGACCGGTATGGTGGCCCGCGGGCGAGCGTCCCACTGAAAACCTTATAACCCTCGCGGTGCCTACTCTTTTCCTTTCCACTTGTCAACAGTGAAACATCATCAAACAAACGATGGTTCTTCCAAGATTGTTTAACACTGCTTCTCGCGGAGCTTTCTCTGCCGCCAAGCGCAATGTCATGTTCAACAGAGGCTTGGCCACCGCTGCTGCTGCTAACGGTAAAGTTAGGTATGTATTCCAGAGTTCTTGTGATGTGTGATTCCGTGTGTTGGCGGGCTTCAATGGGGTCGACGTGCCACTACCCAGCTGTTATTGGATAGGTTCCAGTCGGGGTTGGTTTTTTGAGTCAAATTTTCAGTTTGGGTCGACGTTGACGAAGAGTCCAGTCCCAGTTCCAATGGGCCAGTTTTCGAAGGTGTTTGCAGAGTCGACAGGCCATGACACCGGTCTAGGTGTTTTGGGCTCAGCTGTTTAGAGTCTGACACCTGAGACGTTCCCCAGATCAGTGTGGCGGCTCCGATTTTGGAACGCTGTGATCCATGGCGAGGATTCACGTGACGGATCAACCGGCGCATTCTTTCAGCGTTGGCAATTGTCTCAAGGCTGGGGCCTGGTGCCCGCTCCATTGGCTTCAAGTGGACGTCCTATTTTCGTCGGCGAACGCACCCAATCAGAAGCGCGCATTGCCGGAGTGCGAAGTCGCGGCACACTTAATTTTTCATCCCATACTAACTTTGACAGAGCTGTTATCGGTGCCGTTGTCGATGTCCAATTCGAAGAGGGTAACTTGCCAGCTATTTTCAACGCCTTGAAGTTGAAGAACGGTGACTCCGACTTGATCTTGGAGGTTGCCCAGCACTTGGGTGAGAACACCGTCAGAACCATTGCTATGGATGGTACTGAGGGTTTGGTCAGAGGCTCTTCTGTCACTGACACTGGTTCTCCAATCACTGTCCCAGTTGGCCGTGAGACTTTGGGTCGTATTATCAACGTCACTGGTGACCCAATTGATGAGAGAGGTCCTATCAACACCAAGAAGAGAAACCCTATCCACACTGACCCACCTTCGTTCGTGGACCAGTCCACCTCCGCTGAGGTTTTGGAGACCGGTATCAAGGTCGTCGACTTGTTGGCCCCATACGCCAGAGGTGGTAAGATTGGTTTGTTCGGTGGTGCCGGTGTCGGTAAGACTGTTTTCATCCAAGAGTTGATTAACAACATCGCCAAGGCCCACGGTGGTTTCTCTGTTTTCACCGGTGTCGGTGAGAGAACCAGAGAGGGTAACGATTTGTACCGTGAAATGCAGGAGACCGGTGTCATCAACTTCGAGGGTGACTCCAAGGTCGCCTTGGTTTTCGGTCAAATGAACGAGCCACCAGGAGCCAGAGCCAGAGTTGCTTTGACCGGTTTGACTATTGCCGAATACTTCAGAGATGAGGAGGGACAAGATGTCTTGTTGTTCGTCGACAACATTTTCAGATTCACCCAAGCTGGTTCTGAAGTGTCTGCTTTGTTGGGTCGTATTCCATCCGCTGTCGGTTACCAGCCAACCTTGGCCACCGATATGGGTATGTTGCAAGAGAGAATTACCACCACTCAAAAGGGTTCCGTCACCTCTGTCCAAGCTGTCTACGTCCCAGCCGATGATTTGACCGATCCTGCTCCAGCCACCACTTTCGCTCACTTGGATGCTACCACTGTGTTGTCCAGAGGTATCTCTGAGTTGGGTATCTACCCAGCTGTGGACCCATTGGACTCTAAGTCCAGATTGTTGGACGCTTCCATTGTTGGTCAAGAACATTACGACGTTGCCACCAACGTTCAACAAACCCTTCAAGCCTACAAGTCTTTGCAAGATATTATTGCCATTTTGGGTATGGATGAGTTGTCCGAGGCCGACAAATTGACCGTCGAGAGAGCCAGAAAGATCCAAAGATTCTTGTCTCAACCATTTGCCGTCGCTGAGGTTTTCACTGGTATCAGCGGTAAGTTGGTTAGATTGGAGGAGACCATCAAGTCTTTCAAAGAGGTCTTGGACGGTAAGTACGACCACTTGCCAGAAAACGCTTTCTACATGGTGGGTGGTATCGAGGATGTTGTCGCCAAGGCTGAAAAGTTGGCTGCTGAATCTAAGTAAGCGAGCCGTTGCATTGAATGAGTGAATGACTTGCCAGTTTAAGATACTCCATGTATTTACACGTTGACTACAAAAATAAAGCTATTCTATAACTTGATTGGCTAGATTGTACAGGTCGCAAGACTCGGGCCTAAATGAGCGCCCGCTTCTTCTTGCGCTTCTTCTTCTCCACCTTGCTCGTGTATTCTCTCCACAGCTTAACCCGCTCGTCTCGGTCTTCCTCCCAGCGAGACTCCCAGCTTCGCTTCATCTCCCGCTCTTTGGCGGCTGTTTGCATTTCACTCTGTTTCTGAGCCTCCTGTCTCTGTAGATAATCCTTTTCCACCTGCTGGTCTTTTTGGTGGCTTTCCAATACCTCGTTCACCTTTTTCCGTATGTCAACGTTGGCCCGGTCGTCGAACTCCGCTGCTGATTCCTTGGAGGTGTGGTCCAAGACTTGCTGGTACACCAGCAAAAGATCTGCCTTTTCCCTGTCGTCGGGCGGATCTTTGGCGAGCTCCAGCTCTGCTTTTTTGAGAAGGTCGAACGCCTGTGGCGCCTGGGGATTGTTGGACTTATCGGGGTGTATTAGAAGCGACTTCTTACGGTAAGCCTTCCGTAAGAGCGTGGGGAGAACACCATCCAAGTCGTCCTGGAGGGGGTTGATCTGGAGAATATGGAAGTAGTCTTTGCGATGGCATGCGAGGATTCGGGCGATCTCCTCGTCACGCCGCACGTCTTGCTCCTGAGCCCTGAGTACGCTGTCCATGGAGTAGTGAGTGGTGATGCGAGCGAAAGGTGCAGGAGTATCACATGTCTGCCCTGGATTCCGATGTTTCCCAGTCACTAATTTGACATCAAATACGCGTTCCCCAAAACAGCTCTGGGTGTTTACTGGAAATCCCGAGCCAGCTAATTTTGCACTGGAGTCTGGACCCTTTCTACTGCTAGCTCGTTCACCTGTCGTTTTGAGCGTCTCCGACAGTTCTGCACACCAATACAAATCACCGTAAATCAGAAACCATCGCCAGAAATACCGGCCGTATACGGCCCACAGACTACATATCCGGCATTCCAAAAGCAGGAAAAATGCATAAACAAGAATGGAACGAGTTCCACAGCCTACAGACCGTCCGGTCTCGTGACTCCGCGCAGAAATGCCAGATGCGGCTTCACTTACACCCACTCCAAAATAGCTGTCCGCATCGCCGCCCGTCAACACCACAAACTTCCAATGTGGACGCCCCGATATTTCGACATCGGAGTCAACTTCTCCGACCCCATGTTCCAGGGGCTTTATAACGGCTCCTCGACTCCCAAACATCCCTGTGACATCCAGCAGGTGTTGGCCCGGGCACTGCTCTTCAACGTGCGCCAGATCCTTGTCACGGCCTCGTCCATCGAGGAGAGTAAAAACCACTTCCTGCTCTTGGATCAGTTTGCCCACGAGAAGAGCCCCATTGCCTTTGGTTCTACCGTTGGCGTGCATCCGTGCACTGTGGCCAGCGAATTCTATGGATCCTTAGACAGCGACACGCCGATCGAAAAGCTCAACGACAAATTGAACGAGCTCCGGGAAATTGCCCAGGATGGCAGCAGAAAAGGACACGTCAAGGCGTTTGGTGAGATCGGTTTGGATTACGATCGCTTGCACTACTCCACCAAAGAACAGCAGTGTGAAATGTTCAAGCGACAGCTCCAGATCTACGCCTCGCTCGGCGACTTGCACCTCCCGTTGTTCTTGCACATGAGAGCAGCATGCGACGACTTTGTGGACATTATACGGCCATTCATTGCCGACGGCTCCATTCGAAAGGGCAACGGCGTGGTGCATTCTTTTACTGGCGATGAGCGCGAGTTGCGCCAAATCCTTGACCTTGGCTTCTACGTGGGTGTTAACGGCTGCTCACTAAAAACGGAGCAGAATCTCGGTGTGGCCAAGCTCATTCCCAAGGACCGGCTCATGATTGAAACTGATGCTCCATGGTGTGAGATCAGACCTTCGCATGCTGCATATGATAAGATCTCGAAGTACCCTAACTTATACTACCCGCAAGTGGCGGAGACTGTGTTGGAGAGCGAACGTGCTGAAATAGAAGAGACGGGAAAGGAAAAGGCTGAAAAACCCTCGAAAAAACAGCCCAAAAAAGCTCCTTCCAAACTCCACCCGTTTCTCCCGCTCCCCAGCATCAAAAAGGAGACCTACGAAAAGCACCTGGCGATCCTCAACAATGCGGTGCTAGGCGAAACCGCTCAGCCATTGTTCAAGTCCCGAAACGAGCCGGTGTTTGTGGGTCACGTGGCGGAGATCATGGCCAAACTTTACGAGCTTGACGACCCTCGGGAAGTCCAAGACTTCGTGGACCTAGTCTACCACAACTCATGCAAGCTTTTCAAATTCTAATAGCTCAGAAGTATAAGCTGAGAGCAACAAGCTCACGAGAGCTTTTAATAAAATACATAAATTTATATAGTACAATGGCATTATTCGTCCAGACTTTCGTCGGTTTCGGACATCTCGGACTCTTCAATGTCTTCCATCTCCTCGATGTCATCGTCGCTATCAACAATATGGAACTTCTTGCGCCTAACCGTCCCCGAATAGTCTTCGAACTCCGGGTCAATTTCCGAGTTGTCCACTTCCTCGTCCGAGATCATGATTTTGGGGTCTTCTTCGTCGCGATGCACTGCATTGGCACGAGAAGGCATCTCGAAGTCTGGGCGGCATAGCCTGACGCCAGGATCGGAATTTTCCACCACCTTCGACGCTTCGTCCGTCGAGTAAAGCTCGATTTCCTTACCCGCCTCTTCCTCGTAGGTGTAGGGGTTGTCAATATCATCTTTCAAGAACTCCGTGATCATGGAGATGCTGTTGCTGACCGTAGATGGATTGCTTTGTGGAATGTTGGTGGCACCAGTAGCAGGAGCTACCGCAGGGGCCAACGGAGCCGAATTGATTCCACCAGAAGGACCAAATATCAATGGTTTCCAGAGACAAAGCTCTGGTTTGAGCGTCACATAGGCCTTGGACTCCCACTTTGCAATGACTGAGTCAATTAGGGGCAAGTCTATAACAACGGCATAGCTGAGGCCCCTTTTCACAAGACCGTTGATTTGCTCGAGGCCAAAAACCACATCCGCAGACCTCATGCCCGTGAGCTTGGAGAGCGTCTCGAGAGACACAGATATGGACCGGTTCCCTTCGTTCAAGTAAGTCTGGTAGATCTTGCGCAATGTCGAGGCCATGGTCAACTTCCAGTAATTGCGGTAGCTGACCAAACCCAAATCACTCAACGGCTTCTCCGGGGTTCCAAATTTGAACTCTTTCCGCGACAAAAGGTAGCTGAAGTCAATCATGAGACTACCATAGCCCTTTCGCTGGTAGATGGGAAGCGTAATGATGCACGAAACATTGTAGTCGGAGTTGTTGAGCTTTTCTTTGGAGAAATAGCCAACGAAGTGGTAGATGGAGGGGTCTTGGGGGTCGATCTCGGTCAAGATGTAAAAAACAAACGGCTCCACATCATAGTAAAGTGTCTTGGAGTTCAAAAAAAGCTTAGCCAACAAGCATAGATTCTGGCAGTATTCGATGTTCTTGCGGCCGTCCACTTCCCAGAATGCTATTCCAGCGGCCTCGTCGCGGTAGATTTCGATTCCCGGCGGGTGGCTGCGAGAAAGGCTGCATGCTTTAAGCCCATGCCGTAAGTATGACGTGGGCAGACTCATGTATTTGAGGCAGTACTCGCACATGTAGATGACTCTGTTCTTGGAGTATTCCTCGGGGAACGGAGACGAGTACCATGTGTTGATGAGAAAGTCCCGGAACTGAATCTTCTCGATCTGCGACCGCTTGTAGTAGTCGGGAGCGCTCCGAGCATTTGGGTTGTTGGCATCCGCTTCGCTGGCGGGTCCGTTCATGAGTGCCAACATATCACGCTGAAGCTCAGCACGTACTGCAGCGCCTTCCTCGCGGCAACTTTCAAACACCTGCCTGTCGAGGGCAGTGGGGTCTGTATTGTTGATGATGCAGTCGGGGAATCCAAGGGCCCCGTGATAGGGAAGAGGATCGTCCCTCTGACGAGACTCAGCCGAGAGAGCCGCAGCTGAATCGGCCGAAATGGTGGCAGCCACTGGAACTGGGGAGTCAGACATCGGACCAGTTGATGTGGAAACTGGGTCTGCAGCTGGATCAAGCGGAAGCGTGCTGATCACCTCCAAGTTTCGTCTGGCTTTCTCGGAGCTTTGCCGCGGAACCCGTAAGCGTTCGCTTGGAGGGGCTTCCTCTGTTCTCTTCCTTAGAGCTTTGAATCTTCTCGCCAGGCTTCTCCTCGGGACTTCCACCGTGCTTGGGGCCTCCCTTTTTCTGGTATCAACCGCAGTCTTTTTTGGACTCTCTGTATTACTCTCTCTAGGGCTGCTAGTCGTCTCAAGCAACGCCCTAACTTTCTGGCGCCGAGCGTTGTACTTGAATGTGACCATGAGCGACTGGGGCTCTGGTTTTCCTTTAGTTTCTGGTTTTCCTTTTGCTTCTGGTTTTCCTTTTGCTTCTGGTTTTCCTTTTGCTTCTGGTTTTCCTTTTGCTTCTGGTTCTCCCTTTGCTTCTGGTTCTCCCTTTGCTTCTGGTTCTTCCTTTGCACCTATCTCTGCCCGCTTGGCTCTTCTGGGTGCCACCTTCAAAGCGTCTGGTTTTGGGGGTTCCACGCTGGGCCTCACATTCCGCCGGCTCACCCGAGACTTCTGCGTGTAGACTTTCTTCATGTTAGACCGCGTCGATCTAATTTGGCTGTGACTGTTCTGACCTTGGGTGTTTCGGTTACTCCTGGCGCTCCGGCTAGCATCTTTTGCGTCTGCCATAGGATCCCGTCGCAGTCTGCCACGAGGCAAATTCTCATACGCCTTGTTATCTGTAATCTTGAGCTGGTCTAGTAGTTTTCGCTGTAGCATCACGGCCTGTTCGTTGCCTTATGTGGAGCTCAGGAATGAAGGGGCAGGGGGAGAGGAGCTTGCATGTGCAGGACTTTGCAAAAGGGCCTTTTCAGGAGGTTTCAGTTGGAGTAGTTGGGTAGACTGGAGTTACAGTTGGAGCCGGCTGATCTGTGCGTTCATTGAATGGGCGCGTTTTGCTTGTATGCCTCACGCGACCGCGTACCATCTCTGCTCAGTCTCGAGATCTGAGTGTCATTTCTAAATAATTCTCTCCTCTTCGATGCCACGTTCTTCTGTGTACGGCTTGTGATAACAGTAGACATAATTATCATTAAATATACAGTGGATCGACCTGCTGCGCCGGTCACGGCTCCCATTCTTCGAGCCCACTTTCTATGTCATCAAGATGAGCTCTCTTTGGTCTCATCATCATCTTCCACCTCCTCTATGTGCTTTTGGTGGACTTCGTCGTCGTCGTTATCCTGGCTCTCCGACTCCTTCTCGGCCTCCTCAGCTCCTGGCATGCCAAATGATGCCAATAACGACTGCGCGGACGAAGTGTCCAAGTAAATCACTCCGTTTTCGTTCGTAATCACATTGCTGGATAACAACCTCTGTAAGGAGATGGCACCGTTGTTGAACTCCTCTCCATTGTCATCGTCTGCGCCGTCCTCGTGGCTCACAGAGTAGTCATCTTCGTTGGAGTTCTTGGCATTCTGACGCAAGCCCATGTTTCCAAACATGGACGAGTAGCCGCTGTTACCCTTCGGGCGGCCATCGCTGTTGCCCTGCTGGCCAATGTCGTAGAATTCACCGAAAAGCTCCTTGTACAAGTCGTTGTAAACCGGCGAGATGGGGCCCTTGGTGACCTCGATGTAAGCATTGACGTCCTCTTCCCGGCCCTTGATTTTCTCCATCTGCTCGTTGTGCAAGTCCACCTTCTTGATGATCTTCTCGTACCACTGGTCCAAAGTCTCCTCCTTCTCGTTGTCCAACAAGGCAACAATGAGGATGGACATGTTATCACATCCGATTCCAGAACCATCGGAAGTGGGTGCACAGCACAACTCCATGATCTCCTCACAAATGGTCTCAAACGACTTTCTCTCGTAGATACCTCTCCTCACACACTCCACACAGCTTTGCGACGACAAGCAGTCCCAGATACCATCGCAGGCCAAGATCACGAACTCATCCTTCTCGTAGTCAATGTCGTGCGAGATCACATCGGGGTAGCAGGTAACAATCTGCTCTTCTGCAGGCAACTCCGGCGACTTCTTGAAGATGAAGTCTCCAATTCCCCTGGACAACGCCAAGTTTCCATTGACCCGGCCCGCGTCCACGTAGCCGCCTCCTGCAGTGATACGGGCCTTTTCGCCCTCGTTGTAGGGCTTGTGGTCGTACGAGAGTGCCTTGGCATACCCGTCGCTGGAAAGCACTGTCCGCGAGTCACCAGCATTGGCGCAGTGCACGGTCTGGGAGGTGATAATGGCCGAAGTAGCAGCACATCCACTCTCGTCGTTGCGAGTCTCGAAGTCTTGCAAAACCGCCTGGTCACACAGCAAAAACCCATCCTTCAACGCGCGGGGGTAGTCCTTCTCCTTGTAAGCGGCAGTCTTGGCCACAAGCTCATGTAGGTACTTGCCCGTGAAAATGGCGGTCTTCTCGCCTCCGTGGCCATCATAAACACCGAAAAAAGCAACGCGCTCGTCGTTGCTGGAGCCAACCTCCTTGCCTAGATCCAAAATGGTGGCGTGGGCGTCTTCCATGTTGATTCTCCATCCTTGCATGCACGACAAACCGTACTGCAAGTGCTTGTCTCCGCTGTGTTCGGAGTGCTTCTCCGTCTCGGGCTGCGAGAGAATTTGTCCCATTGTGCTATTGGGGCCGAGGGCAAATCACCACCTGGGGATACTCGTCGGGCGCTCGGCTAACAGGAGTCCTTTGTTTTCTCGAGTTCAGAAATAACTGCAGGCAAAAAGATCGTGTTGGGAGTCACGGGTTTTGCTTGGGTGTCGTTGGCGTCAGGAAAAGCGGTGTTGACAGTAGGTTTTTTCCCGCTCGTTTTTCTCCCGCTTTTCCATCGCTTCTCTATTTTTTGGCGCTTCTCCACGCGCATTCTCTACGTAGCCTGTAGTGGCTTTTTCTGAATCCATGATGGGTCCAAGCCGTTTCAGCTTACCGTGAAATTGCTGCTACGAAATTGACTTGTGAATGGCGTACATGTGTGATTGCACCAAGCGTAGGCGGCGTTTGTGGTGCACTGGTGGCGGGGTGCGGCTGCGGTTGGTCCCGCTAATAAGCCTTCCACTTTCACAACGCGAATCGCCGTCATGACTTGATTACGTGTGATCTTGCGATGGACCGCACCTGCACACAGGCCCGCCACGCCGCTATTTCTGGCCATCGCCATTTCATCATCACATCTGTTTGCCATCTGTGGACACTGAGACCGCTCTAGGGCACTCGAGCGTCCTCATCCGAAAAGGTGCTATTGTTATTCATTCAATCGTGTGCTAATGCATTAAGTCGTCTCTCATGCTTCATTTTTTGGGGCCCCAAATGCCCCCGCTTTTTTGTTTCTCATAATTGCCAATGGTCATGGAGTTGAGCTTGCTGTTCAACGGCTCATGGTTGGAGTACTCTTCGCCCGTAGAGCTGGGATGTAACGACGTCATACTTCCAGAAAGATGCCCATGTTGACCAAAAGGCGTGAACCGGTTGCCCATGTCGCCCGGGGCTGGTGTTGCGGGCAGATTCAACTGCTGATTCGGTTCCATGTAGTAGCTTCCCTGTTGTTGGAAAAGCCCGCTGTGCTGAGGAGTCGGCGACCCGGTCACCGAGGAAACCTGGAATGTGTTGTTCAAAGTGGGGGTGTTTCTCACGTCCACAAAGGAACGATTGTTGGAGGACCTCAACAATGCCGCCGCACTTGAAGACGTAGGTGCTGCCATGGGCGTTTGCTGCTGCGTGGAATTGGCGCCTCCTGGACCTCCCGCATAACTGTTATAGCCCTGGTACTTATTTGCCGAGGCTCCTTTCTGTTGTTGGGATACCGACTGCAGATAATGCGAGAACAGCTGTTGCACCGGTGTCGATGACTGCTGGCGTAACCTGGGCGTAGGAAGCGCAGATTGGGATTGCGACCTCAACAATTCAGGAGGATTGCCACCACTCAACCCATTACCGTAAACAAATGCGGGCATTTGGTTTAAGTTCATCATGGATGAATGCAGAGAAATGACCCCATGCATTCCGCTGGAATTGGTCAGCATCATGTGCAGATTTCCTTGGTGATAGTGTGGAGTCGCTGCGCTGGAGTGATGCGTTCCGCTATTGGCTTGTGGGTTGGCCTGATCTTGTAAGTGGGGGTTGTAAGACGCGCTTTGCTGTTCACGCTGCTGTATAGTTTGCTGGCCTGGCTTTCTCCTGATGATAATCAAGCCATTATCAAAAAGCTCAAGCAAGTTAAGGAACTGGCATAACAGCGAGAGCATCTTTCTTTGGGCCAAGCTGAGAGTGGAGGGAAATGCCAATTCCAAAATTAGCTTCAGATTGTCATCTCTAAACGTGAGCAACTGAGAGTACAACTCCAACACTTCAGGTTCATTGAGATTCAAGTCACTTGGTGGAGTTGGAATGTGCGGTCCTCTGAACGGAATTTGCACGAGTACTCTCTCTGTTTGTGTAGGGTAAGTTTGTCCAGTAACGCTGTGGTTTTTCGTGGCGGCAGTGGTGGAAGTCACAGAGAGAAGTGACGCAAGTGAGGCATTGGAGTTGGAGCGGTGCTGCTCCTCCAACTGGCCCCGTTTTTCTCTCTTCTCTCTCTCGATGCGTTCTCTTTCTTTCATCGGAAGCATCTTTTTGTACTCCACACGCAACTTCCTGCTGCCGATTTCACGGCCATTCAATTGATTGACGACCATGGAGGTCTCTTCAGTGGAGGTGAAATTTGCAAAGGCTAAGCCGCGGAACACGCCATTGTCAAAGTGGTAGTTGAAAGCGTAAGGCAAGGGCAAGTTCAACTTGGTCATGACGTCCAAAAGCTGCTCTTTTTTGATGGCAAACGGGATGTTCTTGATGACGATGGCGGTGGGGATCAATTCGTCGTCGTCTAAAGACAAGCTTTCATTGGCTCCTTCGTCAACTTGATCTCCGTTCTCGTCTTCGTGGTCTCCATTCCGACTATCAACTGAAAGGTCGATGGAGTTTTCTGAAGACAAGGTTGCTGGGTTAGGCGGAATAGGCAAAGCGGATGGCAACTTCAGATCTAGACCCGATTCCTTTTTGTCACCAAGGTCTAACACATTCAATGCCTGGTGCTGCTTTTGTTGCTCTACCCAGGGACCGACGTCGGTGGCAGCGCTGCCTGCCCCCATCAAGTTGGTGGAGCTGGAGTTGTTCAGCAAGCCTTGATAGAGTCTGTTTTGCGTGTTTGACAACCTCTGGTGAAGCTGGGAGTGAGGCATCTGAGGGGTAGTTTGGCTTTGTATACCGCCGGCATGGTACGTGGACGAATCGTAGCCGGAGGCAGAGGACAATGAGGACAACGACGGTCTGCGTTGGATGACAGAGTCCAAAGGGTTGCGCAAATCCATGGTAAAATCAGGAACGGACAACCGGTAATTCGAGACTTGGGCGAGGCGTATGTGATTCGCTGGTCCAGGGTTAGCGGATCTGCTGAGATTGACTATGAACGAATGGAAAGCGGTACGTGGGATCGCGGATCGCAGTCAATTATCAGGGGATTTGGCAAGGGCGGACTTTCTGCAGGCACAAGCGGTTCTATAGCGGCCAGAAATATGCAGAATGTATGTCAGGCCAGAAAAAGCAGGTGGAGAAGAAAAGCTAGCTAGTGAGACAAAAGTAGGAGCGAAAAAACAGGAGAGTAAGCGTTATGCGCACGTGAGCAGACAACACCCTACATCCGTACACCGCTCCGGTAGCTACGGGAATTGCCAGAGGAAAGTTTCCGATACATTCGTGAAGCCTTTTGAGCCTCGGGGAACATCATTTAATGGGTGCGCATGTACGAACGGAAAACCGAACCACACGTGTAACACGAAGTACACATGGATTGTAGCGAAGCCGAAACAAACATGGAACAAACCCATTGTCGAAAGTTTGTTCGAAAAGCGGCCATCTGCTCGGCACTACTACTTTTGCGTCGACGTTGCAGCCGGGTGCACGGGTGTGGGTCCGCCCGGTCACGTGTGCTCGCTCTCTTCGACAACTCAGCGACGTGTACACTCGCTTTCCACTTAGTAACAATGGTATGTGTCCGATTCCACAAACAGCAGACCAGTTTCTTGATAAAAACGAGCAAATAACACGAATCCCACCACGAAGTTCTTGATATGGGTAACATTTTTTCGGTCCATTTTACGGTCTACGTGTCTTCAATGACCCACGAGTAAGGAGGACAACAAGCACACGCTCAAGCAAAGATCAAACAGAACATATTGAAAATAGACAGAGGAGGGAAAAATAAAGAAAAGAAGGGAAACGGATCAAAAAAGAGACAAAAGGACCAGATCTGCAGAGCTTTCCACGGTATACTAACGTTAGTCCTCATCCGGAGCAGCCCCAGGTGGCTTGAAAACTGCCATCAAGAGAAAGTCGACCAATGACAAGAAAGTTGCCGAAGCAAGCAAAAAGCCGCTCTCTACACGGGCCGCTGGAGCCGGCGGTTCTAGTGCCACGATGTTGAAATTGTTCACCGACGAGGCTCAGGGCTTGAGAGTGGACCCTTTGGTGGTTTTGTTCTTGGCTGTTGGTTTCATCTTCTCCGTGATTATTTTGCACGTGTTTGCCAAGATCACTGGCAAGTTCACCTCCTAGTCTGTACAATAATAAACACTCATAAGTCATCGTGTGTGGTTTGATGCAAGATTTGTAAAAGCTAGATTGGAAAGTACATTGGTGCTGCATTGAAGTATGCCAGTCTCTGTCAGTATCTTATTAGAAGAACCATCGTCTATCGTTTATGGAGGAGATTCACATATCCGCAAGAATTGCCTGGACCGCCTTTCCGACATCATTTATATGTACAGAATGCTTGATGCCATCAAAAGTCCAGCTGTCCGTGTGCTGTTGGGTTTCTTGCCATGTTTCGCCGTACTGTTTTCCTCTTAGCTCGATTTCCACCTGTGGGTACTGTCTGCCAAGAATGATGACCAACGGAATGCCAAACATGTTAGAGGTTTTGATCTTGCGTCCCATACGCAGATCACCGTCGTCCACCCGAAACTCGATGTTGCTGGCCAGAAGCTGGCTAGCAAGTTTCTGTAGTCGTATCATTGAGTCTTCTTTGCTGGCGTTTATAATGGTGGCCTTCCAGGGCGCAATGCAGGCTGGCCAGCGAAATCCGTTGGAATCTTTATTGATCTCTGCCACCGCCGCCATGATGCGGCTGATCCCCAACCCATAGCAGCCCATGACGACGTTCTGCCTTTTGTTGGTGCCATCTTTCAGCGGAACTTCTGTCTGGAGGTCGAAGATTTCACTGTACTTTTCGCCCAAGTAGAAAGTGTGGCCGACTTCAATTGCCCTGCTCTTGGCTAATGTGCCCTCTTCGCACTTCTGGCAAACTTCGCCTTCTTGGGCCTCCACAATGGGAACGTCGGTCAAAGTGGTGATCAACGACCTGTTGACAAATTTGATAGGAAAGTCAGGAAAGTTGGATCTCAGGTGGAGACGCAGGTCCATAATTCGAACAATACGCTTGGAAATCAAGGTGTCTTCGTTGCTGAACTCGGCAAGAATATCCTTCTGCGCAGTGTGCGCCAAGTCCAAGTCCGGGATCTCCTCCTTGATGAAACCGGGCTGGAGTGTTCTGTCGGCGGGATAGTATGCACACACGAGTGTTTTGAGATCAGTAGTGGTGAAGTAGCGCACCGACACCGGCAGCGAGCTTGACAGCGGGTCTGAAGCAGGGTACGACAACGTCTTCTCCACGTTCAGAGAAACGTGGCACTCGTTGCATGTGAACAAGGTGTCCTCTCCTGTTTCGTGCACATAGTGCCATTCGTGGGACAACAGCCCGCCGATTTCGCCGGTATCGGCCTCCGCCTTCACATACGGTACACGTAGCGCATCAAGGATCTCCACATAGGTCTGCACCATCAAGCGGTAGGAGCTCATGGCGGCAGCAGAACCAACATCAAAAGAGTACGCATCTTTCATCAAAAACTCTCTGCCACGGAGAAGTCCGCTGCGAGGCCGCTTTTCGTCGCGGAACTTGGTGTTGATTTGGTAGAAGAGCAAAGGGTAGTCCTTATAGGACGACACCTGCGTCTTGACCAACTCCGTTATATCTTCCTCACAAGTGGGCGCCAAGCAGAATTGCAGCTCCGAAGAGTCCTTCAATTTGTAAAGCTCTGTGCCCTGCCAACGGCCAGACTTCTGCCACACTTGGGCGCTGGAAAGTGTAGCCATGCGAACCTGCTCTGCGCCAGCAGCATCCATTTTGTTTTTGATCAAAGCCAGGATTTTGTCGAGCACCATCAACCCCATGGGCAAGTAGTTGACGAGTCCGGGTTTGGGGTGGTTGACAAACCCGAGCTTGGTCATGATTTCGTGGGTGGGGATTTGGCTGAGATTTGCATTGAGAAGCTCGCTGTTGACTTTATATATTCGAGGCACAGAGCGTAGCATCGAAAGGAGGTGTAGTATGCGGGATGTCAGGGGTGAGTTGAGAGCTAGGTGGAGTGAATTACGGACCAGACGCGACTCACGTGATCAAGCACCTGAGCGTGGGGTACGGTAGCTTTCAAGTGTGTGTGGAGTTGTTGATCTATTTACTTGTCGACCAAGTCGGCGCCAAACTTCTTCAAGTTGTTGAATGCGCTGCTCAAGTCGTCTCTGGCCTTGCGCAAATGGGCCTTCTCGGTCTCACCGATCACCTCGTTAGCTTTGCTCTGAGCTTGCTTGGTCAAAGAGTCGAAGTTGTCCTTTGCGTTGTTGTACTCCTCGATGGCTCTCTTCTTACCGGCTTCAAAGTTCTCCGACAAGGCCTGCTTGGAGTCTTCGTAAGTGTTGCTCAAGTCCTTAGAGGCTGCATTGACAGACTTCTGGGCATCATCAGCCTTAGCGGATCCCCAAGACACCCATTTGTTCTTTTCAGACTCCAAATCTTTCTTGGCGTCCTCTGCAGACTGCTTGGCGTCGTCAGCCTTGGAAGAGCCCCAGTTGACCCACTTGTTTTTCTCAGACTCCAAATCTTTCTTGGCGTCCTCGGCCGACTGCTTGGCGTCGTCAGCCTTGGAAGAGCCCCAGTTGACCCACTTGTTCTTCTCGGTCTCCAAGTCGCTCTTGGCGTCTTGTGCGGCCTTTTGAGCTTCGTCAGACTTCTTGCTTCCCCAGGAGAACCAAGAGTTCTTTTCTTGCTTCACTGTGGCCTCGGCATCATCGGCTTTCTTTTCACCCCAGGAGACCCAGGAGTTCTTCTCGGCCTTGGCCTTTGCAGCCAACCTGTCCTTCTCGGACTCGGCCTCGGACTTCTTCCCCGACCACCACGAAGACCAAGACTGGCTAGGGGCCAAGTCCTTCTTGATTTGTTGTTGCCTAGAAGACGTGGATGAGGCCAACTCGTTCAACTTGTCATCCTCAGTCTGGCCAAGGTGGTTCACAAACTGGATGTATTTGGCGGCCACTCTGTTTGGCAATGGCTTCTGGTCAATTGGCTCGGCGCTGGTTCTGACATCTTTCTGGTAGTCGTCCAATTTTTGGGACCACTTGTTGTACATCTCGCTGTCCTTGATGGACGAAACCGTGGAGTCGGCCTTGTTGCGGATGTCCTCTGCAGACTCCTGGGTAGTCTTCTTCAATTGTTGACCAAACTCCTTGGTGTCCTTTTCAAGCTTTTTGTACTGTTTCCTGACATCTTCGCTTGGCTTGAGGTTCTCAATTGCAACGGGGTGTCCGTCCTTCGTCTTGGAAAAGATGGGGTCGACGTTCTGGTCGTACCAGTAGAGACCGCCACCGACGACGGCCAATCCTAAAAAGATCTTCTTGGCCATTATGAGTTATCTCTTTGTAAATGTGTAGAAAAGGGATCTAACGGAAAAGAAATTGGGCATCAGAAATCAGGGGGAATTGGCCAATTTATAGCAACCATGTGGAGAGCGTTTCGGGTGCGGGCCGCAATTGCTATTGCAGCATTGCACTGCATCTTTGTTCCACTGGTTTCCGCGCCTTACCCCATAAATTGCTATGACATGCGCGAGGAGACTTTAAGTCAGCAGCAATGCCACAGCGCTTGTGCACTTTGGCCAGACTTGAGTGTTTTGAAACATTTCTGGAGCAAATCCGAAACATGGGCATGCTCTGGGATTTTGGCCACCGTTTGAGGTGGCGCTCACGCTAGGCGCCTTCCAGGGGGTGACAAGCCAGTGCCGGCAGCCGAAACGACCAGGTGCAAAAAATCTGAAACATCTGAAACTGAAACATCTGAAACTGAAACATCTGAAACTGAAACATCTCTGAAACAAACCTGAAACAAACCTGAAACAACACGGCTTGTATGCGGGACAAGGTCAGGATGACCCATGTCCCTGCAGCCTGCAGGTCACACCTGAATGATCGTTGCGCATGCGAGGATGCACTTGCTGTGGTACGAGCCCGGACCGCACTGAGACCGGTGCATCCGTACACTCGGGCACGTCAGCCAAAAACCCGTACACCCAGCAACCCCGGCCTTTGGAGCCGGCGCAGCGTGACGTGTAGATGAGCTTCAGTAGCAGACCACGCTGACATGGCTTCGCCGGCCTGCTGTATCCGTCAAGTCTAGATGCAGGCGTGTGGTTCCACGGACGCTGGACTGAGGGGTCAGCAGACACTTTCGAAGAGCACGTGACTTGACTCGCCCGGATCGCCTGGCTGCTTTCCTAATAGCTTTTCCGCACTCAAAATAGCCATTTCCGTATTCCATTTGTTTTCCTTACTGCTGCAAAAGGTCTCGCACACGCGCTCTGGTGTGCATGACTAGTGGGCCGTCACGTTTTTTCGGGCAGTCGCTACACCACTCAAAAGCTCCGCTTCTGATTTCCCCATACTTCCCGACTAAGTTTCCGACACTCGGACACTGTGAAACGTGAAAAACAGCCTTGGTTTCCGTCTCGTTTCGTTTCGTTTTGTTTCGTTTCCGTCCCGATTCCCTGCCGTTTTCTGTCATTGTCTGGCCAAGGGTTACCGCAAGCGCCCCACAAAAGCTCCCTACTTCCCCGCCACAAACAAGTGTATTTATCACAGCCAACCCCCGATTCCTCTGGTCCCGGCAGCGTTTCAGCCATTTTATTCAGGCAGCTTGCTTTGCTTTTGGTGTTTTCTTTTCTCCTGGCTGCTTTACCACCGTTGAATGGTCAGGCGCGGCCCTCATCTTTTGCGCCCATACACCCACCCATCTGAATCTTGCCGATAGTCCCAGCGCGGTTTCACACACTATTCCTTCCAAAACCACCACGGAGAAGTGCATCAACAGCTCCTGAGCCTACATCCTTCTGTGTCTCCATGTGGTCATGACATCATACAAACCCAAAGCAAAACAAGATCCCTTGGTTCTAGATCCCGCTCTACAGAGTGAGTCTATTTTCGACTTTTGGAAGTCCTCTAAGAATCCCCGCTACTTGGGTGACCGTCTCTGCAATCGGTCTTGGCGATTAATTAATGACAAGCTTGTTGCTTGTTCCACAAAGCGCTACCACAAGTCTGTGTTGCAGCTTCACGATCGGCCCCTCTACACATCTCAGCATAGCCACCAAAACATCAGCAAGAACCGCCCATCCCTTTTTCTGGACAACTCAAAGTCCACGGCTGAGACCAACTTTAGCCTTTGCTCTCCCGAAAAGGCCTCGGGCGCCCTTCACTCAGGCGACGACACTTCTGATTTGTCTGAAGACGACGACTACTCCGATTCAGACTGCGGTAGTATATACTTGAGTTCCCTGAAGCCCGTGAAAGATGGTGTGAACAAAACTGCCACAGAATGTCTTCCTGGTCACACCGCAAAGAACCAGGGTTTGCATATGTTGGCTAAATCGGCCACACTGCCGCTGGGCCAGTCCGTTGCAGCTAAGAGCAACATTTTTTTCATTCTGAACCTGCCTGCCTCGCCCAACCCCCTACCCAGAAATCCGTCAGCGTCTAGTTTATCAAATACGGCGTTTCAGGGAGGACATGCGAATCATAACTTGGGCACTGCCTCGGCTGCATCACTTTCGAGTGGAAAAGTCGAAGCAAATGTTCTGCGCCAAGATTCCTTGTTTGGGGGTCTTCCAGAGTTGAGATCTGCATCGTTCGACCACGCATCGAGCGCTTCTTCCTCGGATATCTCTGAAGACGACGAGTACAACTCCGAAGACGACAAAAATGGCAATTTGGATGTCTTGCCTGAAGAGCGAGACTCAAAGACATACCTGGGCAATTCTGGACATGAAGGAGATAAAACTATACCTATAGATAAGATTCCTCGCTCGTCCGAGGACAATGACAGTGAGTGGCTTTCCGCGTCCTCTGAGGGAGAGCAGTTGGCCGAGTCGCCCAAACCTGCCCCACTTTCGTTCGACAAGAAATACCCCGTCTCAAACTCGTCGGCTTCTACATTGAGCAAGTCGCCCCCCGCCTCCGAGATGTCTCTCGCACCTTCAAAGCCGCGGTCACTATTATCGGGCCTCTTTCTCAACGAGATGAGCGGACGAGCATCTTCGGAGTCGTCAAAAGAAAGCAGCAGCACGGAGTCTCGAAAACCAATCTTGAAGAGGTCTTCCACAACAGGTGTCATCACTGTGGAGGAAATTGCCAAAGACGAGAAGACGGCGCTGAAATCGTCCATTCTCTATTCCAAAAGATACGCTTCTTTAAGCGACGTCCCCCGGAGACATCCTCCTCATAGATCACCGGTGACGTTTCCGATCAACACACAACAAAAAATTCACGAGCGGACTCCAAATGGCAAGAGGCTGGATCCTCTATTTGCTAAGCAAATGTCGCAGGTTGGGTTGTCGAATTTGAAGGTTTTGGCGGAGGGAACGGGATCTCCCGAGAGCAGAAAAATAAACCAGCCTAAAGTGAAGCTGGCGGAGAATATCTCGCTTTCCAGCAGTTTGAGCAAGTACTCAAGCTCGCTCAACCAGCCGTCGAATAGTTCGTTGAAGAATCTTTTGTCAAACAGTGCCATCAATATCTCATCCATATTGGGCCAAGGCTTCTCCAACAAGTTGCGGTCCGGCAGGTCTTCGGAAACTCTAAAGGCATCAGACGAGGATCTCTCGTCGCTGTTTGCAGGGTACCTTTCACGCCAACATTCACAAGAGAATGCAAGAACGGATGTACCCTTGAGCAGAAGCGTGAGAGTCACGCCCACCAGAGAATTTGAGCCCTCTGTGGAGATCAGCAAGTCGCTCAAAGACTCTCTAATGATCGACCATAAGTTGGGCAAAAGGCCTATGCCGGAACGTGTGATCAGCGACGAGGACCTTTTTCTTGGCCACGATAGAGACTCGTTTTTGCAAGATGAAAACGACTACCACTCCAAGGGTTGGTGAGATCGTGAAGAAGCCTCACCACGCGGTTCTGTCAGAATATTCGTGGTTACGTCTTCGTGCGGGCCTTACAAACTCTCCACAGGAGTCTTGGCACTCATCTAAATACTCGGTCCAATGAGAGTAGGAAGCATCGCGTCCTGCACACAACCCGGCGAAGCCGTAGCGTAAGCGGCAGCAGAAACCACTTCGTAGGCGGTCATCTTTGTGAGTACTGGTTTGCTCAGCCCATGAAAACGCTGCGGCCGAAGTAGGTGGAAATCAAGGGGGTACTGTGAGAGTTGATGACAGCTCCAAAGTCGCACACCTCCACCACAAGAGTTAGCAGCTCACAATGAAAACGTGCTACTACGAGCTTCTCCAAGTGGAGGCCACAGCTACAGAGCAGGAGCTCAAGAAGGCGTATCGCAAGAAGGCGCTTCTATTGCACCCCGATAAAAACCCCGACGACGTGGAAGGCGCCAACCAGCGCTTTGCCTTAATCAGAGCAGCTTACGAGGTGCTTAGTGATCCACAGGAGCGCTCATGGTACGACTCCCACAAATGGCAGATTCTCCAGGATGACGACGATATCCTGCTCTCGGAAGCTGCAGAAATGGTGATACCCAGTATTCACGTGGAGGAGCTTCTACGATACTTCAACCCGGCGCTTTACGGCGTGGTGGATGACTCCCTGAGCGGAATCTACAACGTTGTGGGCCGGGTCTTCGAAAGATTGGCATCTGAGGAGGTCAGGCATGCAAAGTACCAGCAGCTAGAGGGGTACCACAAGTACATGGACGACAGCAACAACGTGGGAGCCATTGAAAGCGAGTTTTTGCTTTTTCCCCGGTTCGGCAACTCCCACAGTGACTACGTGTCGGAAACAAGAGTGTTCTACCAGGAATGGAGCAACTTCTCCACGGTCAAAAGCTTCAGCTGGATGGATGAGTACCGGTACTCGTCGGCGCCGGATCGGCGGGTCCGCAGACAAATGGAGAAGGACAACAAGAAGGCCCGGGACGCGGCCCGAAAGGAGTACAACGAAACAGTACGGAAGTTCGTGACGTTCATCAAGAGAAGAGACCCCCGCGTGAAGCCTGGAATAGAGAAGGCTGAGATGGCAAAGAAGAAGGAGCAACAGCAGAAAATCCAGAAACAAGCACAACAACTCAAGCTTGAGAAAATCGCCCAAAGCTCCAGCTACGAGGCTCAGGACTGGGAAAACTTGGACTTGGAAGAACTACAGGAGATTGAGGCCATGCTTCGCGAGGAATTTGACTACGACTCAGATGATTCGCTCAAGAGCACGGATTCCGAGTTTGACGAGTTTTCCGAAGCTTTGGACAGCTACGAGTGCATTGTGTGCGATAAGATGTTCAAATCCCAGAAGCAGCTTGACCTGCATGAGCTGTCGAAGAAGCATAAGCAGATGATCGAGGAGATGCGCCGGGAGATGGTGCAGGAGGGCCTTGATTTGGGAATTGACGGTGACTTCGGTGAGGAATTTGAGCACGACGAGCAAATTGTCGATAGGGAGGATAGGTCTGAGGAAGACGAAGGGAATGGGAGGGAACAGAGCGTGGGACAGAAAGAGGAACAGAATGTGCAGCTAGATGTACTGGGTGGTACGGAAAGTGTGGGTGGTGATACGGAAAGTGTGCATGGTGATACGGAAAGTGTGGATGGTGATACGGAAAGTGTGCATGGTGATACGGAAAGTGTGCATGGTGATACGGAAAGTGTGGATGATGTGATCGATGAAGATGCAGACATCACCGCACAGCACCACAGAGATAAAACCACAAATGAACTCGAGGCTCAGCTTGCCAATCTAGGTGTTGATAGCGACGATGACTGGGGAACCGACAAGAAAAAGAAAGCAAAAAAGAAGAAAAGGGCACCAAAGAGCGAGAATGCCTCAGCCACTACCCCCCAACCCAGCGAGCCAGATTCCATCAAATGCGTTACGTGCAACGAGCCGTTTGCCTCCAGGAACAAATTATTCCAGCACGTCAAAAGAACGGGCCACGCGGCGCCAGTCAAGGAAGTGAAGAAGAAGAAGCGGAAGTGATCAGTATTTGATCCAAGGCCTGCAGTTCCAAAGTCAGCGATTGGAAATTAGGGCCCGGCGGATGCAAACGATTGAACCAAAATCACATGCATTGTGTATGGCACTAAAATAGGCTATGGTTCTGCCATGAAAATCCCCATACAGTTCGAATCAAGAAACTTGGAAAAGTACCAACACGAGCATACGGAAACACAGCGAACAGCGCTTCATCTGAGTCCCGTTTTGGACTTTTTCACCGTCGCCTTTACCGGCTCACTGATACCCTTGTTACCAATAGCACCGAGACCTTCACCTTTGGTCCAGCCCAATCTCTCCAAAAGTTTCCTGCCGATGTTTTCGTTGCTGATTTCCGGCGCTTTTCCTCCCACAATATCACCTTCGCTAACAAGAGCCTCGTTGGGTGCGCCCCACCGAGGCCGGCCCTTTTTGGCGTCGGTGGAATCGATTTCTACCCGTGTTCTGCGCTTGACATCGGTCCGCTTGAAAATCGGACGTTTTCTCATGATAGAGCCCACTTGGTCATATGCAGGGAGGTACAGGAATGTTTTTTTGGTCTTGGATACCTTGATGTATTGGTGCAATCCGTTGTCTCCACAGTTTGCGCTCTTCATGTTGTAGTGGCCTGCGAGTTTGCTGATGGTTTTGTTCCCGTGTGGGTCTAAAGGCGGAAAGCTCAACGTCTCTTTAGCTGCATTGTGGAGGAAGATCTCGAACTCCTTCCTGATCTCCTGGATGTGGATGGAATAATCGTATTTCATAAGGAGGTTTTGACTCTCGATGCCCTCCTGTATCTTCTTTTCCTTCTTCATGATTTTCTTTTGTCTTCTGGCCTGTTTTTGGTAGTGAAACTGCTCCATGAGTGATGCTCTTAGTTCGATGTCCAAATCGTCACTAAGAGCAAGCTTTTGCTTGCGTCCCTTTCCTTGCTTTCTTGGAGCCCCTGTTCGAACATCAAGCGGATTAACTGATTTTTGCAGTTTACGTGCAAATTCGAGAATATCCTCCAAGCCCTCTTCGTCAGAATTGAGCTTTTCGCCTCCTTCAGTATTATCCGAAGACACATAGACATCGTAATCATCGAGGTCTGAGTCCTCCTCCATTGACGACGTCACATCGCGTGGTCCGTCATAGGGAGTTCCTGTCTCGGCAAAGTCATATATCACTTCCCCTTCGTCCTCTTCATCGGACTCGCGGAACTTATACTGATCGCCCATAAGATTGCTCACATAGTCCTCAAATGCAGAATCTTCGGAATCGTCTGAATAGTCGTAATCATCTTTGCCAAAGTCCTCGAAATCTTGGTATCCCTGAAACTCATCAAAGCTCTCTAGCGTGTCGTTATAGCCTGCTTTTCTTGGAAGCGTGGCTGTGACCCCACCATTAGAATCTGTGTCTGTTCTAAGAAGAACACGTCCCACTTTAATGTAAGGCTCATGCTCGACGGCACCGCTGCGTTTCTCGCTTCGAATCTTTTTCTGGAGAAGAGAAAAGGTGTCCTCTCTTTGAATGTTTTCTTCCTTGACGTATGTCTGGTCGCCCACTTCATCAATGACAAAACCCAATTCTTCTGCGTTTGAGGTTGGTGCAACATCAGCTTCGGCCTCAGACACCATTTCCTCGGTGTGCTCGTTGGTCTGAGGAGATTTTGAGCCACAAACTTCTAATTCGGGCTCCATTTCGTCGCATTGAGTAACACTGACCCTTTGTGTACCTAGTTTAGGCATCGAGGATGCAGGAATCTTGTCCAGCTCATCGGCTGAAGATATAGGTGTATCCGAAACGTCAACAGGAGGCTCGGTTCTGGCTTCAGCGATACTCACATCAAACTGCTCAAAAGTCTCCGGGCTCTCCTGAAGGAATTCTGTTTCTGCAAGCTCGGTCTCAGGAGACTCCGCATTATCATGAGCGCAGTCCTCGACTTCATTATGTTCCCCAAGAGCTTCCGGTCCAGTTGCAGCATCACACTCCAAATCTCCAGGAATGTTTGTAGCGCTGTCGGCCTTTTGTGGGGATTCCTCTTTCTCCAAAGCTTTATCCTCGATTTCCAGATCCTGGGGCCAAACCACCACTGCCTCAGCGTCTTTGGAACCCTCGCTGTCCGAGCCCACATCGAGTCTCTTGAGTTCCTCGAGAAAATCATCCTTCTTGTATTTCTGGAGCTGATCAATCAATTCCTTGCTGGGATCGTAGACGCTGGTGGCCTTAACAAACTCGATACTCCTGTACCTTAGCGACCGGCTCATGGTGGCGTTCTTATTGCCTCTGGTATTTTGCGCCTCTTTGAACATTGAGCGATTAGGCCGCTTTGATAGTGACGACATCGACGGCTCTTCAAGATCCATCATATCCGGCATCTCCATGTCGGTAGGGTGGTATGATTTATTGTGCCGTCTTCGGGACGACTTGCTGAGATTGTACTGTCTGAAACTCCCGCCTCTTCCTCTTCCTCTTCCACGGCCACCTCGGCCGCCGCCTCGGCCACGGGATGTGCTGTGTTGGGCCATTTGGATATTTGCCTTCGTAGTAATAAATGAAGAGTGCGCAGCTGCAACATACATGCAGACATGGTGAGCGCACGGGGCCTGAATATTAACATTGATGTGAGCGGTTGAAAAAAGCTGGAATGAAGCAGACACTTAGGGGGCGGGGCGTGGGGCGTGCCGAATCCCGAGACGAGCTTGCCTGTTTTTGACAGATTTGTCTGCAAGTGGCCCAGTTTGTAATTTCTGATGTTGCCTCTCCCGATAGTAAATTGGTTCAGTGGAGCAAACCGATTCCATAAAAGTAAACAACCTGCCACGAGATTTTGATGCCAGACTGCTTAGCACATACATTGTGTCCTTGGTAATTGGTCTCTCCGCATTTGGCCGTCCTTATCTTATCATGACATGTGACCTTTCAATCGCACCCAACACGCGCCTCAATACCTACTCCCTAATTACAGCTTATTGTCATTTGAAATTAGCACCCGTTTTGCGCAGCTGTTGTCCATAGGCTCGTCTGCTTGCCATACTTTGACTTATTTTTTGCTGGCCATTCAACATCGTTTCCAGCCATTACTGAGTAAGCCGCTCTCTACAGTTATCCCTGCCAATACCCCAACGTCCCAGCGAGAGTCCATGAGCGAGATCCATGCCAGCATCAACACTTTGTGGTCACGAATGACGTCTGACCCGTCGCAAGTCACACTCACAATCTGGGGTAAAGACTACACAGGGGAGAACATGCTGGCACCAAACATTGTGGACGCGATTCGGAAACGAATTTATTTCACGTACAGATCAGGCTTCACTCCTATCGACAGACACCCCGATGGCCCTGGCCCGCTCTCGTTTTTGCCGTCGATGATCTTCAATTCTGTTCCCAACTCCACCCTTCCAGCAGTCTTTGATAATACCCACTTCACATCGGATGTGGGCTGGGGGTGCATGATACGGACGTCCCAGTCACTTCTTGCCAACGCTTTTGAGTACTTGGTGCAGCATCAGGAACCCAAGCCTCCACAGTCCATTTTGAGCCAGTTTTTCGACGACTACAACAGCCCGTTCTCAATCCACAACTTCATCAAAGTCGCTACGCAGCTGCCCTTGCAGGTGAAACCCGGCGAGTGGTTTGGTCCGGATGCAGCATCACTCTCCATTTCCCGCTTATGCTCCCGGTTTGATCGCTTGGAGTCGCTCGAACTTCCTCGGCTCCACGTAATGATCAGCGAAAGCTGTGATCTTTACGATGACCAGATCGAGGACCATTTCCTGTCAAGCGGCTCAGAAGACTCCCCGAGACCGAGTCTGCTCTCAGACTACTGTGAAATCAATGCGAGCCCCATTCTCGTGCTATTTCCAACTCGTTTGGGTATCGAGCAGGTGAACTCCTATTATTATTCAAGCATATTCAAGATTCTTTCCTTGACCCAGTGTGTGGGGATTGCGGGCGGCAAACCGTCTTCTAGCTACTACTTCTTTGGATTCCACAACGACAACTTGCTTTACCTAGATCCGCACCACGTCCAGGTGGTTTCCTCGGATCCGCAAACATACCATACACCTTCATGCAAGTCGCTTCCCATTCTGTCGCTTGACCCGTCAATGTTGATTGGTATCGTGCTTCGCAGCCACGACGATTACCAGGACTTCAAGCGTGCTCTTGTTCCTGAGAATAAGATCATTCACTTTCATTCCGGAAAGGCGGCGGGAGAGGATTATGTGAAGGTCGGCTCTGTCTCCGATATCGAGAGTGTTTCTTCCGACGACGACTTTGTTACGTTACCTGCGCCATCCGGAGAACCAAGCGAGCCAGGTAACAGCTATCAGCCTTGAAAAGACGGGGCAATTCAGAAAGATATTGAAAGGGTACAGGAAAGAGAATGGCCCTTTGCGAGTAGTGCATATAAACCGCATCACCTCAAGCCACATCGCTGCGCTCACTCCGATAACATGGGTATCGGGGACATGAAAATATGCACGGTTTGTGCAGCCAACAACAACAGATCGATGGAGGCCCACAAGCAGCTCAAGGATGCAGGCTTTGACATCCGGTCCTTTGGAACAGGTTCGTCGGTCAAGTTACCCGGCCCCACAATCGACCGCCCAAACGTCTACGATTTCGGAACCCCCTACGAGGCCATATACCAGGACTTGATCTCGCAAGAATACAAAAAAATGTACGAGGCGCAAGGCTTGATATCTATGTTGTTGCGGAATAAGCAAGTCAAGCGTGCACCCGAGAAGTGGCACAACAACCTGGAGGCAGGAAAGTTCGATCTAGTGATCACGTGTGAGGAGCGTTGTTTCGATTCTGTTTTAGAGGATCTCATGAACCGTATGAGCAATAAGTCCGAGGCCGAAGAGGAGAGGGACGTGCGCCAGGTGGTGCATGTCATCAATGTGGATATCAAGGATGACAATGAGAACGCCAAGATCGGGGGCAAGGGGATCGTCAAGTTGGTACAGAAAATACAGAGCTTCAAAGAGCAAGAGCTTCAGCGCAGGACACGAGAAGACGACGAGGACGAGTACCCGGTGATTATGGAGGATGAGATGATGAAGATCTTGGCGGAATGGCAGGCTGAGCACACCCACTTACCCACGCTATACAGTGTTCTGTACTACTAAGAAATGGAGACTCCTTCTTGGGAAGCAAGCAATCCAAGCCTCTAATGAACGTGGCTCAGTATTGGAATGGCTGCTGGTCAGTGACTGGTGACAGAAGATGGCGGAACAGAGAAAAGTGGACGAAAATCACATGCCGAACAGCAATGAAGCATCGAACACGTGCGTAGGAACTGGGCAAATAGTCTCCAATGCCGTCGTCAAGAGTATGTAGATTGGCGGGGCCTGATACCAAGCCGAGAGACTTCGGCCCCAGTATCGACTCCACCCCAGTATCGACTCCCCCCAGTATCGACTCCACCGATTAATTACACCAAAAATCAACACCGTCTCCCTCCACTTTCCAGTGCTCCAGTAGCCACTCTGGTTTTCGACTTCTATCTTGCACTCCACCACGTTACCTTGTACACGACTGTTTTCGCACGCTCATCTCCTACGTACATGCCGCCAAAAGCACCAATTCCCGCCAGAAAGGCCAAGCTTTACAGTAGCAGGACCATCCGGACCGAGGCAAGCGATCCAGCACTTACAAACGGCACCCTCAATCTCCCCAACTTCGTCGCAGCCCGCGGGTTTGAAATCAGATCGTTCGAGCAGTCGCAGTTGAACACCAAGTATGCGTCTCTGACCCGGATTTTCCAAAGCTTGCCCCGGTCCTTGCGGCGGAGAACAGCGTCTCACAATGTCAAGAGAATCCCCAAACGTCTCCGGGCACGTGCGCTCAAGGAGATGCAGAACCTGGTCACAGGAGTGCCGCCCAAAGCGGCTCATTTGCGGGGCAGAGACTTGTACCGGTTGAAGCGGGAGAAAAACCTCTTGCGGGTGGCGTCCAAGATCAAGCAACTCAACGCTGTGCCCCTTGTACGGGGCTCGGCCAAGGAAAGGTTCAAGTTGTTGAACGAGCAGCTCAAAAGCCTCAGACATCCCCACGGCGGCACGAACGACCGCCAGCCCACCAATAACGCTTTGGCCGCACACGACCGTGTAGGGGTGGACGGCTTGTGTCCGAAGCCGATGGGGAATGTGAAGTTTGCTCATCGCCAGAGGGAATTTGTGTGGGTGCCCAACCATATATGGCACGCCAAGCGGTTCCACCTCATCAAGCGGTGGGGCTACCAAATTCCGTACTCGCCGAACCAGAAGTGTTTTCGTGCCACTAGCAGAGCTGCCAAGGAGCAGCTGTTGGCGTCAGATACCTCGTACCACTGCGAGTTGGTGGTGGCATCGGCGGAACAAGGCGCCATGGTGGGGTTCCTCAACGAATTCACAAAATACCCCACCAAAATTCCCGATTGGTTTCTCCTGGGCTCCCGCTCCTACAATGGCTGGATCTACAGTGGCAGCGATAAGATCTCGCTAGGATCGATCTACTTGAGCTCGCTGCAAGGATACCAGTTGCTTGTGCGTCTCCACCCCAGCAACTACGAAGAGGTATTCTTGAAGATGCAAGCTTTTGTGGCCGGATTCGCCGCCTTGTCCATCTCAGACTGCCGATACGCCCTCGGGAGTATCCAGCTTCGAGGACCCACGTCGTTGAATGTTTTGAGCAAGGTCATGCACTTGAACGCCCCCCAAAACATCACCGGCGCCTGGTTGCTGTATTCTCAGCACAAGGATGCCGGCACGATTCCCACAGGAACCACGTTTGCATTTTTTATCCAAGATCCTCGCTTCTGGAAACGGCCAGTGGTGCCTCCGCGCAATCAATACCCACAGAGCCAGTTGTCGGTGAACGACTTGCTCTTGGCAAAAACAAACCAGATAGACCAGCGGGCCGTTTCTGCTGTTCTAAGCCTGCAGGGCCGCCATGACTCCTACAAAAACATGTACACACTCAAGCAAATCGGGCGGGAGTTCGCCCGCCACGAGCCGCAATCTACTCACATCCACAGCAGCATGGAGTTTCCTGTTTTGGTGCAAAAAACCGCCATAGCTTCGTGGTCTGTGACCATGCCCTGGTTCTGGGTGCAGCCGTTTTGGAGCAAGCTCATACAGGTCAATGGAGTGAAGGCATGCGGCATCCGGCAGGAGCACCAGCTCAACTTCGAGGCCGGGGTTCCTACATACCCCCACGACTTTCCATTTGTGCCCGAAGGCTTCCGGGAAAACCGGCTTGTTGCAGAGGGCTTGAGAATAAAAAGGGAAAAACTCCCGAACTCCAAGAAGCAGCCGTTGGAGCGCATGGAGAGCCCATTGGATATCTGTGCCGACTGGTATTTCTTGCGCAAGTGGACTTTTGGCCAGGCACTCGTTAAGGGCGCCAAGGGCTCGGAGAAGTCCGCGTTCGGCGTCTTCGACAACAAAAAAAACCGTGTTCTCCGCAACACCGACGATTTGGCCATTGCCATCAACGATACGCGTGCTCACGATGCCGCCCGTATCCCCATCACAGAATTTGCACCCAATAACGCGCAACACGTCAGCATCGCGGATGGCACATTTCAACCAGCCACCGAATTCCCGGCTTTGCCCGTGGTTCTGGTGCGTCTCTCCGTCACCAACAAGGGCACCATCTCGGATAACGCTCGGATCTACGAGCGCGCCGATGCTCAGGTGGAGCATCTCATCGGCTTTGTCACCAGCGGGTCCTTCAACATGAGCAAGGGCTGCGCCACTGGATTGGGCCACATTGTGGCCAGCCGTCGCGGGGCCAAGAGCGTCTACGTCCGAAACGTGGGCAGCACGACGGCGGCGCCGGCCAGCGTGGAGGTGTACCGGGCGTAGTGTGCAGGAGGGCATTGGTGCGCGCACGTCCGCGCCAAGTATATAAGGCGCGCCCGCCCCGCGCCCTTCTTTTCTCCTCATACTTACCTTGAGATGATTCAGGAGATCAAGTAGTCTTGTATCCGTGCTACATTGTCGGCATAGCACCGCGCTGCAGTGTAGTATCGCCAACTTCTCTACTAACACGGCGCATGCGCCATTCCCGTGGGTCCTCGGGCTCATCGATAGGTTTGGTGGCGTGTGCTGTGGGAGTTGTGTGGGTCTTTCAATTTTTGATTTCCTCTGCAATGATCTAGAATTTATTCAGATCTTGTTCTTTTGCTCCACAAAGTCGGGCGATTTTGTGCTCCAAAAGAATCCGCGTGTCGGGGGCGGCCCTGATAGGTGGACCACCCATCTCATTTTCGAGCGCGCGCAAATTTCTTGCCCCACATTTCGCGCTCGACGAACACTCCATGAAACTCCCAAAAAAGCTCGAGTGGCTAGTTATAATCTATGACAACCCTGTGAACCAGAGATTGGCGTTTCGGGCGGAGCATCTCAGCAAGGTGCCGGAAAAAGTGGCTCTGGGCGCCATTACCAGCGCAGGGCCAATTTTCAAGGATGAGTCCAAGACACAGTTCTTGGGTAGCAGTTTCACCATTCAAGCCCACACTCGCTCGGAGGTGATGGAATTGTTGAAGCTGGATGTTTATGCGAAGGAAAGTGTGTGGGATTTTGACAATGTGGTGATTCATCCGTACCAGCCGTTCATTCGGAAGGCTCATGATATGCCCAAGTAGCATGGGTATAGTGGCTGAATATACGTTCTTGAAAGTGAATACGGGAGTAGTGAAGATGTAAATAAGATGGTAGTGAAGATGTAAATAAGATGGTAGTGGAAATGTAAATAAAATGGTAGTGGAAATGGGAACGCCGGAATAATGTAGATGTTGCGATTTTCTGTAAATAATGCAATTATGTGAAGATTTTGAGAAACATCGGAATACCTGGACATCGACATCAAACAGCTACTCTAGCATCTCAAGGCTACTTAATCAACATAACAGTCCACACCACAAATGTACATTTAGGATTAGGCAAATGTACATTTAGGATCAGGCAAACATCCCATCAGCGCATCTATGCACATACAATAGTTCACATTCCTCACTTCTCTTCAGCTCTGGCCGCACTCTATATAACTAACACCAGCGCTTGCTTGGGTCTTTCGTGTCGCCTTTCCGCTGATACATCAAGATGTATGCGCTTTTATCTCTGGCCTCTGGTTTCTCAACGACTCTACTGGAGTGAATGGCCTCAACCGCGGTATCGTCGATGCGAAGCCAGTCTTCGTCCTGCCGCAATACATCACACGTGTAGTGGCCGCCTTCTGCGTTTCTTCCGTGGTGGTAGATGGCCCCGATCAACAGGTATTTGCGCATCTCGGATGCCCTGATGCTGGGCGAGAGAATCTCTGGGGCCACGTTTAAGTCAAGGCCATACTGCACCGTCTTCATGACCTTTTCGATCGTACCCGAGGTGATGGGCTGGTTGTCGGAGGCTTGCTCGTCGTTTCGGTAGGAAAATCTCTTGAGTTGAATCACGAGAATTTCGGGTAGCCCATCGATGAAGGTCTGTTTTTTCGCCACGACTTCCAGGCCGTCTTCGGTTTTGTATGGGATATTTTCGATTTCGTTGAATTGACAAAGCGCGTCTTCGATGGTGCTAACGTTCTCTCGGGAAATGTCCACCAGGATACATCTGAAGGGGTCCACCGTGATGGAGTTTCCTTCCCTCCCTCTAGGAATTGTGAGCACACTGCGGAAATTGCCTCCGAAAAGTCTAGTGATGGGCGAAGGTTCAACTTCCGATATTCTCTTCTTAGAAACTTGACTCCTGCTTCCAACTTCCGACCATTCTTTGTCTCCGATATCTTCGTCTTCACTCTCTTCTTTCTCCTCCGTCCTGTTTGTTGTGCGTATCAACCTTGAGGCTGACTTCATACGGGCCTTGAGCTCACCTGCCAGAATTGCATCTAGTTGCTCACCATAGGAGTTGGCAAGTTGTTGGAACTTCTCCGGGGAAACAGTAGCTTCTGCAGAAACAAATTCTTCGTGAAGTCCATCTAGGAAATATTCCAAAAACTCTTCTGCATCTTCCTGTTGGCCCCATGTCAAATGCTGGAATTGTGGGCTCTCTATAAGTTTCATGTAAAGCTTTTCTGGAGAAAGAGGGCGACCCACAACAATTCCGTCAGAGTTGACATTACTACCACCATTTGCGGCAGCTGGAACATTCACGAAGTCAGTAAAAAAGTTGATGGTAGCATCGATCAAAGGAGTGACCGATTTACCCCCGAGATTGCCGATCGACTCATCTGCAATGTAATGAAATGTTTTGTTGAAGGTCGGACAAAACATCAAGCATTGTAAGACCGCATTCATGTAACAGATATTTCCAGAGTTAGTCAAGCCTCTTGGTTTCAAGCTGAACGTCTTGGCTGTGCTTATGTCGAAACTAGGATCATACAAGATCCTAAGCGCAGTCAAACCTAGAGATTGGGGCGCCGAAAGCTTTGCGTCAGTCAAAGATGGAACTTTGGTTTCGGCAATGGATTTCTGGTTCTCTGAAAGCCGGGGGACAGACGTCGGCGGCTTTTTAGACGCTGCAGCCTGTTTAGCGTTGCTCAGCAAGACAGACGCCCAGTTCATAGGGGCTTTCGTGCCGTTAGCAGGGGCAATGTGGAACTGAGGCTTGAAGCCGTTGTTAGCAGCTTGCTCAATAAGAGGCCGTTGAGTTACAGACCCGTCATTGTAGTTTTTAACTCTCTGTACGAGCCTGGAGTCAACGATCAAACTCTCTAAGCCCAGTGGCCGGCACGTCAACTTCCTCTGAATCAAAGCATTGTAATACAGCAGGGAGGCTTCTCTTTCTTTCTCATATTCTTCCGAGGTGATATTGAACAAGACAGGGTACTTTGGAGATGATATGAGAGACCCGTTGCTCTGAGGATTATTAGTAGAATGTTTGCTCACGGTCTCATTAGTTTGAGCAGTATTAGATGTGTCGTTATCATTAGTCGTTACTGGCGGAGTAGAGCCACTAGTTGCACCCGTGGTGAGAGGTTCATGATGGCTCTTTGAAGCAGTGCTTTCGGCACCTCGCAGAGGAACAGTGCTGCTTGAGTTGGGTGTTTCATATACTTGAGGCTCTGGGGTATTCGTGCTGGCCTTGGAGCTTTCATTAGGGGTGGGCGACGAGATCTGAGGAGATGGGACAGCCGAGGTAAACTGGGAGCCAGAAGGAGTAGTCAACTGATCCGGAAACACTGCACCAGTAGGAGTGGCAGGATATGAACTCATGTTAGAGTGATGCTGGGATGTATGCTTGCCGTTCACATGATTCGAATGAAGGTTGTGGCTGGAGGAATTATGATTGGCGTAATGGTTGTTCCTTGAGTGTTTTTTTCTATTGTTGGAGGAGTTGGAGCTCAAACCGTTCATGTTGTTCATATAGGGTACGGGGGCCTGAGTCTGGTATGGGTTGGCCATGTAGTATTGGTATGGCTGATACATGGAGTAGTCTGGGTAGCCCATGGCCATAGGGTAGTAGGGCTGCATCATCTGGCCATTGAACATGAGCGGTTGCTGTGAGTAGAACTGAGGACTCTGGGGGTACAAGGGCTGCTGTGACTGTGGGTGGTATTGCCTCATGTCAGGAGGATATATGTGGGGCGAGCTCAGGGGGGTGCTAGGATTAAACGCCGGCACATCGCCACGAAAGCGGCTGGCTCCGGGTCGCTTTTCCGTTGCAGTTTTTTCAGGTTTCTGCGGCCCGCCCTTTTCAGGAGCCTTGTCGGAGTTTTTGTGGGAGTTTTGGACGGAGCTTTTGTCGGAGCTTTTCTCTCCGTTCCTTTTCATCTCCGGCCGAGGGAACTTGGCAACGGCCGCCGGATGGTCTGGAGCATTGGGTTTAGTGGGTTTGGTCATTTTCGGAAGGTTGGTTCACTTACACATAGAGTGGCTGATGTTTGCTCGTTGCCGCTAGGATGGACACTTGCAGATGCTAACAGCTTCAGAAGAAAGCGGATGGTTCAAAGAATCAGAAAGGATAAGGGCTGCGTTTTTCAAGGGCCAATTGGAAATGATGAGGATCAGGGGAGGCGTAGGCGCCGGGAGGAAGGAATTTGTGTGGTGAGATGTCGAAAAAACGGCGTCGCTTGTATGGAAAGAAGTCGACTGGAAAAGTTTTTTGGTGTCGCGGAGACTGGCCGAGCGCAATTCTGACCATATGGGTGCGAACTGCGGCTGGACATGAAACAAGACGGTGTAGACATGAAACAAGACGGCGTAGACATGAAACAAGACGGTGTAGACTTGAAACTGACCACAAACAAGGGTAGAATAGTGGAATATAAATGAGATGAGCACGGTGGCGAGTAAAGAGCAAATGCGAGGGAGGGTCTGCAAGATAGAGAAGGAGATACTGAAGAAAGGAATAGAGGAGAAACTAAACACAGAAAAGGCCTCGTTTCAGTTAAGAAAAATCGCAGAGTTCAAGTCGCTCGCAAACTTCCCAGTTTAGAGCTACAATCACCGTAGCTAGAATATGCTTGCACACTGCCAATTTTTCGGGGTGCTTGCACTGGGAGTGACGTAGAAACAGGTGCAAGACCTGACAGGAGCTATGATTCCGAAGAATATCGCCAGAAGAAAACGAGAATGCTGTCATTTCGGCATCAAAATCGTCGCACGAGCAGAACCAATGATAGAGATCCACAAAAACTTGGCTCGTATCTAACGGGTCATGGTGGGAGGATTTTGCAAGGGCTGGTGAAGCCCCAGCGTTTTGCCCAGCTTCAATGGCTCCAAGCTCAAACGTGTCCAAATTGATCCTCTGTCCCATGCTCTGGAGAATCTTGTTGCAACGTAGAATGACATTCACATCATCAAACTCATCCACAGCCTTCGTGATTACCGCCAGCAGCGCCACCCGCGTGAATATTGGGATGTCGGGCAGTTCCCCCAGAAGGTATTGTTTCAAAAGATCAGGATCGGCCGTGTCCCCCCAAAATTCGAAACTCACTCCGCGGTCCGTCACAAGTGCTAGCGCCTCCGCATAGATAGAGGGAAACGTCAACGCCAACAAGAGATTTTTATCGGGATCCACGTGTAATCTCCGCTTACCACACTCTAAATCGGCGGCCCTGATTTGTTGTTCTAGCCCAATTAGCCGCGTGTCGTCAGTCTTGGACATCTCTTCACTCACCAACTGTAAAACCAAGTCCTTGTAGCTGGAAGTACATAGTAGCCCTGCCGATGCAGGAAGAATAGACAAGACCGAAGCATTTATCTCATGGAGCACTGAATCTGTCATGGGCCTGGCTGCCACGTGATTGCATCCAGAAGGAGCGGGTGGTGGCTCAGTAGTAATTGAGGAGGAAATGAGCCGCGCCCACTACACGCGCGTGTATAAACTACTATGTGGATAACCACCTTGCCACAGGAGATCCAGCACGTGGTCCTGGCCACCATTAAGGAGTACCCCGGCTCCGAGAGTGCATTCAAGCAGGTGGCTGAGTTTTACTCCGGGAAAAATAGCAACAAGCGGCAGAAACTCGCCAAGGAGAACAAATCCGCCAAGGCGTCTCCCGCTCCTCTGTTCTCGTTGCCCTACGAAGGCGCCACACAAGTGGAGATGCTTTCTTTACAGCGACTCCGAATCAGCAGTCCCATTAACGTCAACGAGATTATTTTTGAATTGCCCAGTCTCTCGTTTCTGTCGCCCATCAGAAAGAAGTTGAATCTAGTATTTCACCTTTACATCGCCAGCAAGAACACTCCACAGCCTGTTCTCTCTGCGGTCAATCCAACCACCAAAGTCCCCGAAATACCTTCCATGACAAGCCTCCTGTCGGCCATCGATTTGTGTGTGTTACTCCCGATTTTGGGCAACTCTACAGTCTCCACGAAGAAGGACACAGTAATGATGTGCATCTGGCTCAAAGATGAAGGAGACCAGAAACAAGACCCCCTCGTTGTGACTCTCAACTTGGATCTCGTCAAGAAGCAATTGGTACAGGAAGGCAAAGTACCACCAAACGCCGATGACCAGGTGGCTCACGTGGCCTCGACCCTAGACGGCATCAAGCCCATCAACGAATTGATCATCGACTTTTTACAGCGCCAGTTCATGTTGTGTGGTGTCAAACTCATCAACTACCTCCCTTCGGCGAACCCCATTAAGAATTCTGTCAACATCAACGAGGACACATCGGTGTGTATTTCGCAAAACGCAGACTTACATAACGATCTTGTGATGGTGGAGGCGTACAAGGGATCCAAGGAAGGCTCGTTGTGTTTCGTGTCGATTCCTCCACTGGATGCTTTCTCGCCGAGCGGGGCGTATTTGATCTTTGGGTTCAAGAAACCCACGCTTTTTTTCGATTTCAAGGCCATCAAGTCTGTGGTTTACAGGGATATCACGCGGTTTACTTTCAGTGTGGTGATAACAACGAGTGAAAGCAATGGTGAAAATGAGATTGAGTTCAGCATGATCGACCAGAAGTCGTTTCTGTTCATCGAAGCCTTTGTTAAAAAAATGAATATCGAGGACAATTCGTTCGACGAGAAGAACAAAGAAAAGGTTTCTCAAAAAGAACCTGAAAAGGTTCCGGAGAATCAGGATGCCGCAGCTCCAGGCAGCGATGATGAGGAGGAAGATGGTACGTACGCGGGTGGGGTGGAAGAGGAATCTGGTAGCGAAGTTGATGAAGAGTTTGACAGCAATGTGGACAGTGAAAGCGACAGCGGAGACAGTGAAGAAGAAGTGGAAGAAGGAGAAGAGCAACAAGTCCCACCAGAATCAGAGGGAATGGGACCAACGACTGAATAGACCAACAACACCGGAAGACGCAACAAGGCATACCGAAAGCCTACAGCGGTTAATGCTAACATATATCTAATTATATAACCTCAACGGCAGCAGGCCGGAGTCCATGTAAACCTATTTGTAACCCTTTCCGTAAGTCTCGAACAAGTCGTAGAATCTGGAGGTTCTCTTCTGAGCAGTTAATCTGTGCTCAGCCGACAAATCAAAGTCGTGGAAAAGATCCTGCTCTGCTCTTTGCTGACGCAACTGGGCCAATCTTCTGTTCAACAACACCCTGTTGCTGTCAATGAAGTGGTCACAGACCAAGTAGGCGGACACGAACGCCGACACGGAGAGGGCATATCCTGGAACACGATTCCAGCCGGCAGGGAAGTGTTTTCCGACAATCTGCACTTGGAGCCTTCTGGCAGAGAGACCGAGGACTGTACTGAGGATGAAACCAGCGGTACTTGGCATTGTTGTGGAGTAGTAAAAGTTTTCGAGACCATGTAATTGGGTGCGCCAAACCCGTGCCTCCGCGTGGTCACGTGCGCAGCTGCTAAAGACCACAAGACATCTTTCTCAGCTTGCCGGCTCTATTTGCGTTATTTCCGCCACCGCTGGTTCTAGCTGGAGCACGTGTTGCCGGTCCCCAGTACGCCCCTATGACGCAAACATTGTAGTCGTAGTTGGTGGCGGTATTGCGCCAGTGTTTGCAGTCACGTGTATCTTGCCGCCACATGGCTTTGCAGTCACGTGCTTACGGCAGTCGTGTCGAGCCCTGTCACGGCCCATAGCGATCGACTCTAGAGTCAAAAAATGGTCCATTTTGGGAACTATATCTCGGCAAAGGTGCGCGCGGCTAAGCGCTCTCTTGGCGGCTTTTCCGACTATATAAACCGCCCCACTCCCCACATTTCCATGAAAATTTCCCCAGATGATCAACTTTTTCAAGGGACATCCCACGCTATCCATTATCCCAAACAGACCAATTGCCGATGCATATCACAAAGTTATAGTGGATAATGAATACTCGGATCTCGAAAACGACCCCGATAACAGACACCCTCTTCAGTACGGTACGGACAGCGGGAACTTGACAATCCGGCGCAATCTTTCTAGATGGTGCAATGAAAAGTACAACCGGACCGGTGCCAGCGCCGACTTGATCAATCTTACCGCCGGTTCCTCTTACGGTACTGAGAATATCTTGGTAGCGTGCACCAACCCTGACATCACCAAGCAGGTGTTTTTAGTATCGCCAACATACTTTTTGATCAACTACGCATTCATCGATGCTGGATTTGACGGCCGAATTTCTGCTGTGGTTGAGACGCCGGGAGCTGAGTATGAGATCGACTTGGAGAAGTTTCAACAGCAGTTGGAGGCGTTGGACCAGAAGCATGGCTTGGACCCGGTGTCCGATAAAGAGCTTAACGTGATTTCCGATCCCACGGGCCGTGGGCCCCGCAAGTTCTACCGCTACTTGTTGTACATGGTACCCTCGTACTCAAACCCAGGCGGCTTGACATACCTGTTGAAAACCAGAGAGAGATTGTTACAGATTGCTCGGAAACACGACGTGCTCCTCCTTTCTGACGACGTTTACGACTTGCTCAATTATGATGCGCTGGAAAAGTTGATCCCAAAGATCAACCATCTTGACCAGGCGTCGTTGCCGGCTAACTGGGTGTTCGGAAACACCGTGTCCAACTCTTCGTTTTCCAAGATTGCAGCGCCTGGGTTGAGAAGCGGCTGGCAGGAGACAGCCACCCCCCATTTGGCTACGCAATTGAGTTCGACCGGCGCAAACAAGTCGGGCGGAACGCCATCTCAGTTGAACATTAGTGTGGTGGACGAGTTGATCACCACGGGAAAGTTAGATGAAATCATCCAGCAGCTTTGCAAGATCTACTCTTCCAGAAGCCAGGTGCTCACGGACTCCATGAAAAGGCACCTTCCCAAAATAACCCAGATATATGGTGGAGACGGGGGCTACTTTGTGTGGTGCACCATTGACGATCCAGCGGTTGATCTTTGTCTGACATTAGAGAAGTTGAATGAGGAGGAGGGAGTTCTTCTTCCCAGCGGCTCATTCTTCGAGGTCGAGGGTGATGCCAAGGGTTGGGGCAGAACTAGCACCAGATTGTGCATCGCCTTTTTGACCGAACACCAGATACAAGAGGGCATTGAAAAGTGGGGTGCACTCATGAAGAGGGAATACCCTCATCTTTACGAAGAAAACGAGGGTTGAACAATGTTAGAGACCAAGTCAAAAAGCTATCATAGAGGAAGTCAAAAAGCTATCATAGAGGAAGTCAAAGACGGGCTTGGAGCGTTAGTACTTTGTTGGACCAAATGCAGTATATCAGTACAGATCTTGGTTAACTTGTTGAACTTTCATGAATTATCAAAAGTAGCGAAGTGTTTTCATCTTGTAACTGCTTTGTTCAACATACCATTAAGCTTCGGGTTCCGTAGCGTCGAGTTCTCATCTTTTCTCCAATTTATGCGCACCCAACGGTTACCCGCACCAACACTCAGCGAGGGTACGAGCGCATGCACAACTCAATATCCAGATACATGCTTATCTACCAGCGGGGCGCAGGTGACAAATAAGCGCAATATAGCGAAACACCTCTGGGGCAGGAGTCTGAACTATCCGATTTTGCGAGTTCTTGCTCTTGCCTTGGCTATCTTATCAGTGGACTTCTCAACCTGATCTCCAAAGGATGAAAGCATTTCGTTTTGCTCCTCCACTTCGGCGTGGATAGCCTCACCCATTTGGCGTTGACGGGCTATCACCTTGCGGAGCTCCTCAAGTTCCTTGTCTTGATTGTGATGTATCTGCTGCTGTTTTTGAAGTAGTTCCTTGTTGCTGTAATCAATTGTATCAGCAGATTCCAGGTATTTCTTGGGCATAGCAAGTACGCGAGAGGATAGGCTGACGTCTTGGGGGGGTTCGTCCTCGGATGGCTGATTCCCCTCTGAATTGAGTGCACTCTCCACCTTTTCTTGGATTCCAGTCAAAAGCGTTCTGCGTGAGCGTAACTCATCTGGTGTAAGCTCATTCCGGCCCAGGAAATTGGCTAGTGAAGCCGCCAATTTTTTGAGGTTGGGCTCAATGTACCGCAAGTACTTCTGTCGATTGGCCACACGGTCGGCCAATTTCGACCCTGTGCTAAGAGCGTTGACTGTGGACCGTAGATGACGACAATAAATGAGCCACTGTGCCTTGTCTATATCCAAGGCACTTTCTGAAATGGTGAATTTATCGTCTGTCGAAGCCTCCAGCTCGGATTTAAAGATGTCGGAGGAAAACTGGAAGTTTGACGGCACATTCAAGAAGCGGTGGAGCACAGGCGAGTTCTGGAACTCCTTGTCACGAATCAACAGCTCGAGCAATTTGGCAAATTCAGTCTGACGTTCCAACGCCACTTTCTCTTTGTTGGAGAATACCCCTGACTTTGACGGAAAGGCGTAGGGAAAGTCATGCTTGGAGATCCCGCTATCAGCACAGAGCGCGTCTCGAAGCGCCACAAAGTCCGAGTACCGCTTGGATGCAGATATGGATCGTAGCGGTAAGCGAGTGTGGATCTGGTATAGCACCACGCCGTTCTCAAGCGTGTACTGTGGTATCGTCACGGACATGGTTGTTGAGCGGCCAGCAACGCAGATAGAAGCTTCGCGGTATCAGTCACGTGACTTTGGGACCGCCCCTGCCTGGGCGCCCGCGGTGTCGGCTGCGTGCATACTCTAGCCTCACGTGAGTCCGAGAAGGCTCTACTTCAGTGGTCTTTTGGCCGTCTCGTGTGGCGGCCGTAGTTTGCAGCCGCTTCGTGTCCTGCAGGCGCGGCTAAAGTTGGTTGCTAAAGCGCGCCTCAATAGCTCTATTGGTTCCTGTCACGCCAACTCCACACACCATCCCTTCCCCCTAACTGACATAAAAGCTAGTGCTTTATTGCTCAACACATCCTCCCATATTTTCAAGAAGTGCTGAAGACTATGGCAGATCCAGAAAGTGCTTCACAGGCCCCTGTTCCGGGGCATGAACCAGAACCTGAAAGCCCCGGCCACAAAAAGAGGGTCATTGGCGAGGCCCCCTCGAGGGGAAGCTCCAAATCCAGCCAATTGGCCCACACGTCGGAGTCGTCGCCATTACTTGAGTCGTCCGGTAGCTATCTCGATCCCGATGATCCCAGGGTGTCGCCGCTTAAGTTGAAACGGATCAAATTGCTACGCTCTGTGCTTCTTCTGGTTTTGCTATTCAATGTTGCATTGTTCACATTAACTTTGGTGTCGGACTTCATCTCCATTCCCGGAATGAACACGCGTGGAAAGCTGTTCTTAGAGCTTAACCTTGTGGTTTTCTGCATATTGACTGGCGTCATCACGCTCTGGTGCTTCACCGTTCCTTCATACTACGAACGTATTTTGGGATACGTGAGTTGTGTACTTCTTGTATTGGATGTGGTCATTGGGGTATCAGTTCCAAGATTACGCGACGGCTTGGGTTTGTTCGGCAACTTGCTCCTCCTCTGGACTTTGGCCAACGTTGGCCTCAATTGTTTTGCTGACTACAGGGTCGAGGTGGGAAAAGCACAACAGGAGATCAGGTATACTGGGCGTGTGGAAAAGCGCATGTCGTTGTATGAACTTGTGGTCACAGCCGTCAAGATTTTGGCCAAGTTTGTTTTGCTATTGATTATCTGGAACATCAGTTTGTCATTGTGGATTCAGGCATTCGACACACACGAAAAACCATGGGGAAAATTGGTGCTGGTCAATGAGGATCAGTTCAAGGTTCACTTGGCTTGTTATGGAGATGTTTACGCCAAAGCGAACGATACAACGGATTCGGCAAAGGCGCCCAAACAACCCATCGTCTTAGTGGAAGGAGGTCAGCAAACATCGTCTGAGCAGTTTCAAGAGTGGATCCAGGAGCTTTACCACATGAACAAACTCGAGCGCTACTGCATTTGGGATAGACCAGGTTATGGCTTCTCCGACAGTGCACCTTCGCCTACTTCTATTGGTATCATTGTCGAATATCTTACAGAAGCCTTGAAAAGCGAGGGTATTGAAGGACCGTTTAGCGCTGTTGGTTACGATTCCGGTGGTCTATACTCCCGAGTTTTTGCGCTGAGAAATGCAGGACAGATGCACTCAATATTGTTGGTGGATAGCTGGCACGAAGACCTCCTCAAGCACTTTCCATTTAGCGGGCCAAACAAGAAAAACGAAAGCAGAAAAACCTTCAGAAACGTCTTGGATCTTATGGACTCGTGGCAAGGCTTCAAGTTGTGGTTAAGAGGCCTCGTGTCTCCGCTAGGAATCATGCAAGATATCCATTGGTTCTTTCACCCCAGAAAATACCTGTCAAAATCGCGGGTTTTTGGTTCTGACATGGTGTACAGCTCCAAGTACTTGAGAGCTAGGTTGCAAGAGCAAATAACAGCTTCCATCTTGTCTTATAACGAGGTGCACACCGCAGATATCAGAAGCATTCCACTTGCCATCATTCTGTCCGACTTTATGATCAAGCGATCACTCAATTGGGGAAAATGGCAGCGTGATCTCACCAAACTCAGTGATTACGCACTTGAGTGGGTGGTATCTGAAAATTCTGGCCATCGTGTATGGAAGAGTCCGAAAGGCAGGGAACATTTGCAGCAGCTATTGTTGCGCCTTGTCAGTGAGAAGAGCAATTATTGAGCAATGACGGATATGGAGTATGATGACCTGCATTTTGCAACTACAGGCGACTTTGAGTACTCTGTTTCGAACGCATCAAGCCGTGCCCTCGAATGCCAGGCGTGGGACTTTACTACGGTCATTTTTTTGGTTAATGATGCAGAGCACAGTGTGCATGTAAGGGAGCTCGCCTGAACAATAATAACTACTGCATGCGTAAATCATGAGCTTCCACATCTGCACAACGCCGTCTTATAAATCCGGAACTCGAAGCACATGCCGGAAATTGAAGGCCCTTGTTTCAGCTGGTTTCCGTTTCAGGCATTTTCCGGCGCTACACCAGATAGTGCGAAGAAAAGAAATAAAAGCCACTGGCCTCAATTCAGGAAAGAAAAGCCCCCTCCCTTTCCTGTACGTTTGTCGCGATATTTATTTTTCTGTGTAAATGTACCGAAACCACCTCACCTTTTTCCTACCATCAGTCCAGCCTTTCTTTCCCAAGTGCTCAAAACCACTTTGATTCCGGTCAAAAGCTGTTGATTTGCTTACATTAGTATCTATCTCACCACACGTGCTATCCAACGGCTCTCTCCTGGTCGGGACGTTTTCCATCCGCAACGTGTAACCGGCCACTAGCCTTCTGTGGTTCTCTTTAATAACAGCGTTTTATAATGGAATCACGGCTCGAGAGCTTGAGCCTTCTGCCTAATTCGGAGGTCGCTGCCAACGACAGCCACATCAAATCAGGAATCATGTCGTCCTCTGTTTCCCCTGAGAACTCGGCGCCCAGCTCTCCTCCGCAAATGAGGGAGAACTCGGCGGAAACCGCAGATATCGAGACCCTGAGTGACTCACGGGATGATGTCGAAGAAGAAGCTCACTCTGCCTCGAGGGCAACTGGACCTGCGCTAGAGGCACAAGCCGCCGAGGCGAACATCGAGGGTCTGGTACCTCTCTCATCTCAAGCCAACAAAGCTGCTGACAATGATTTTTTTGCCCCCGCCAGCCTGTGCGGCAGCGGGCTGAAGAGGCGCTTCGAGAAAACGCCAGCACAAAGTCTGGACTCCCATGACGGTCCAAGACTCTCCACCACAGTATCAAATCCGCCGCGGACCTCTGCGTTTCTGACTTTGAGTCGCCGTCCCTCCTTTGGTTTGAGCTTTTTGAGTTCGTTGTCGAATTCTATCAGAGGAACTAGCTCCAGCTCACAAGCGCCAAAGCAAGAAAGCTCGCATCACTTCATGGCTAACAGCCCTACCATTGCAAACCTCAGCAACTTTGCCAACGGCGATAGTGGTGTTGACACGACTTTGAGTAACTTTACCAGCTCTCGCTTAAGGAACTCCCAAGACAGAATCCCAGACTATGCCCGGCAGGACAACCTTAATCACGAACGTCTGAATCCCTCGGAGAGCGCCGACATTCAGGCCAGTGATTTTGAGGCTCTGAGCGAATCTGCTGCCAGACCAGCTACTCAACCGTCTGTTTCAAGAGAGAATACTCTTGCCGTTGCTTCACATGTCACGCGTCTTGCGGATAACAATGACTCTGATAAAGACGATAACGGCAAGGATAAGGACGGCCTGTTTTCTGTTCGGTTGACTCCCATCATTGATCATTCTACCTCAAATACCGGTCTCTACTTCTCGCCCATTATACGCAGAAGCCAACCCTCTGATACCATCTCTATTGGAAGGTACACCGAGAAGCACAAAAGTGCAGCCCATGCACCCCAGGGCTCGAACTCAAGAATTGTCTTCAAATCAAAAGTGGTTTCCAGAACACATGCATTGTTTCAGTGTAATGAAGAAGGTCAGTGGTTCTTAAAGGACTGCAAATCGTCTTCTGGAACCTTTCTTAACAACATTAGACTCTCGCAGGCGTCCCAAGAGCTGACGCTTTGGCCATTAATGGATGGTGACATTGTTCAGCTAGGTTTGGACTACAGGGGAGGCACCGAAGAGGTTTACCGGTGTGTGAAGATGAGGTGTGAGTTTAATCGAAGCTGGCAGAGGAAAGTGAACCGATTCGACATGGACATCCACAAAAAGATGAAGAATTTGGGAGTGGAGAGCAAGACAGAAGACGGTGAGGAGTTCTCCGAGTGTGCCATCTGTCTCTTAAAATTAGAGCCGTGCCAGGCTTTGTTCATCAGTCCCTGCTCTCATTCTTGGCACTACAAGTGCATAAGGCCGATTATCATCAAGAGGTATCCCCAATTCTACTGTCCCAACTGCCGCTCGATTTGTGACCTTGAGACGGATATTGAGGATGAGGATGAAGACTAAGGGTAGTGATGTGGCTTTGTGGCTTTGTAATTGGTTCTCATTGTCATGAAATATTGCTTCGTCCCTCGGATCTACATAGGATAAGGATATGCTATCATTTGCATTAAACAAAAGTTAGGCAGAAATGCTAGACCAGACGCTTAATGATGACACCAAAGAGTTACATCAACTCTGACGGAAAGATACAATGTGCTGGATAATTGCTTTCGTAAAACATTTGGTAGAATTAAACTATTTAAACATGCTCAACATGCCCAACCTCGGCTTTCTTCTCCTCCACCACATCCCTGATTCCGTCTTGTCCCAACTTCTCCATCATGTGACCAACATCAAACACCAGGACCTCTGTTGTCTTGAACTTTCTGGCAGGGGTTTTCTGTTGGAATAACAAGTCCAATTCGGCAAAAGTTCTACCCTTAGTCTCAGGCAAGTCGAACCAGCACCAAATGGCACCGGCCACGGCGAAACCGGCCCAGAAGAAACCGGTCTTGGCTTTCCAGTTCCATGCAGTAGGGTTCAACATGTAAGGCATGATAATGGCGATGACAATACCAGAAATGTTGTAAACGTTTCTGGACAAAATGACGGTTTTCGTTCTCAACTTAGTGGATGGCAATTCTGTCACTAAACAATAACAGATTGGTCCAATGGTGGAATCGTAAACAAAGGTGAAGATCAACAACAAACTGCCCACGGCCCAGGAAGCGCCATCACCGGATGCAAAACCAAGGCCACCGGTAACGAGTAAAAGAACCGATTGAACGCAGAGGCCGCCGAAATAAATGTCAAACCGACCGAATTTCTGCGACAAGGTCCAGGAAAGGATGGTTCCAAGCAAACCCAACACGTATTGCACAATGGAGAATGTGAAACTGTTCGAGGTGGACAAACCGGCGTTTTTGTAGAAGTAGGTGGAGTAGCCCATGAACGCCGAACCGGTGATGTTCTGCACCAACCATGTCATGCACGTGACTCTGGTTCTTCTGATGTTTTTGGGCTTGAAGCAGTCCCAGTAAGTGATACCCTTGTTCATGGCCAGCTCTTCCTTGATAGTCATTTGCATCTTGTCGATCATGGCGTTGGCCATGACTTCTTTGTTTGGCGAGTGTTCGTTTTCAGACAAGAGCCGCAAGACAGACTTCCGAGCCTCGGCATTCCGGCCCACTTTCACTAGCCACCAAGGAGATTCGGGGGCTAAGAACACAGCCACAGCAATAGGAATAGGCCAAATCCACTGTAACGCAAACGGCACCTTGTAGGAATCCTTCATACTAGAGCTGAGCATACCCTTCAAGATACATGACGATATCAATTGACCAAGCACCCAGCACACGTTGACGTAGGTGGTCAAGTACAATCTCAAAACAGTAGGGCAAACCTCGGAAGCATAGGAGACTGTTAAAGTCTGGAATGCACCCCAGGGCAAACCCAACAAAATTTCTCCCACCAACAACACTTGCACATTGGGTGCGAAAAACACAATGAAAATAAAACACGTCACCATGACCAAAGACCCTATGAGGGTCTTTCTGTAGCCGATTCTGTCGGAGACAATACCAGCAATGAACAAACCAATAATTTCACCAACATTCACTGCCATGGACAACCCGGTCTGCCAGCGCGCTGGCACCTCGTATGTGCCCTTGTCAGGGTAGTACTCTCCAAACTTCTGCACAAATTCTGGGAAGGAGTAGAAGGAATTAAGCAAATTGACATCGTAACCCTCCATGACAATGGCAGTGGATAAAGCAATCGACCACAAGGCGGCCTTGGGAAAAGTCTTAAGACCTTGTTTTAACGACATGGCTTTCTCATTCTGGTCATTCTCTTTAGCGTTGTTCGAGATGTCGAGGAACTTGGCAAGGTAGTCTTGGACATCAGCATCCAACGAGTCGTGTGAGACCGTGTCCACCTTGTCAGCGGAAACTAAGGCAGTATCTTTGTAGTCCAGCTGAGACATTGCGTATAATTTTTTTCAAAATGCTGCAGAAGAGTAGTTTGGTGGCTCGAGGCTGGGAATGCTGAATGTTGGAAATGATAAGACACAGCTGCGGAATCCCCTGTCTTTATATAGCTGTGTTGGACGCCCCGGCGCTAACGCCCCACCTGTGGGGTACAGAAAATTAGGTGCTGATCACATCTGGCGCCAGCCTTGTGTGGGTTGTATGCAGGCATGCATTAAATGTGGAGTTACTGCATGACCCACGAATCCTGACGCGGAGGCCAAGCTGGCCGAAAACTGCTGCAGCCGTGGGTACTTGCTTCTATCAACGCACGTCTGAAACCCTCCTGAAACTGCTGGCCAGAGCCACTCGTGTTCGTGAAGCACGGAGACGCCGAAGGGGCCGTTGTGTGCATGCGAGGCGTGAGAGAGGCGGAATTTCCGTTTGCAATAAGCACGCTCGACTCGCACTCGAGGGAGCGATTATTCCTCTGCACCGCGCCGAAAAGAGGAGATTCTCCTGCACACGAACGGTATATACGAAATCTCGACCTCCTTCTGCGTAATTTTTCCAGTCAATCTTTGCGATCTTTGCGAGACCAATTAGTGTGAACGTTAAGGCTGAAACAAGAGGGGGAATGTGCAATAACTTGCTCAAGCCTTGGTGTTGCCCGTACCTACTTCGCCCCTTTTCAGTGCCCAGAAATCAAACAATGGGCCAAAGTTCCGGAACAAAGGTAATCCGTCTGTATGAGGCAACCTTGATGAATCGCGCAGCCGAGTTGGTTGCTGTGCTGATTCTAAGCGAGTTTCAATCAGTTATGCTATAGATTCTTGAAACACCTGACTGCGCTGTAGTCATTGTCCTTATCACCCAGTTAACTTATTTGTGTTGTTTACAGTTGTTTGAGTTGTTTACAGTTGTCTACAGTTGTGTACAGTTGTGTACAGTTGTTTACAGTTGTTTACAGTTGTTTACATCCTGTTTTACATCCTGTTTTACATCCTGTTTTACATCTTGTTTAGGCTTTGAACGAGTGCTTTGTTTTGTAGTCTAATTTGCTTTTTATTCTTTTAATTGGGAATCTCAAGCTAACAACTTTGATGACAGATTTGCCAACTCACTGGACTCGGCGTGAAGGCGGACCTTCAAAGTCAGCTATCATAATTGATCTTCAGCCTGTTCATCTCTAGTCTGTTTAGCCGTATATTCCTTACTTATGCAGTTTTAGAGTGCCTGTTTTTATTGCCGAATCTAATGAGTCCATACTCATTTCTGATTCTCTGTTTTTGGCGCGTGTTCGTATCGAAGCTTCACTGACGCACAACTGCTAAAAAAATCATCTTCTGCTACACTTACGAGCGTACAAATCCTGGGGTACTCGACATGCGCGTGATGTTAATTGACGCAACATCGTCTCTCCCCAGCACATAATCTTTGAGTCTTTATACTGTATTGCCTGGCCACGGCGCGCAGGCGGCGTATCTGCATAAAGGCGCATACTCTGCTTCATTTTTCCGGGACTCGGATAATGCGAGTTCAAGCTTGATCGCGTTCGGGCCTTTCTATACATCTGATTATCGCCCTGTTTGAGGGCGTAGCCAACATTGGTATAGAGCGTCGAGCACCCGACTTTCGGCCCTGCTTTCTTTCATCCACCTATAGCTGAAAACAAGCGCCGCGCATAATTGCGACGACGAATCGCAGTGACTAAACCCCACTAACACCTCTCGTATCAATGCAAATTTGGAAATGGGGTAATGGTCCCGGTCCGTGGCTTGCTGGTTCAAGTAGGCGTTTTTCGAGAAAACGTGTTCGTTCAGCAGTGCTAAAAGCTGCAGCTTGTAAGAAGCTTCAGGTAGGGACCGGATCTCCATTTGGCTCGTAGTGGCAGCTTAATGTCCTTCTTCATAAATTCTAGCCGCACTTTCGGGTAAGAGTCCCATTTGTTGGGCCTGTTTTGAGCCTTGTAACGCAATAACCTGCATTGCTGGAGCGGGAATTCCGGATTTCCGAGCATTTTCCGGTGTATGGCATATTCCAATGCTCTCACAAGTGCTAGTCAATGCCATCTTGCATGAAGGCGGATAAAGAGACGTTGCTGCCAAACCTCGGCAGCATCCCAAAGTTTTTCAATGAATTCATTGACTGGAAGAACGTGAGTCCCGCATCGCTTTCAGCTTCATCGTCCCCGCTTTCGTCAGCGTTGCCCCCATCTGCTATTTCATCATGTAGCTCCTCGATTCTGCCTTCGCTATTCCTGAGCCGAGGTACTTGCCTCATCTTTGACTGAAAGATGAAGTTTCCGATGGCCTGGTACTCGTTCAGCTTGACTATGATATCGTTTTTGAATTTTGTCACCAATGAGAATACGTGTTCAAGGTCTTGGAGTTTGGAAGCGATTGCACCACTGGGATCTTCATCGCCTGTCGTGAGCCGAGGAATGCTTGACGTTAAGGCCTTCGCTAGTTCAATTAGTTTCACGTACACTCCGGGACCGTTCGTCTCAAATGCCACTTCTGGTAAATCCTGAGTCTGTGCAAGAAAGCGCCGCACATTGAAAACCGGAAAGTCATAGCTGAAGCAATCATTGCTTTGCCCCAGACGAAGCATGCCATTCTGTGAGGTGATACGCCAAGCAATTGCTCTAATCCACGCTTCCGATAGAATAATGTTCAATCTTTGTGACTGCGTCACGTTTTTTGGGAGTTCTCTGGTGCCATGTAGCTGCAGCTGTACAGAACTAATCCACGTCCGTTTGTCGACAGATTCGGGTGAGCTGGAAATCGGTGACTTGCTCTGGTTTAGTTCTCCAAAAAAGCTTTTCCCCGGCGCCGAAAACACCTTGACCAACTCAGTAAACCCATATATAAGTGAGGGATATTCTTCATCGTCTAAATCTGGAAATTCCACGCACGGATCCAAGATCACCGGTATGCCACATTCAAAACACATGTACCGCTCCGTCACCAAGAAGGTGTAGTAAATCTTTCGCCACCGATGCACTTCGGCCCGGGTCTTGTTTTCATAGAACTCGGGCGTATGAAAAGTCAAGACCTGACCTATGGAAATGGCCTCTCGAAGGTAGATGGTGGCAGTCTTGGTCTTATTGGTGGTGTTCACATAATGTGCGTAAAGGAAGAAGGAGACTAAGAGTGTGTTCATGTCCGGATTATCGGTATATTCGAATAACCCACGAACACGCTTGGCCTCTTTGGCGTAAGCGTCTGCCAGAATAGCATTGCAGTTGAAAGCAGAATTTGTGGACAGCACGAAAGATAGCTGCGTTGTGATAGCTGCACACACCGCACAACAGAGACTGTAGCACATGGCATTTTTGGGTGTGAGGGTGATGAAGTTGTTTTCATAGCCTAGCTGAGCACCATCCAGTATCACCAGGATGAGCTCAGCGACGGAAAGAATGGGCCAGTACCCATAGAACCAAGTCTGGTATACTTGAAGGCGCAGAAGAAGATGCTCCAAGGATAGTTTGGCGTGAAGTGTGTCGTCGGCGCAGGCCTGCGGCTCCGGTGCAGCACCGTTTTGATTCGAACTTCTGTTATTGTCCACTTTCATGGCGAATGCTTCGAAGGTGTCAGTTTCGATTGCACTTTTTGATGCGGCGTCGATCTTTTTTGTGCCACCGCTGAGTGTGCTGGTTCTGCTTCGCTTTTCTGGTGGTGGGTCTATTTGTCGAGCGTTCGTTTGTGGTGAAATCATTCCTGATGCATTCATTTCGTTAGGTGCGTTCATCTCGTTTCGTAGACCATGTGGAATATTCAGGTGGCCAGTGTTCCCAGGCATTTGTGTGGGGAACTGCTGGGGCGGTATTGGGGGCCGTGGCTGGCCGTTTGGTATGAAAGGCGCCGTGCCGTATCGAAGTCCATGCAGAAAAGGAGAAAAGAAGGGTGGGGGAGTCATCAGTGACGTGAGACTGGGTTCTGCCGGAAATGGCGCCGACCCCATGTTTCCTGCTAGTTCATTCATGGCACAAGAATTGCCATCGAGTAGTTCGGTCTCTCCATCCGGAAAAGTATTGGGAATTTTGTCGGGTGAAACCAGGTTTGAGGTGTGTACCTCGCTTCCGGGGCGTACCTGTAGACTGACAGGGGAAGACGCCAATCGAGGACGCTTGCTTGAAGAAGACGAGCTCTCGTGGCTGGGGCTGGACTTGGTTTCCATTTGGTTCTTCCTGCCACTCTTGGGCCCCGACTTCAACCGAACTCGGTCATGTGTGCACGGCAAATTAAGCACAGAACATTTTTTGCACAGTGTGCTCCTAGCAGGAGTTTCACAGCGAACTCTTCGGGAAGCACATAGGTCACACGGTCTGCCGTAGGAGCCTCTTTTCTTTTGGGATGGGTTTGTGTCCATAGAGGTGCAGCCTAGTTCGTTGGGACCGCTTCAGATGTCACCCTCAGAGTAATGGCGAGACGGGCAGTATATGAACGCCAGGTGCAGGCTCTACCAAGATGGTCCGATGAAGCAGGTGGAAGTTGGATGGAGCACTGGGTTGTGTGCAGGATACAATGTTTGAACGCAGCCCTGGCTCGGAGGCATTTACGAGCGCGTGCGGGGCACCGCACCCGTACCTCCGTGGTCCTGCCCCCTGCCGGCTCGAGTGTGCAGGGCAGAATCGTCGTGGCCTACCTCGGTATTCAACTACCATAGGTGACCGGAGTGGTGGGCATCTGACTCAGGAGCACAATCAGGCTGGACCGTTCGGCCATGCAGTCACTGCGCTAGCGCGTCGTAGATTCGCGGCGGCACTTCCGAACGCATCCAATTACCAGAAATGGCACAGTGACTAATTGAGGCATTGAGCAGAATCCTACAAATAGGGCCGTCTGCCAAAGCAGCGACTCAGAAAGGCCCCTCACGTTTTTATCCTCATTTTCCTCTGCAATGAGCGTGACTGTCAGACCAATCGAAGCTAAAGATAAGGCCCAGTGGGTGCATCTCTGGTCCGGGCCAGACTCGTACCTCGAATTCTACAAATCCTTGGACAAAATGACGCCGGAAATCACCGACTCGACTTTTGCCCGTTTCTTGGACGCTAACGAGCCGGTGTACTGCTGTGTGGCGGTTGACGAGCACGACAGTTTGGTTGGCTTTGCTACATACTTGACCCACCGGAACACCTGGACCATCGAAGACTCTTTGTACTTGAATGACTTATTTGTGAAGACTTCGTGCAGACTCGGGGGAATTGGCCGCAAACTCTTCGAGTTTGTCTATGCTGAAGCCGACAAGATGAAGGTGGGAAAGACGTACTGGAACACGCAGTTTGAAAACCACCGTGCGCAAATGTTGTACGTGAAGGTGGGCAAGAAAAGCGGTTTCTTGTCGTACTTGAGAAAGTGAGGGGCGTCCGTTCCTGGCAATTATGTGTGGGCGTTGCATGTCTTGGTGTGCATAGTGACGCCCGGGCGTATAGCCTTCTCGTCAGCTGTTGCTTTGTGCAGGCGGTCAAGGAACGCAAATATCAGGAACTCAGTTCATAGGTCGATCTACATTTTCCTTTAGCGGTCCTAGTACATTCGCAGCTTTTCACGCATTCGCAGTGTGCATTGCAATTATCGGCACACCTGGACCCCCAGCATTATCAGGACAAATCGAGGAACTCATGAATGGTGCATTGCATCTCCGCCACAGCGATTGGTTAGTGGGGCACGTGACACTGAAAACGGCGCCTGCACACAGGCGTCCGTATCTTCGCTCTCAGCGCTCTCCTCCACACCATGACCCGCTTGATTGCCGAGAATGAGGACCCCGAGTCGGTACGGGTGTTTGTGATAAGACACGGCCAAACCGACTGGAATGCCCAGAAAAGACTCCAGGGCCATATCAACATAGACATGAACGAGCAGGGAAAACAGCAGGCCCAAAAAGTGGGCCGCCACTTCCAGCACATCAAGGTCGACCTGGTGTTGTCTTCCGACCTCATTCGTTGCACCGCCACCGCCGACGAGATAGTGAAATATCAACCGAGTGTTCCTTACACCACTGACGCCAAGTTGCGTGAGCGGGATATGGGAGAAGTTCAAGGAATGATGATTGCGGATGCCTTGAACAAGTACGGCGCCGACTACAAGAACCATGGAGAGCGAAACGGCGAGTTGGTCGCTCGTGTATTCGACTGCTACGACTCTTTCTTGCAGCAAGCCGTCAAAAACAACTGGAGGAACTTGGTGTTGTGCACACACGGAGGAGTGATACGGTCGTTCACGAAACACCTCCATGATGTGCGCCATTATACATTGGGGCCCAGTCTCTCGTCCGTGGAGCTCTTGGTTCCATTCAATACCTCGATCACCGTGGTTGATTACAATAAAGCCACGGGCCGGGGACAGATCAGTCTCTTTGGCGTGACCGAGCACCTCGACGACAAAGTTCACATTGCCAACCAGCAAGCACTCTAGGATCAACTCATTCACGGCCACAATAACCGCCAGGCTCGAAGGATTTTCAAACTCACCGTCCGGTTGGTATTATACATAATGATTCAAAGTGGATCTGCTCAGGTGAGCCTCTCAGGGTCGACGGTGTTGCTTCTGGAGAAGGAGGCGTATTTCTGGAAAGTGTCGTTTCTCTCCAACTCGTACTCGGGGTTCTTGGCCCGAGAGCTCCATTTGCGCTCATAGATGCGCTTAGCCCATTTCCAAGCCTCACACCCAAGCAAGTAGAGGAGCGTCAACGCCACGGCAATTCCCCACTCCCAGCCAATTGGCGCGTGCAAAAACACCTTGTTGTTGATAACAGGAATGTAGATAACAGGAAAGACAGAAATAAAGCCTCCAATGACGGACCAAAACAAGAACGAGTTGTCCCAGAGGTCAATTGCGGTTTGCTTGAACCACGAGTTATCGGTGTCTTGTCTCATGTAGAACAAAGAGTTCACGGGGTGAATACACTCCCAAGCCAAGATAAGAGCACACCAGGTCATGGTCACGAAAGAGGTGGATCTGCCCCGGAACACCAAGTCGCAAACCTCATGGTGGGCGTTGGTGGCGTTGCAATTATTACCCAAGTTACCATCTCCATGGCCAAAAACAACAATAACAAAGCCAACCATGCAGCAAATAGCCATCCAAAATCCATAGGCTATCATGTCGACAAGGAGTGACTTGGTGAAGATCTTGCGAGTTGGGGCATTTTCCAAAATGCCGTCGCTGGCCTTTTCCTGGCCCAAACCCATGGCGGGGAAACACGAGGTCACCACCAAAATCCATAAAACTTCCACTGGTGATAAGGGGAAAACAGACAAACCGTCGCTGTCGATGAACAGCAATCCAACCATTAAGTAGATGGCCTGCGCCACATTCTCAGCCAAAAGCTGCAAAATAAACTTCTGGATGTTTGCAGCCATTCTGCGGCCCTCTTCAATGGCATGTAAAATTGAGGAGAAGTTATCGTCAGTCAACACAATGTCCGAAGCATCTTTGGCCACATCCGATCCGTTCAACCCCATAGCAATTCCGACGTCTGCTTTCTTAAGAGAAGGAGAGTCGTTGACTCCGTCTCCAGTCATGGCACAGAATTTGTTACGACGATGCAAAGCGTCAATCATCCTGACCTTGGTTTGTGGGGCACATCTGGCAATAACCAAAGGCAAAACAGGAAGAGCGTCAATTTGTTCATCGGTCAAGCCGTCAAACTCGTTGGCAGTCATGCACATGGCTTTCACCACTTCTTCGCTGTAGTGGTAGAGATTGCGTGGTACAATTCCCACTTCTTGCGCAATGGCCCTGGCAGTACTTGGATGGTCACCGGTGACCATGTGGACATTAATTCCTGCTTTGTGGCACAACTTGACCGAATTTGCAGTCTCGAGTCTGGGTGGATCGTAGATACCAACCAAACCATGGAAGGTTAAGTTAGATTCGATCTTTTCACGGTCGCTCAAATCATCGGTGCTTTCATCAAAGTCACGCGAGGCAAACGCAAGAACACGCAACCCTTGCGACGACAAAGCGTCCATGTTGGCTTCTATACTGGCCATGTCTTCCTCGGTCATTGGGATGAGTTCTGAAGAATCTGTCTTCTCTTCGGTGTTTCCTGTCCAGCGGGAACATCTTCTGATGACTCTTTCAACAGCACCTTTGGTGAAAATCTTAGTGGTCAGACCCATTTTGTAGACGGCAGACATTCTTTTGATAGACAGGTCGAATGGGAATTCTTCCAAGTGCTCAAAGCCGCGAGAAACGTCTTCTCTACCGTAGTCAAGACGGCGACAGAAAACCTGTATGGCACATTCTGTAGCGTCTCCGTGGGCTTTCCACACCATTTCTCCGGAATCCTCGTCTTTGGTCTGGTTCACTGTAGCAATATTGGCCAAAGTGGCCGTTTCCAACCAAGACTTAAAGTTGCGTGGAAAATCGTCTTTGGCTGTCTTGTCAACAGGTAAGAAATCTACCTCCTCGTCTGTTTCTTTGATGAAATGCGGTGAAAACTTGGTAAATGACAAGTCACCAATCGTGGGGTCGAATGCGTTGTCAGAGTTGTCCATAGAGTAAGAGCCCACCGAAGGCACCCAGACTTTCTTGACAATCATCTTACCTTGGGTCAAAGTTCCTGTTTTGTCGGAGCAGATATCGTCAATCCCACCCAAGGCTTCCAAGGAATCCAACTTTCTTACAATCACGTTCTTGGAGACCATCACTTGCGCACCGACAGCCATCGTGATGGTCAAAACGACAATCAACGCCGAGGGAATCATTGATAAAGCCACACAGATGGCGTAAATAGCTACCTCTTTGTTGACGAGGAATTTCTGCGTGGCCATCACCACAATGGCGAAGAGAACGGCAATCCAGAAAAGCACAATGGCCAACCAGGATAAAACTCTTTGCAAAGGTGTTCCGACAGTGACGCCCAAAAAGTTGCCGATGATGTCTTTGATGGTGCCGAAGAATGCTCTGGTGTAGTCCTTTGCCTTGGGCAGCTCATCGCCCAGCCTGTCGACTTTTCTAATTAGCCCCTTTTCGGACTGAAGAGACTTGGCAATTTGGCCAATCTCGGTGTTCAACCCAGTGGCAATAACGATACCAACGCCCCTTCCCTTGGAGACAATTGACGATGAATAGGCCATGTTCAAGCGGTCCCCCACAGGCACGGCCACCGAGGAGTCTGTGTACTCTGCACTTTCGTCTTTTGCAACCGGGAGAGACTCTCCGGTCAAAAGAGCCTCGTCAGTCTCCAAATTGGTGCACTCCACCAACCTCAAATCGGCAGGAACCGTGTCACCAACGCTTATGTGCACGAGATCTCCCGGGACCACGTCTTCAGCGGGAATTGGAAAATCGTCGCCATTTCTGGTAACCCGTGCAGTAGGCGAAGATAATGATCTCAAGGAGCCCATGGTCTTTTCGGCCTTCATCTCTTGCACGAAGCCGATGATAATGTTGATGCCAACCACACCAGCAATCACACCACCGGAGATCCAGTCCTTGATGGCGAGCGCAATAACCATGGAGATAATCAAAACCATGATCATGGCGTTAAATGTTTGGTGGGCCAAAATTTTGGTGTAGCTGATCTTGTCGCCCTCGCCTAAAGTGTTTGGGCCATAGTGAGCAAGAAACTTCTTTGCCTTTCCAGCAGTCAAGCCGCTTGTGGTGTCTGTGTTGAAGTTATGGGCGACTTTTGCCACAGAGAGCCGGTACGGCTGGAACTCCGCGGTTTTGGTGAATTCTGTGGAGTTGGAGGAAGAGTCGGATCCGCTTAATGTATCTTGTGTGTTAAGTTCATTCTGTCTGTCTGTAGGACTCATGCTATGCTTTTTCAGAGAGTTCTGGAAATTTCACTTGATGAGAATAATAATGTGGGAGTAAGACTCAAGGCGGGCAGGGGAGGTGTTTTATATATGCTGCGTTATCTCAAATTTTGGGGTCAGTATCTAATGCCAAGAAAGAGCCGAGAATTGCGGGCATTGGGCGCCTTGGGCCCGGGTTTTTCGCAGGTTCTTCCGCTTCAAGCCCAGAAACCGAATAGCTGCATTGGAATACCCTTCACACCCTTCATGGGCTGACGGAGCCGAAACACGGCCTCCTTATCTGTTGTAATTGCCCTGCGCATACGCACCATTACTCGCGCTGGTTGTGGAAACGACTTCATGCAGGCCGCACTGGTCATGGATGCACTAAGGGTCCTGCATGCTATGCGCCTTGGTATAATTGCAGCAATGCTTATCTTGGCATCCATCGGCTCCCCACACATCCGAGCCTTGAGGCGAGCCGAGAGACCAGATTTGCAGCCACCGACAGGATTGTCTGTTTCATGTTTGTTTTTTCCAGACTTGCGATGCCTAAAGGGGAATGGCCGACATATACTGGCCTCTACAAACACCGAAATGATGGCGCGCCGATGAGGTTCGAGCTTGAGCTACGGATTCGAGCCGGGAGCCTTTAAAGTCACCTTGATTTTTGTACTGTCTGAAATTCTCTGACTGAACTGTTCCTGTTGGGAATAGCTCTAGTGTGACTAGCACTACGTGTGTAGTTCTAAGCGTGAGTAGTCGATGGAAGTAGCACTTGGCGAATTATGGAAGAGCGCAATGGTTCCTAACTAGCCATTGATTTTTTGCTGCATTGGGAAGTGCAGGGCATCTCATTCGATCGGCCTGACCCACGTGGGCACAGCAGAGAAGGGTCTGCATGATGCGTCGGAGTTCAATACGTCTATTTTTCGTGGCGCACTTTGTGCAGTACACTCTTGGCAGAGATAGCGAGACTTGTGCATATCTGTCAAAGGCAGTGCTGGGCCGGAACTGCGCAACGCCTCGTTCCGCCGGTTGTTCCAGAATGTCGTCTTGGCGCTTCTGCGCATCTCGGCTAAACACCTGCCCACCGCCACGGATAAACATCTTGACACTCCCGCGCGCATGTGGGGCGCGGCGGTCACGTGGCTGGTACGGCTGCACGTGACTGGTACGGCTGCACGTGACTAGTACGGCTGCACGTGACTACACACGCGACCAGCGGCACCTGGCTGTCGCTCACTGCACCACGGTTCACGGCCCACAATGTTCGAGGACGAGATCTTGGCCGCCATCGACGCGAAAGACTATGATACTGCCAAGCGTGAAATCGCCGCCGGGATCCGGAAGTATCCCAAGAAGCCGTTGTACCAGGCATTGAATGCTTACTATCTTGTGGCCACTGCGCCTGCGCAAGAAGCCGCCAACGCATGCCGTGCCGTTCAAAAGCTGAACCCAAACGACGAGCATACCTTGGACATTCTTTTTGACTGCTACAAGCGTCTTTCCTTGACTGACGATGCATGCCTGGTGTACCAAAATGCCGCCCAGAAGAGCCCCTCTGTTGGGCTTTTGTTGGCCTGGTTCAAGAAAGCCTACTCCTCCTTCGACTACACCATGTTACGTGACTCGAGTGCAGCTATGAGCAAAAAGTCCCCCTCTAGCCGGCCTTACAAATTTTACTCTGCTTTCGCTGCCTACATGTGGAGCTTGAGTAGAGACGACACACAGGGGGTACTTGAGGTGGTGATTCAGACGTTGGAAAAAGCCCAGCCCTTCGAGAGCAAAGACGAAGTTTGCCTCTACGCCAAGCTTTTGGTGAAAGTGGGCAGGTTGCAGGATGTGGTGGAATTGCTACGCCACGAGGCCCCGAAACCACTAGAATTGGTCCTCGTGTACCTTTCTGCTCTCGAGGATACAGAGAATTGGGCGGATCTTCACAAAGAATGCGAGAAGTTGCTTTTTGAAGAATCTTTCAACGACTACTCCACGTGGAAACGATACATTTTGGCTCTGTACAAGCTAGGAAAGTCTCATTCAGAGACAGCTTCCAAAATCGAGTTGGGCTCTAGAAACTCGTATGTCGCCAACATGCACTTACACGAAGTATATGGCATGGATCTTGAATCTTCAATTGACACATACTACGCGGTGTTTCAATCCAAGCCTTGCTGTGCCCTCGACTTGTCAAATTTTAAGCTCCCAGAGTCATTCGTTTCCCGCATCAACGGCAAAAAAAAGGAACTTCTCTCAAAAGCGGACATTACGCTGGAGCAACTCGCAATCCTTCAAAATATCGAAAAGATTAACCTGTTTGCTGGCTCGGTGATCGACGGCTCCCTAAACTCGAAACTCGATAGCCCAGAGCTAAGTGAACTATTCCTTGGGTCCATGGTTCAAAACATGAGCTCTGGCTTCACCACCTCCGACACTCTCAAGTACATTATTCAGCTCGAAGACTTGGCTAAAACAGATCCCGAGAATTTCTACATTAAGATGTGGCTTTTGAACCTATACTCTCTCCTCAATGTTCCAGGTTTAGCGCTTGATACTTACGAAGATTTAAAGATCAAGAATGTTCAGCATGATGTTCTCGCCTACAAATTGAGTCTCAATCCGTCTCCTAGAAGCCTAAGTATACTTGTCCAAATTTACCGATTCTACATGACAAGCGATGAAAATATGGTCAAGTATCTTGAGACCGCATTGAAGAAAGGCCTTTACTCGAAGCTTGAGGATTTATTCACTTTTGGAAACAGGCTCGATAAATCAGTTCTGAAGCATTTGCTAGTGATTAACATATTGAGAATTTCACGTCTCTTGGGACATGACTTCTATCACTCTTTCTTGAAAATTGCTCAATCCATGCGGGGCGAGATCATCGATGATTCTTTCTCTACCGTCGACAATAGAGACTTCGAAACTGACTACAAATTTGGCTTCGACATCCCAAAGATTGGTCTCTTTGCTCAGGAGAGTAAGAAAACATCAAAACATGTTCAATTGCTCTACTTAAAAGAGTTTCTCATTGCAGAGGAAAACCCGCATCGCATCACCGAGTTCTTGGATAAATTTGAGCAACTCGTGAAGGATGATCTGGTGGTCAGTGCATTGCCTCCGTCGGAACAACACTTTTTCCGCATCCACTTGAATGTCTTCAAAGTTTGCAAGGCTCATAGCGAGAGTGTGGAGCAGATGGTCGAATCCGTGAACAAGGATGCGGACTTCTCGTTGATCAAGGATTCGTTTCTCGCCAAAACTGCGCCGTTGTCAACCTCAGCTAACCAGATCTTGACTAATGTGCTGGAGCTCATTAAGGTGATCAAGGCAATGCCTGAACCGAATAGACTCCTTGGAGTCGCTACTCAGCTCCAAAAAGGCTTGATTGGTTATGTCATCACCAACCCCGAGCTCTCTTTTTTCAAGGAGTTGAGGCAAAGCATTGAAATCGACAATTTAGATGCTGATTTCGTGAAAACACAGTTGGACAGGATAGAGGACGCCGCACGCGATGCCAAGTTCAAATTGAAATAACTCACTTGAACTCCGTGCTCATGCCAAGTAATCGGGACATGTCCTCAATTTTCTTCATGCCCGTCAGAAGCAAGTATTTGCGATGTGAGAGACTCTGCTCTTTGGCCTGGGAGCGGAACTCGTCTCGGGCATACTTGGCTAGATCTTGTCTTTCATGGCTCTTGTAGATGTTGCGCATGAGCGCACGATAAGTCTCCAAGACCTTGCTTCTGAAAAGAAATTCTTCTAGTGAGAGAAATCTGTCGCTATTTCGGCTTAGCTGGCGAGTGGCGGAAATGAACAAAGGCATGGGGTATCCCGATGCGTTGAATGGTGCCGCGCTAGATGAGTGCGTGTATGCAGGAGCACCGGACCATGGCTGGGTAGAAGGATATTAGATCGAAATAGTTGATAGGGGATACGTATGATGGGATTGATATATGAGGTTTTTTTGAGTTTTGTCGGCGCCCTGTCAGTGATTTGAGAAAGTCTCCTCACATGTCTGTATGTACAGATACCTCACAGAGGTTGGGGCTCGAATGATGCATGTGGGGTATGGAACACCAGTCGTGAGTCGCAGGACCAGTTTGGTGTAGATGCGGAATGTTAGTTGTTCCAACTGAATTTTTCCTGGAAGAGCCCAAGCCAGCCAGGGTTATTCCGAGGCGGCAGCGACATGTCGCTCAAGTTTTGGAGGCGCCCAATGAGGTTGCGGGAAAACTGACGCTTGACTCTCTTCAGGTTGTTTGCACTCAGAACCTGCTTGAAGGCAGCCTTGTCTTTTTGGTAAACTTGGCAGAGCGAGTTGAAAGTTCTGGTTAATGCCGGTGGTGCTTGGTGAATCCTGGTCTGGTGCATTTCGTCCAAGACCTGCTGGTATGTATGAATACAGCCGGAACAGACGAGTTCGGTGTATAGGTTTTGAGAGTGCTTTGGGCCCGCTGTGCTGTTCATGAGGGAGCTGATTTCGTAGAGCGGTTTATCACACAATGTGCAATGCCTGAGTTGTTCCGAGCCGGGAATAGTGCCAAACATAGCCTCCAAATCCTCCTTGGTGCCGCATGAGCCGCTGGTGGCCACGCTTTGCGCAGTTGCCTGGTTTGTGTCGATGGTGGAGTTAGACGAGCACCTCAGCATATCATCACGGGCTCGTTTCTTGAAGTTGGCCAACAGCTGCTTGCGGAGTAGGGTCTCTTCCGACTGGAACTCAGCGGCGCCGGCCATGTAGTCTTCCACCAAGACGATTGGATCTTGTGAGTCCGCAAACGAGTCGTCAAAGTCCACGTCGCTGTGGGTAGGCAAGCGGGCGAGCTCGTTGAATGACTGGAACTTTTCGTTGTTGGGAGGAGTGTCGGCGTCGCTCCTGGCGTTGGCCTCCCGGGAGGCGCCCGGCTGCTCTCGGCGGATCCACTTTGTAGACGGCGGTGGAGGAAGTGGTAGAGACGTCAAGGTTGTGTCATCGATGAGGTGTAACTTTGATCTGCGGTGGCGCATGGCTTTGCTGGCCCGATTGAGCATGGCGGGTTTGGCCTGCTTTAGAATACCGGGGGATGGCATGAATTTGTGGGAATCGCCATAAAAGGGCGGATCAAAAGTGGTCTGCTGGCGGGAAGACACCTTGCCGAGAGAGGCCGAGAGATCCATGTTAGCGTCAACAGCCAACAGAAACGTGGAGGATGTACGGGAGTAGTCACTCATTGGACTTGTAACATCAAAACGGCTGGAAACGTGGCGGCCCAAAACGGAATAGTTGTTGACGGGCTAGGAGGCGTCGCGAATAGGAAGGAAAAACAATACATCAGGGCCGCTGCGAGGTGCCTAAGCGAGGTCACGTGAGCCCCGTATTGAGGCGGCAGGACGCGGATGCTTAGGCGGCAGGTTCGGATATCGAGAAGAACGGTACGGGTTTATGCGGAATACGGCACACGGCTACAAGTGTCTCGGTAGATGGGGAGTGTTATATGCTAATACCAAAGCCAGTAGGCCAGCGGGTTGGGCGCCCAAGCCCGCATCCAGTCCTGCAGACTCGAAGACTGCAGGTCGAAATCATCGGCACCAGTGAAACCGAGAAATTCCCCAACAGAGATCATGCATGCAGTGGTGCGGCGCCTGGCATGTGAGCACGGGCCCTGAGCGCCGAGAAAGGAAGGTCGTTGTCGGCGGAATTGGCCCATTCGGAAATGTCCCGGAATATGCGCTGCGAAATCACCCGGTCCATTTTGAGTTCGCAGTCGCGGAGCCGCGCTAGAAGCGTTTCGCAGGTTTCGATCATCATAAAAACGCCGTTCGAAATCTGCTTTCGTTTGAAGTTGACAATGGGGTCAAAATGCGTGAGGTTCTCGACGTTTTTGATCTCGAGCACGCACAATCTCGGCAAGAGGTTGTGGTTGAGGATGGCCGGCACCGACTGGTTGCCGATGTACGGGCAGCAGTTGAGCGAGAGCCGCTCCAAGCGTTTGCCGCAGTTGACAGCAATTTCCCAGATGGCACGATCCGTCACGTGACACCCGGCCAACCCCACGGTTTGGAGGTGTCTGTTGTTGCCGACGAGCGGGAGTATGCTGTGGTCGGTTATCAAGTGGCCCTTGCGCTTCCGGCCGAAATTGATACTGCGAAGCCGATGGCATCGCTGCGCGAGCGCGTATACCCCACAATCCGTCACCAACTCGCATGCCCTCAAGTCCACCACCTCCAAGTTGGGGCATTTTGCCGCCACGCTTACAAGGAGCTCATCATCGAACACCTTCGATCCCGCCACAACAAGTGTTTTGAGCTGCGGGTGGAAAATGTCCATGGGCGGCTTGAGTCTGGGGCACATGAAGATCTCGAGCCATTGCATCTCACTGCAATCGAGAGACGAAGCCACACGCTCAAGACTAGCTTGCTGCGCGTAGAATAGCTTGTTGAGCACGAAAGTGCGTGGCTTCATCTCCTGGAAGTACGAAGCGTCGTTCTGGCTGAATTTGACAAAGCTCGCTTCTTTGGAGAAGAGCACGCGGCTTCCCATGATTTTCCGGGCAACTTGGTTGAAGAGCTTGTTCACAAGCAAGCAGCTGTGCATGACCAGATGCTCGCCTGCGGAGTGGTTTTGTTTTTGAGGCGCCTGGCGCTGGATAGGCGACGCTTCTTTGAGTCCCTGCGTATGCTGAGCATCAGCGTACTCGACGATTTTATGCACGAGCTCGGGAATGGCAAAAATGGCGTGCGGCGGCTTTGGTTCCGGGCTGGGCTCGGGGTTATGGATGCAGAGGGTGGACCGTGGAGGAGTCAAGAAAGGATTAGAAGGAGCATCGAAACTTGGACAAGAACTGAAGGTGGCGCCATCTTCTTCGGCCAAAACCGGGCACTTGTTGATATGTTCCAAGAACAAGCGCTTCCGTGATTCCACCGAGCCGCTAGTGTTTTCAAAATACTGGAATCCGGCGGTCTTTGTAGGAGTGATGGCGCTTTGTGGGGAGCTCGGGCTGGACGCACAGTCGGACAAGTCCGGCAAGGAGTCGGAGTCCGAGCCGTTGGTGAAGTCGAAGTTCAGCTCCGATTCGGGCGTGGCCGGGTCAAAACCCCCACATTCGGGGCCGTCGGTCCGGCGCCTGGCTAACATCCGGAATTGCGCCGACACCTTGCGCTTGTTATCTTGGTAGGCCAGTGAGGAGATGCTGCGTCTGGGTAAGCTGGGAAGAGCGTCCCTGGTGGATTTCGCTCTTTTCAAAGCTCGTGATGGGGAGGCGCTTTGGCGTTGGCGTAGAAGGGCGCCATTCGAGTCCTGGCCATTGTGGAACGGGTTGTGCATATAGAAGGGTGCCTGGAAGGTGGATGCTGATTAAAGGAGTGAAAATGGATGAACCAAGTGAAATGCTAAGGCCCCGTGACGTGGAGGAACGGTATAGTAACAAGCCGGTGTAGTGGGAAAAACAAAAGCGCAAGAGTTGCAAGGCTTCGAGTTTATTATAAAAGATGAAACGGCAACCTGTAGGCAGCCAAGCGAGACCAATCCGCTCAGTCAGCCAGCAGCCGGCGAAGAGCGCGCACGCGACCAAGTGCGTTGTGCTGCGAAAGTCTCTTTTGAGAACAAAGATTGCACCAGCGATGCACACCCGACGCATGCGCGCCACGAACAGTGCCAAAAACGCGGCTTGGCCTGCACCCCTAAGATTTTCCCTCGAAACAGCCAGCCACTTTCCAGGCACATGCTGTTCTGGAACACGCAAAATGCACTTTGTCCTGATGCGGCACAGCTGCCTCGCTTGCCAGCCCAGCGCCAGGGGGTTTGAATCTCACGAGCCACCAGCTGCCTGTGTGCCGGCGCCAACTAGTCGTGCTTTAGACGAAACTCTGTTTGGCGCCTGGGCACGAAAGCGTATCTAATTTTAGGGACAAAGACATGAGCAGAGTGCATAAACATGGGGTATGTAGCCAGATGTGATTTCGTCAATCATGGTTCGCATTGGCCGAACAATGTAGATGGGAGAGCAGCTGCCAAAGAATCAGAGCTTATGAGATTCAGAGTAGTCGTCGAGATTGGGCTGGCGGGTACCGAATATCATCCCTAGGCGCCAAAGTTAGACATTTAGTTGAGCAAGTCACGATAGGAACAGATGGATGATTGAGAATCATTGGTGTTTACACGTGCATTCCAGGTGCTAACCAACTGACGAGAATATGGAGTTCCAGGGTGGTTTCATGAGGTTCCAAAAAAGGAAAGGTTTTCTGAATCAACCCGAAAACAACACTGTAGCACGGTGGCTAGTACCTATTCGCACTGTTGCACATACAAAGCGCAGATTGACCAAATGCTTCGAAACAGCCCTGAATCCACAAGCGACTACGAAACGATCCTAATCAGGACTTGCCATAACGTATCACTATTCCTTTCTCAAAAAGTGGCGATAAGTTTGTGTGTAGTGATACAATTGCGGTAAAGTGCTAGTCTTGGGTGGGTTATACAAAACACACATTTTGATAACGATGGCTGGCGAGAGTTCACGAGGTCTCAGCAAACCCATGATAAAACGGAAACCACCACTACCGTTTGAAAATTAGCCGATTCTCCAAAATTCATGGGCTCGGCGATATCAGGGGGTGTTTTTCCGTAGCGCAATCCAAATCGCGAGGTATAGCACATCAACGTTGCTATTTCCAGCAGCTTGGACATTGGAAGTTGGCGTTGACGATACTCGGTATTTACGGACCAAGAAAAGTTCCGAACCAAGGATTCCAAAACTCTGTCTTCTGTGTCTGCCCTGCACCAGCCTTGCTCGTCGGATCTCTCTATGCACGACTATCTGTGCTTTTTCTCGATGTATCAGATTTTCCGAGTCACTAATCGCTCGCACCCACAGTCTTCTTACACCTATTATTCTCCATACCCTCCATACTATCACTAACCGAAAATGGCGAAAGGCAAAAGACCAACGTCGCTCTTTGAGATCCGCCTCAAGAACACGGAACACGATGTGGTGATCTTGAAAGGCTCTGAACACAATGCCGCCTCTACGTTCATTCAGGGCAAAATCGTCTTGGCGGTCACTGAACCCCTTTCCATCAAGAAGCTCTCGTTGCGCTTGTATGGCACCCTCCGACTTCGCAACGATAATAGCAACCGTTCAAGCAACCGCCCGGCCCGCTTTGAGAAGAAGATCTATGAATACTCATGGAACAGTGCCGAATTCTCCAAGTACTTGAACAACATGTACGCCAACAGCTCGCAAGCGCAGGGCTCGCAACTGCCAGCCCCGAATCCGGCCACTGCTGCAACCTCGCCGCCCTTGACCAAAAACCACTCTTTCAAGGGTTCTACCACGTCGCTCAAGAGCTTGGGCTTCTCGTTGCGGTCCATGTCTTCAACATCTTTATCTCATCTCAATTCCCACACGCCGTCTCAAAATCCATCTTCCACCAATTTGCAAGCCAAACAAAATCACATTCTTGTCCAGGGCAACTACGAGATCCCCTTCCACGCCATCTTACCGGGTAACATGCCAGAGTCGGTGGAGGGTTTGCCTGGAGGAAACGTGGTGTACAAGTTGGAGGCCATGCTTGATCGTGGAAAGTTTCACAACCCAATGGTTACAAAAAAACACGTTCGTGTGGTGAGAACCATGACTACAGACTCTGTGGAGTTGTCGGAGACTATGGCTGTGGACAACACATGGCCAAAGAAGGTAGAGTACTCTCTCAGTGTGCCGTCCAAAGCAATTGCCATTGGATCGGGAACGCCGGTCAGTTTTATGCTTGTGCCTCTTCTCAAAGGCTTGCAACTTGGAGTGATCACCATGTCTCTTGTGGAAATGTACTCGTATGTGGGCTATCTACCTCCCCCACAAACGGGTGAGCGGACAGTGTGCGAGAAATCCATTCCTGCTCCACGTGAAGATGATCCAAACTTCCAGATGGACAAATGGGAAGTGACCACTTTCTTGAGAGTGCCCCCTAACCTCTCCAATTGCACCCAAGACTGCGATATCCAGACTCACGTGAAGGTTCGCCACAAACTCAAATTCACGATTGGTTTGAGAAACCCCGATGGCCACACCTCGGAATTGCGTGCTTCATTGCCAGTGCAGCTTTTCATTTCGCCTTTCGTGGGCATAAAGGCTCGCGCAGACGAGGACGATGAAAACGATGAAACCTCCGAGTCTCACGAGGAGGATATCTTCTACAATTCTGCAAACGCGTCCTCCGCCAATCTTGAAGATGCGGAATCGGAAAATGCCGGTGAAGATGGTGCTTTGAGATCCAACCCCCATTCTGTGTCATCGTTCACTGGTCTCGTTGCTCCACCTATATACGAGCAGCATGTGCTTGACAAGTTGTGGTCTGACGTGTCACCTATTGAGTCGCCCATCAGCTCAGGGGCTCAGACCCCACGGTCGCTCTACTCTCGACCAGAACGTCCCAATGCTGGCGGCGATATGCTGCAGTTTTCGATGTCTGCACTCGACACCACCAAATTGTCAGAAAACTTGCGGCAATTGTCCATCCAGAGACAAATACAAGAGAACTTGGAGGGTGGAAGCAGAGCTTCTACGCCCGGTAGGGCTACCTTCAATCTCGAGGATGACTCGGAAGGTAGCGACTACTTCAGCCGTTCTCGTCCGCCATTGTCGCAGCATAACAGTCATAACGCCAATCCACTTCATGAGTTGGCATCTCCGGGACAAAGCTCTCCAGATCATTTGTCGCGGACTGTATCTGATATGAATTTAGGCGGCGCTCAGTTGTCTCGGGTCCCCTCTTACTCGGAAGCCATGAAGAACCATACCGATGAGACCCTTGCACCTGCATACATGCCGCCTTTGCCCGGGTCCCTGATAGACGTCAACGAAGCCAATCGCCGCTATGAGGAAAACAACAGACCGGCTGTACCGTCTTCGTTGAGCAACAACCGCAACAGGTCGTTTTTGTCCAGAGGCTCGAGCTCGTTCAACTTGAGAGGTTCGGGATCCCATCACTCTTCGAACAACTCGTCGCCATCCAACTCCCGGAACGTGTCCTCTACAAATCTAGCCGGCTTGAAGCGGGCCACTGGCTCTGCAACGTTCTCAATGAACTAGCATAGACTCATCGTGCATCTCTGTAGTTCTCAGTCTAACCGTATGGCGTCACGTGATGGCGCGGATGCGAAGTGAGCACGAAAAACTTCTCGCTCTTCCTCCTACAACAACATGTCCATTGTTTTGCCATCCCTCCAAGGGTCTAAGACCCCAGCTTTTGAGTCAGTCAAGATGTACACCGAGCCCGTGCGCCGCCCAATCGAGCCAGTGGGCAGATACTTCTTGGCCCACGCTACCAGAACCTTGAGAGGCCACACTTGGTCCGAATTCGAGGTTTTGGAGGCCGAGAAAAACGTCAAGAAGGTCGAGGAAGACGAGGACGCTGATTTGGGCGACGAGGAGCAGGACGAAGACTTGTTGGCGCACGACCCAAGAGAGTGGAAGGAGGCCGACTTGTACGCAGTGTTGGGTCTCTCTCACTTGAGATGGAGAGCCACCGAGGACCAGTTGAGAAGAGCCCACAGAAAGCAGGTGTTGAAGCACCACCCAGACAAAAAGTCTGCTGCCGGTGGTTTGGACCAGGATGGATTCTTCAAGATCATTCAGAAGGCTTTTGAGGTGTTGATGGACAAGACCAAGAGACAGCAGTATGACTCCGTGGACGAGAAAGCCACCGCTAAGCCACCAAAGGCCAAGACCGAGTACGACTTCTACGAGGCCTGGGGACCAGTGTTTGAGACCAACGCCCACTTCTCCAAAAAGCAGCCAGTGCCAGAATTGGGAGGCCCAGACGCCTCTAAGGAGGAAATTGACGCTTTCTACAAGTTCTGGAACTCTTTCCAATCGTGGAAGACCTTTGAATTCAAGGATGAGGATGTTCCGGATGACACGGCCAACAGAGACCACAAGCGTTACATTGAACGTAAGAACATCTCCAACAGAAAGAAGTTGAAGCAGGACGACAACAGAACCCTCATCGAGTGGGTGCTGCGTGCCCAGGCCGAAGACCCCAGACTCAAGGCCATTAAGGAGGCCATCAAGAAGGAGAAGGAGAGAATTAAGTGGGAGAAGGGTGCTGGTGCTAGAGCCCTCGCTGAGAAGAAGGCCGCAGAGAAGGCTGCAGCAGAGGAGGCTGCTAAGAAGAAGGCCCAGAAGCAGGCCCAGAAGCCAGCTCAGAAGACAAACCAGAAGCAGGCTGCTCCTAGAAACTATGGCAGCAAGGAGGCAAGAGAAGCTGCCAAGGTTGCCAGAAAGAAGAACAAGAGATCGATTAGAGCTGCTGCTAAGGAGAAGGCTTACTTCGGTGATGAGGACAAGGCTGAGGCCATTGACGAGGATATCGACTTTATTCTTGAGGAGTTGAATGACCTGCAATTGGGCGAGTTGGCTACGAAGGTTGAAGATGAGCCTGCTCAAGTCAAGGCCGCCATCAAGGCTGCTGCTGACGAGGCTAGTGTTGCTGCCTCCAACTTGAAGTACTTCGTTTAGGTGTTTAGTTAGTGCTTTTGAAGCTAAAAATCAGTCTACACGAGCATTCAATCATTTTGGTAAATCTTGAGACATTCACCTTCCCCATGATTCATTCAATTTCAATCATCAATCCTGGTGGTGGAGCGGCTGTGCGGCGTTGTGGTAGTGTGCCTTTCTCATCTCCTCGAACCTCTTGTGCCTTTCTTCAGCCAGCAAAGGCTTTTCCTCGGGTTCTTCGTCCTCTAGATCCGGGTTTTCAATGACCTCGCCACCGTTCATTGACTGACCAACCCCCTGGGATGCGTCATACTGGCTCTCACCAAGACTCAAGTCCGGAATAGTCGGCTCGTCCTCGTCATCGTCTCTGTAGTACTCTCCTTTAGGATCAAAGCCACCCTCATATGGTGTTTTGGGTTCGTCTATCTTCATGGTAGCTGCCTTCTCCTGCTCGGTTTTGTATAGGTTGATTTCGTCCCACTTAAGGTCATGCTGGGCCTTTTCATCCGCAACCACCTGGCTGGGGTCAATGGAGGCTCCCGCAGAAGATGCCTTTTCTTTGGATAACTTGGCTCGGATTTCATCGCCTGCACTGGATTCCAGCGCCAACTGGGCATTCAACTTGGTATTCTTGATCACTTCCTGGCGATCGAACTCCTCCTCCGCACGTGCCTGCTTCTCTTCTTTATTTCTTAAGATTCCCCTTGGTTCCATACTAAGACGTGATTTGAGAGTGGAGAATTGGTTAGTTGTTGTAACGGGATACGGTTTGTGGGTGCTATTTGGTAGTATGTGTCCAGTGAACGATATGGGGTCGCACCCACACTACACAGGCACTTGGGGACTCTCCTGCATTGAAACCGCAAGAACAAGCTTCAGACTTCGTAAAATTAGTGACGTCATGGGCCTTTCTCTAATATTAGCTCTTGAAAGCCGTGGGCTCCAGTACGACTTTCATGCACGCTGTCTGGAATATGTGTGTGCTTTTGCTTGGTAGTTGCAATCCAGTGTGAATTGGATTCGGAGTCCGGCGGATCAACGTCGATCCGACATCATCAACTCAGCTTACGGAGCAGCCGTTTAGGCTTCTGAGCTTGTGCACCCCAGTCGCCGCCACCCCGAGCAAAAGTAGTGCCATGCACAATACGAGTGCTCACATGTTTCTGTCCCGTACGCTGTCAGCACCACACCACAACAGACCGTTGGACAACTAATCCATTCTTTAATTGTTATCTCGCTCGAGAAACACTATTTATAGCTGGCTGTTTTCTTGGCTACTTGGCAAGTATCTGTGAACCGTCGCTATGGGACAAGTCATCAGTTTCTCCAGCATCTTTCTGAAGCTCTGGGGAGCTCAGAAGGAAATCCGGATTCTTATTTTGGGATTGGATGGTGCCGGAAAAACCACCATTCTCTACCGCTTACAAATGGGCGAGGTCGTGACCACCAAACCGACGATCGGCTTTAATGTGGAAACTTTGAAGTACAAGAATTTGACATTGAACATTTGGGACTTGGGCGGCCAAACGTCCATCAGACCGTACTGGAGATGCTACTATACCAACACTGCGGCAGTGATTTTTGTGGTTGATTCTACCGATAAGGATCGGATTGCTGTCGCATGCAAGGAATTGCACATGATGCTCAAAGAGGAGGAATTGCTAGATAGTGCACTCTTGGTCTTTGCCAATAAGCAGGACCAGGTAGGCGCTTTGAGTGCTGCGGAGGTGTCGCAGGCTCTCAACCTAACCGATTTGAAGGACCGGAGCTGGAGCATCGTTGCTTCCAGCGCCATCAAGGGCGAGGGTTTGACCGAAGGCTTGGATTGGTTGATGGATGTTATCAAGGAAGAGCAGTTGTGATTAGCCTGGCCAATGTATTCCCTTGGGATCAAATGAAACCGAACACCCCTTATTTATGCATTATAAACGGCACAATGATTAGTTGTTTGATGCGTAGAGACCCAACAGCTCATTTCTTGTCCTCTCTCTCTTTGACCCTTTGAAGGATGGTTTTGATCATCTCGTTACCAATCACGTTAGCCTCAGGTATCATGGGCGAAAAGAAGGCCTGTGTTTCATTGAACGTCTTCTCGTACAATCTGTAGTCTCCTCTGCCAATTATATCTGCCCACCGCATTGCCGCAAACGTGAAGGCCAAGTCGTCCTTGCGAAAAGAAACGTCGAAAGCTGCAACCTCAATACACGTGTCTAATAGGCCGGGAGTGCAGAAGAGGTATTCGGTGACACCCAAAAAGATCCTGAACAAGGGCGTGGAGCAGATCATGTGTTCATAAGGAATAATCCCCAATTTGTGCCAACTGTCCACGATTGCCAACAATGACAAGTGGGAGTTGGGCTGCACTTGCACGTTTGGCGGCGATTTCCCCAAGGAGAACTTCTCCAAGATTGTGTCGTCTAGCAAGAGTTCTGGATTGTGATGGAACACAAAATTCTTGGCCTCATATAAGCGCTTTGTTAACTCGTCTTTCTTGCCCTCGATCATAAGGGTAAAAAGCTCATTGGCAGACTTGGCATATTGGAGCACCTGGTCATGTGCAGAGGGGTTTGTGATGGCGAGGCCGGCATAAACATGCCACTTGTTTGCGTAAATACGCATGGAGATGTTGATTTTGGCATTTTCCATGCCTCCCGTCCACTTGGGGGTTTTCCAAGGGTACTGGTTGATTTCCTTCCATGCAACGCCCATTGATAAAAAGGCAGCGTGAGTCACTGCCTGGGTGTCAGCAGTAATTCGGTCGTGCTCCGCAGCAGAAAGCTCAACGACTTTCGAGTTAAGACATGAAATCAACTCTTTGATAAATAGCGTGTTTTCTGCCTTGGCTCTGTGGTTGATGAGCACCAACGGCTGACCAGTAGGATCCACTTTGGGTCCATGCAATGAATGCAAAGAAATGATGTCCACGTCATCTGGCATGTACTGCTGTAAAGCCTGGATCTCGGGGTTTTTGCACGAGGTTTGGCCTCCCACAATGGCCCCCACTTTGGTGGAGGGGCCGTAGGCTTTGATAATTGCAGCGATGTTTTCCGCCTCCACGCTGTAGATGATGTAATCAGCGAGTCTAGACACATGGTGGCCCGAAGGCAACACCTCAAACGGGCTGTTCTCGAATTTGATCTTTGTTTCGTCAAATTTGTCTTCCCTGTCCGAGCCGACTACCCGCCAACCCGCCCTGGCAAACCGGTCTGCGTACATTGCTCCCATATCGCCTAGGCCGATGATACCAATGACTTTTGATTCTTTCATTTTATGAGCAGCCTCACGGGAAGCACCAGCGGAAGACATCGTTCTGCGATTATATGCTTGTAGTTCCTGTGGATTCCGTCTATATGTTAGGCGTGCGATAGATGTGGGCACGTGACAAGCAGACGCGAACTCGATCAGCCACGCACGCATTGAACTACACTCGCCAAATGGCACACCTAGAAGCCAATGCTGAAACGGGCACCGTGCGAGTATACAGTGCACCCGGAAAGGCCATGATGGCCGGCGGCTACTTGGTGCTCGATCCAAAATACAATGCCTACGTGACTGCCCTTTCCAGCAGGATGCACGCTCGCGTGGAATGCCGCCAAGATACCAAACAATCCACCATTCTGGTACAGTCGCCCCAGTTTGGCGGCTATTGGCTGTATGCCGTGACCCCGGAAGAGGGGCTGCCCCGGATTGAGAGATCGGGGCCGAAAAACCCGTTTTTGGACGCCACGCTCAAAGCAGTGCTTGCATATTGCAATCCCCAGGAGAAGTTTCGGATTAAAGTGACGCTATTTTCGGACGCGGGTTACCACACCCAAGAAAACACCTCGGAACGGTTTTCCCGGAACGGCAAAAGACGTTTTCTTTTCCATGGAAAGCCCATTGAACAAGTGCCCAAGACTGGCATGGGCCTGTCTGCAGGTCTCGTTTCTGTGGTGACCATGTCACTTCTCAAGTCATTCAAAAACGCTGATACTGCCAAGCTTCTCGATGTTGCTCACAACCTTGCTCAAATTGCACACTGTGATGCCCAGGGGAAGATCGGGTCTGGGTTTGACGTGGCCGCGGCCATTTATGGTTCCATTGTCTATAGAAGGTTCCAGCCGGATACTATTCATCATCTTCTCGGTGCACCACTAACTTCCGAGTACTGTCTGGAGGTGCAACGAGTGGCCAATCTTGAGTGGAGCTTCAAGCATTTGCAATGTGCATTACCACCCGGAATTCGATTTCTCATGGGCGATGTCAACGGCGGATCCGAGACGCCCAAATTGGTCTCGCGAGTGCTCAAATGGAAGGCAGAAGACCCCAAGAGTGCTGACGTTTACGCGATTCTCGAACGTGCAAACGAAGGCTTTATCCACGAATTGGATAATCTCTGGACACTCTACCGCAAGGATCCGAGTTTGTATGAGCAGAAACAAGAACGTGATCTTTTCGAGCCGCTTCTGAAGAGCATCAGAGAAATACGGCTCGGTCTTCAGCAGCTTACGCGAAGCTCTGGAGCCGATATCGAGCCCGAGGAACAAACCAAATTGCTTGACAAATGCTACGGACTCCCCGGCTGCTTAGGCGGAGTTGTCCCCGGAGCAGGGGGATACGATGCAATTTGCTTGCTCGTTTTGGAGAGCAAGTTTGAAGCTTTAAAGGCTGCCAGCGCAAAAGAAAAGGTGTTGGCATCTGTAACGTGGTTAGACTTGTCCGAGGAGGCATTTGGTGTCCGGGAAGAGTCGAGCGACGACTACGAAGGCTTGTAAGAACATTCAGGAAGCTGACACTAAGGCGATGTTAATTGGCGGAGTCTGTAATTAATAAAGTGTATGATTCTGGGCCAAGCCTGAGGATCGCATAATGCCACCCACCGTCGACCAATGTTTTTCTGGACAGCCATGTGCGAAACAATCAAACGCCGATCCAGGCCAGCTCTCGAATCACTACGCCACTTGCGTGGCTACTGGGTCGTAAGGAGCTCTAAACGCTGGCTGGAGGGCGCGCTATATGCAGTACACAACGTCACATCCTGCACCCGGTATCCGGGGCACCGCGCTCGTGCCGAGTCATCGCATGTTCGCCCCACCACTGCCACTGCGATTTGCATCCTACAGCTCTTTTTAACTACACAACTACCATCAAATACGCCAAACATGACAGAGCTACATAATGGTGATAACTATCATCAGTACTACTCGCGGGTCGGAATGGAGCTGGTTCTGTCGGCAGAGGAATTGGGTGTTCGACAAGGGAATGTGTACCAAAGCAATTCTTCTCTAGAGCTGCTTGATATTTTCCAAAATCAGGGGGCTCCCCGTGACGACTTCCATAGCGAGAGAGAGGAGCCTGAAAAAAACGAGCTGGAATCCGAGCAGTCTCTCTCTGGTCAAGCACACCGAGACCCAAGATACAAATATGGCCTGGTAATCTTTTTGATTCTGTCGGTGGTTTCGGCGTTTCTCGTGCTAGCGCTCGAGGCATTTATGTTTGGCGTGATCACAAAACACCGGGACGAGTTCGTGGAGCAGCGCAAGTACCTCGAAATGTCAATTTTTTTGGCGCTTTTCATCTTCGCCGCCATCTACCAGGTGATCATCACGCTAATCGGGCTTCACTCCAAGAACATGTTGCTTCTATCTATGCTCTGTGTGTTCTATGCCGTGATGTTAGTGTACACCGGAATCCAGTACCTAGAATTGTCTAAGGAGCTTGATATTACCGACAGCAAGAACTGGCTGCTTGCAGCGCATGCCACCAACATAGCCACGATATGTGTTTTAGCAGCCACGCTTGTGGTGCAGGTACTCGTGATCTACTTCCAGCTCTGGCAGAGTGTGCGGTGGTACCGGTTCAAGAAGATAGGGGCCAGCTTCGAGATCAAGCGACTCTACTCATTTTTCCAAGTCCACCGCAGTCTCTTGATATTTGATTTCTTCTTCTTTTTGGCCTTCACCGTGCAGTTTCTTGTGATCATGGTGCGCGAGAAGAGCTCAGTGGAGTTCATCCTCACATGCTGCATGCTCCCATTGACGATTTTGGTGCTTTTAGCCAGTGATTTTGCGGCCACAAAAGAGTGGCTTTGGCTCACGTTACTCACCATCTGCTGCTTCGTTGGTGGTTGCGTGTACGTGCTCTTCAAAGTGATCCGTCTTTACACGAAGTACACTTCAGCATACCGTATTGCGGTCGTTCCAGGGCAGTACTTTCCGGGGCGGTCTTCACTTGTTGCATTTGGTGTGATCACCTTGATATTTTTGATTTCGACGTTAGTGATGGAGGGTTTCATGATCTATGGCTACAATCGGGGACTTCTCCCATTGGTGGACAGATCACACAAGACCCCGGGAGGGACGTTCAGTGATCTGGCACAGGAAGATCTCATCGATTAGGAAAAGAGAGTTTAGTTTCAGAAGGCAAGAGAGTTTAGTGTCAGAAGGCAAGAGAGTTTAGTGTCAGAAGGCAAGAGAATTTAGTTTCAACGGAAAAGAGCGCACAGAGAACAATAGAGATAAGCCTGGTCGCAATAAGAAGGCACAGGTTCACATTTTCGGACTTAGTGGTCACCAGACTCACATTCTGGCTTCGGTCGCACAGCAATGATATCATCGCGCCGGTCGTCGTCTATACGCAGGACCCATATACATCTACTTGTCTATATGGCCACAAGCACATTCAATAATAAGTAAATGCACGCCAGCCGCAGTCCCGGCTTTCTTCTCGTCCCCAGTCTCGCCTTCGTCTCAATATTCTATTTCACTCTTTTCTAGATCGAACAGTCGCGCATTGTCAACGCACCCAGTCTTTGTCGCATTCTCCCCGCCCAGTTCCCCCGCCGTAACACAGCTCAACAGATCCAAAGAAAACTCCGACCGCGTGTTCATATTCCGTTCCAGAGGCCACTCTTCATCTACACGGTCACTTTCACGCCGTCATGGTCGAATCGCAATACCAGGCCTTCCAGGAGGCTTCAGCAAGCGACCAAGGAACTTCACAAATCGACGGCGAGTGGATACACGGCTGGCAAGGAATCAAAACTTTACTAGACTATGTTCCTAACTTGTCACAAGACTGCACTATCCAATCTTCCACTGCTCGGTTTATGGACTGCTGTGTGTCGCTTCGAGACTTGGGCAGCTCCGAACTGCGCCAACGCCAGGGGCCCAGCACTTCTGGAAGCGAAATCCAAGAGCTGGGCGATTCTCTGTTTTCCAGGCTGAGTTTGGTTTCTGATGACTACGACTCGGCTTTTTCAGGCTTGCTCCACCTACCATCATTTTCCTTTTCCGGCGACAAGTTGAGCACGGACAGCGTCAATGCCCATAAGTACTTATATCTGAACAGTGCCAAGATAGGCGAGATAAGCTACATCTTTGGAGGTTTGGCTGTTGATACTGACAACAGCTTGAAGTCCATGGGAATCCCGTGGTCCACCCCTCTCCTGAACATTTCAGTGCATTGCTCTACGGACCTACCCCCGTACATGGACAAAGCGCTTATTATATCCCCCATGTTCGTGCCCAACCGGAATCTTATCGTCTCGAACCCCACCCGCTCTATGGTCATTCATGTGAACCGAGATGGCCTTGAATCCTCATCGCCGTTCGACGTTTGTGCCATGACCGGCACGCAGATCCTGGACTCACAGGTCTTCTTCTGCGGCGGCTTCAAATTAATCATCGACAAGGTGGAAGTCGACCAGCAGAAGGATCGCTGGAAGATCTACAAGTCCATTGAGCTCAATGAAGACGGATACATTTTCAATGTCAAAACTTTTCGCTTCTCCAAGATCAAGATCTCGTCCAATTCGGATACTACATACAAGGGCAAACTTGGCTTTTCAATGTGCTCTAGCATGGTTGGGTCAGTGGACTCTGGCAAAAGGGTGTTTCTGAATCCACACCCTGTCAACCCCGAGATTTTGAACAGAAGGGTGCCTATCTCGTCCCCGGGACCCATTTACCCAAGCGAAAAGTATAAGTACCCCGAAGTGACTTCGTCTTCTCCATCTCAGGGAATCTCGCTGAGCACCACGCCAGTGTCTGCTAAGTCGCCTTCTTCAACCAGGTCGGCGTTTTCTGTCAAGTCTCCGGTATCAAAACAGTCTTCTGCCCCTTCGGCTCCTAGCGGGAATCTGGATACCGTATTAGAAAGAGATTCGAAGCATGCATCTCCGGCGAGAGAAAAGTGTACCAGTGCCCTGAGCGTCAAGAAGGAAAGAACAAATCTGTTGTCGCATTCACCCTCTTCTCCAGAAATGTCCCCGCGAGAAAAAGAGACTCCAGCAAGCTCTAAGGTTTCCTCTTCGACTGCCAAAGTCGACTCGAGTGGAAGCGCTTCCCAAAAGTCACAATCGAGCACCACTTACAAGCCATCTCCCGAGTCATCAAGTGCCAGCTCTTCCTCATCTACCACAAGACTACCGAGACTGAAAGTCGATAAGTTCAGGTACAAACATGCAGACAAGAAGATCGAGGATCCAGACTCAAAGAGCCACAAGTTCATGTTAGCAATTCCCGGGCGCCTATTCCATCGCAATGGTAAACATGGATCAGGCCAGACACTGCTTCATAGCCCAAATATCAGTTCGTCAAAGGTCAAATCCAAGCCTCTGGTAGGGAACCTTCAGGCGGAAGAGACAAAGAGTGATTTTGTGGAACGCAGGGTGGAGTCAAGTGAAACTGCTGAGAAAAAGGAGTATTTCGGGAAGAACTGCATTTCGACCAAGCGAGCTGAATCAAAGACACGAGCTGTCAGTGAATCTGAGAACTCATCAACTAAGCAGCAATCGTCAACCCACACAATTCGGAGCGCACTGGCATCAGAAGTGCATACCGTTCAAAAGAATTCGCTGGAACAGTCTCTGAGCGAAACGGAAGTGAAATCAAAGGCCGATGAGTTTTTCAAGAGTGTGTCACAACCATCCTCAGCGAAAGATGCCCGGAGCGAAAGCAGAGGCTCCGACGAGGTGGTCTATCTGCGGTATTCTGGATCAGATATTGGTGTTCACAGGCGACTCAGTATGGAACTGAAAACTGACGAGGAGAAACCCTCTCTTAAGCTTAAAGCAGGGGTAAAGAGAGAACAAACTTTCGAGTCCATCGAGGAGACAATGAAAAGGGACACCGCAGACGATACTAGGACTAATTTGTCTTCGGAAAATTCAAAATCCTCCATTCTGACCGTGTGTGTGTGCATATTCGGTGGGTTCAAAGCGCAGTTTGACTCCCGGGGCAAGCAAACTTTTGTTGCTACCAATGATTTGTTGAAACTCGAGCTTCTCTTCAGCGAACCTTCCACGCTACAATTTCACCCCGAAGCTTTCATCATTTCGGCAGACCAGGATACTGTGATACCGCGGAGAAGAGGCTTTTTTGCCAGTGTGGTCGTATCTGTTGACTCTGCCAGCAATATTTTGAACCGCACATTCAGTGGCGATAATTGCATTTTTCTGTTGTCATCAGCAAAAGTGGCGCTGAAGTCAAACTATCTAAGTCAGTCAGACAGAAGTAAAAGTCAATTCAACCCGGAGCACTGCTTCGACGACAAGTGTCTCTTGGTACACGGCGGAGTTGATGAAAATTACACAACCTACGGAGACAGCTTTCTTTACCACTTCAAGAACAATTGTTGGGTGCAATTCGAGACATTCTCTTACGACTATTACGGCATTCCCAAACAGCCATATGAAGACGAAGATTTCGACAGGCTTCGGTTTGAAACACAGTTGGAAAATGCAAAATACGGCGAGGCGGAGTTGCGAGCATGTCACCATCAAGCACATATCATTGCCGAGGGCGAGTTGGAATACCTTGTTTTTGTTGGGGGCTACTACAACGATTATCTCAGACATTACGAGCCAAAACCCTATGAAAGTGACAAGGTCGACATCTCGCGTCTCACCCGATTGCTGTTGACGATGACCAACTCCAACCTCCTTCGCATGCCGATCCTCAACCTCTCCACGCAGACATGGTACTTGAAGCGCTACTTCTATGATTTTACCAAGTACCCGGCGCCAGAATTGGCTGAGATCATGAACAAACCATCGTTGGTCAACACAAATGCCTATATCACCGGAGGTGAGATTCTGGTGGTGGGAAAGCAAATCGTGATTCACCAAGGACAAATGCAGATTATTCCCTGCCGGCGAGAAAATTTCAAAGCCGCCCGTGACGCGATAGGCACTGCGCATATTCTCGTGGGTGGGCACATCCTTATCACGTTTCCTAGCATTTAGCATCAGATAGCATGTCATAGTATAAACTCAATTGATACTAGAACAGTGGAGTACATTGGAAGCTTCAAAGAAGGGTCAGCGGGACCCAGCGTTCCCCGGGTGGTAGTACTGCATACCTGCACAAGTGTACTCTGGGGCAGTGCCAGACACCGCAATACGTGATGCACAGTAAGACACCAGTGGAGTTTTCCGCATCCATGTGACTGAATTGCTGCGAATTGCCGCGCGCACCCGTGCACCGCCACTAAAAAGTTTTCAGCGCAACTCCACGCTTTCTTAAAACCTATTATGTTCGGTATCGGCGGCGCCCCACAAGTTTCCTCGCAGCAAAAGATCCAGGCCGCAGAGGCTGAGTTGGATATGGTCACCGGAATGTTCAATTCTTTGGTTGAGCAGTGCCACGCCAAGTGCATCAACAAGTCCTACGGTGAAGGCGACTTAAACAAGCAAGAGGCTGTTTGCTTGGACAGATGTGTGTCCAAGTACTTTGAGACCAATGTCCAGGTTGGTGACAACATGCAAAAGTTGGGACAATCTGGCCAGTTCATGGGCAGATAAGCCACATCGCCCCACCGCCCGAGCTGTGGTGTGAACCTCAGACTTGTCTCTGCTGACTTGAGTCAGTCATTGACGTGTATGGGAGAAGTCTGTTAAGGCACTCAGCCCTGGGCGTTTCCAGTTCGGCGCTTCTGTGCACATCCTCTTGTTACATAGTCCATCATAACCATCAATAAGCGTTCATGAAGTCCTGAGTATATACAGACATTTAGACCCATCCGAAGGCACGGCCCACTCGAAGCTTGAAGCCTTCCCACGAGTTGACCTTGGGCCGGGCGTCCACCAAAACACCGTTTTCTCCCCCGTAAAAGTCAATCACATATGGCACATCCACACCGCACCGACTGACCGTCCAATCATGGCGGTCGAACGGTTTGGCGTTACCGAGGATTTGCAGCCGGAACCATGCCCGAGGCGTCAACTTCTTCAGGTCTCCCTTGAAGCTGGTGAGCGAAATCCCACCGCACTTGGCCTTGCTATCCTCCACATACGCACGTTCCCAGTTAAGAATGTGGTTCCACGCAAGCTCGTTAACCTGGTTATGGATGGGCACCACCGTCTGCATGTCCGAGGCCTCAGGCTTCCAGTTTTTGCGTCTCATGGCGTCGTAGAATTGTTTTTGCGATGGGTAGATCCAGTTGGTGTGTGTGTCTGTCCTTGGGATGGTGCTCACTTCCCGGTCTTCGGGTAGTTTTATATCGGAAGAAAGCTGGCGGTCTCCAAGAGTGTCTGAGCTGCATCCGTCGTCGCTCGGGACCTCTATGGCTTCGGTGTTCAGATGGGTTGTCACGCTGACATTCTTGAGCCAGTTGGCTCGGGCACTGTGGTCCACAGGACATGCCTCCGCGGCCTCGGTTTGGCTAGGGGTTTCTTTAGGGGCACCCTTCAATTTTTCTAGCCACGAGGCTCTATTGCTGTGGTCCACGGGGCATTTATCTTCTGGCATTTGGCTGTGATGATGTGTGAGAAGTAGTTTGGAGTGCGACTGCACGAAGACTGTACAGGCGAATCACACACCGTGGAAAAGCAAGCTGAGATGGCGGCAAACAAAAGTGGATTGGAGGGTGGTGAAAAGGCTACAGCACGATGAGCATTACAAATTGGGACAGCAGAACCCCATTTATTGGAATACTGGACTTGGAGATATGATTTACAGACATTCAATACTTCCTTTGCGGGTTGAAGTATTCGCCTTGCACTCAGTAAATCTTCTTCTTCTCGTCAATAGACAACTCACCAGCACCGGCATTGACAATGATCAACAAGCCACCGACAATAGACAAGGTCTGGAAGAACTCATACTTCAAGAAGTCTCTGTTGGCGTTGTAGCTGCTGTAGCGCCAAAATTGGTTGACAAACAAGTTGTAGATGAACAACAAAAGAGTCAAAATGAACGCAGACACCTTGGTCTTGAAGCCAACCACGATGGAAACACAAGCAACGAGACCAAACAAAATCACAACAACCCTGGCAAACGACAAAGTAGCCGAGAACACAAAGCCCAGGAATAAAAGAATCAACAATAACCGTCCGGCCAACAAGAAGTACTTCTTGTTGTCCTTGTTGTTGAGCATGGGCAAACCGGCAATCGCCAAAGATCTCTTATCCCTGACTAGCGAGTCGGAGTATGCCAAAATCAAGCCACCAATGACGGATAGGTTTCTCAAAAGGAACTGCGACTCAAAAATCAAGCCGTAGAAGATGCCCTGGAGCAACACAACACACACGAGCGTAATGGTAGAGAAGGTGGACTTCTTGCGCAACACCATGCACGTGGAGGCGATTAACATCATCACAATGTTGGCAAAAAGAAAAGTAATCGTGAGCCACTTCCAGTATTTTCTGTACACGTGCAAGTAGTAGACTTGGTCCGACCATTGGAAGAAGATCCGCAAAGCATCCTCATAGAACGTGGCCACAATGAAGAGACGCCCAATGGCTGGCACAAATTGCTTTATGGGCGACAAAAACCGGTCAAGGGTTTCTTCGATTTTATTAGACACCACCTCGACCTTTTGCAAGCCCGACAGATTGGTGCTTACTGGGCCCATGCCGCTTGGAGGCTGGCCTTGCTGCTGAAAATGGGTGCCGGAGAAGTTGGAGTTCTGGTACACCGGGCTGGAAAAGTTGGAGGGGTAGCCTGGGTTTCCATTTGGAGGCGCAAAGTTGTTGTTGAAGTTGTTGTTGAAGTGGTTGCCTCGGTACGACATCTTGCGTTTAAATCCGAGATTTTTGGGCGCTGGTGTCGGGATCACGAGTGTTCTGTTGTCGAGATCAAGTTCGCTTGTCCGAGTGGGGAAGAACCAAAATTAGGTTTGCTTTGCACAGCAGGGGAGATATGGAGAAGCAGAAAACGCTTTGGGAAGCAAAGTTTCTAAATGCCGAAAGATCGAGCCGATAATCCCGGAAATTCTGCGAGACAATTGAGCGGGAGTGGAAGCAAAGTGAGAGTTTTGGTTTGGAAATTCGCATACGTGGAGATGTACGCGCTGTGTGCAGGCGGCGTGCCCACACGCCAACTGTGAGACCGGAATGGGAATGTTGCTGGAGGCGGCGATAATATGGTAGTGTGCCAGAAGCCTCGCCTCGCCGGGGCCCTGAACTTCCCCTTTTGGGGTTGAGCTGCTCTATAAATAGCACAGGTCTTTCCTAGAGCGTGCACGACGTCAGCAATATTTTCGCCGCGGCAGCAGCACATGCCGTTCTAGTGGACATTCGCATCTTTTTATGAAGTTGTCGGCAAATCAATACGACACTCAGCAAACTAGGAAAAGCATAAAAGTAAAAGTATGGAAGAAAAGTATGAAAGTGGAAAAGCACAAAGTAGAAAGTAAAAAGTATAAGCACAAATAAAAAGAATAAGCAGAAAGTAAAATGTATAAGCAGAAAGTAAAAAGGTCTAAGGTAATATAGCCTGCACCCCCTGCGTGCCACATGGCGTATGATGTACCAAACCCTGTACACCAATACACAGCGTTACGTATCTATTCAGGGTACGTATCAATCGAGGCTAATTACATACACGCTCTAAGACTGTATATAAAGCTTTCAACGGCGTATGAACGTAGAATATCCGTTTCTGGACTTGGTACCGGAGAAGGTAGAGGCTAGGCCCCAAGCTTGGCCAGTCTCAGCGTGCCGTGTCCCCGGACCTCCTTATCCATCAATTCCCGGATTCTGTGGCCGCCAGCAATAGCAATTCCCAAAACAGGCTCCAACTTGTCCATGGGCATTCTGTCCTCCAACAACAACATGGCCAATTTTTCCGACCGTCCCACCACTCCAATGGTCAAGGTACTCATATCGTTCTCTTCTAGCATGTTAAGATCCAACAACGGCGTCTGGTCGTGCACTCCGACGTTGATGGCCGAAACATAGTCGTACATGGAAATACCTGCATCGATGAGAGCTAGCGTGATCGCGTTGGTGATGGCTGACAATACACCTCCGTCTTGGTTGAGCACCTGGACATTCACTTCGATAAGCGTTTTGGGGTATAGATGAGACATGATGCTCTGCTCAAATGTGCGTTCCAACGTTGTTTTCAACTCGACTATTCGTCTTTCTTTAGAATTCTTCTTTTTTCTGATCGTCGTGGAGAAAGTGGCCATTTTCAAGTTGATCGCAATAGCCGCCTGGTTCTGGAGAACTTGAGATCTTTGCGTGGGCTCCATGGGGCCCTGGACCATGCACATGACTTTGGTATTTCCTTGCTCAACGTATGAAGAGCCATCGGAGGAGTTCGGGTGGGTGTTGATTTTGCACTCGAAACGACGCAACTCGTTCCATCTCCTTCCGTCCACCCTCAACCCTTCGGGCGAGTATAATTCCATGCGGGACATTGTGATAGGGAGCTGGCGCATTGGTTTTCTACTCATCACCGCGATACATCTACAGGTCACGTGCGCGGAGGCTACCATATACGAACCAACTATATGAAATCAGTTGAGCTGACCGCATTTTCGTTTGATTAGGCCAACTCTAGAAAGCGCTTGATGATCCAGCAGTTGGCCAAAAAAAAGGCCGCCGACGAATAGAGAAGGCCCCTGTCAAATGTGCTGATTCCGAGGAACTCCAAGTTGTAAGCGAAGTATAACCAACATGCTTGCGAGAGAATCCACAGGGCCGCCATAAGAAGCGCCGACAAAGGCTTGCTGGTGATGCGCGAGGTCAAAATGTAATGGGGCAAAAAAGTTAAGAACCAGATGAAGTACTGCGATGTCATGACCTTGTTGAAGGTCACGAAATTGATTGTCTGGATGAATATGCTGGAGATGAAATTCTCCTGAGCAAGAGACAACGGAATAAGCACTCCGCTCAAGAGCAACTGTGGCACAAACGCAAACTTCTCTATATCGATCGAGGCCCAGAAGCTGTGAAGATCACATAAATGGGCCTGGGCAGACTTGTAGTAGAGTGCGATATTGTAAACGGAAAAGTTGTGCCTGTGGTCCAATCTCGTCAAATGGTACAAGTATGAGTGGAACAAGAACTCGTAGCCGTAGATTTGGTACATCACCAAGTTCCAGAAACCAAGCGAAGCGAGGGTGACGGCACAGTACTTCAAGTTGAGACTGTTGACGAGATTTCCCACCCTAAAATTGACATAAGGTGCACCCCGTGGTGCCAAATAATACAAAACCGACGGAAGGTAGATGATTGGGTAGAGCTTGAAGTGGATGGCCAAGCCGAGCCACAACGCAGACTCTATGTAGCGCTCAGTGAGAAGTAAGTCCACGCTTAGCATGATAATGAAAGACAAAACACTTTCAGAAGATCCACGTGTGCTGATAGTGATGACCATTGGATTGAGGAGCCATATTGCCGAAAGAATGACTGTCTTTGATGGCGATTTGGAGGAGCTGAAGCGCTTCAAGTTCCTAGTTATCAAAACCCCGGTCAAAAGGTCACAAACCATGAAGACCACCTTGCCGAAATGCACAAAGACCCCACCAAATGAGTTGGGCACAACCATCCACGCCAATAGCGGTGTGTACCGGTAGGTCTCCCTCCGATAAGGAGACATGCCATCGTAGACGTACTGGGCTGCATCGGAGAACACCAAGTAGTCAATATCGGTGTACTTCACTGGCATACACGCATCCTGGTAGAGGCCGAAGAGGAAGAAACACACTCGTAGCGCAATGGCTGCGATAAACACGTGTGTATGTGTGATGTGCTCGAAGGACATGTAGTTTGTAGTTGGTGAGCGCGGACGGTCACGTCTTGACTCGCCAACACGCCGAAAACCGGCAGAAGCTTCGATAGCGTCTCGCCAGTGCCTGCGGCGACTTCACCCGGGCCTGAACTCCGCCCAAGAAACCGGCCTGGCGGGCTGGTCACGTGCCGCGGGGGTATCTTCTCGACGTGTGAATTCGTGCACCAATCCAATGTCCGACCCCCAAGCAGCGGTACACGCCGAGTTCGCCTCATTCGACTGGGAGAATTTTGGAGAGTTTCAAGACGGCATCACGGAAATCTTGAGCAACCACCTAGAAACTCTCAAAGAAAGCGATCCCACCGTCACGGCCATTCCACCAGCTGAGAAGCAGCAGCTCATAGACCAGGCCAAATCTTTCTTCTACTGCACCAAAACAGGAAACATCATCAACCTTGACGATTACTACGCGTGGAAAAGAAACAACGGTGATAAAATCACCTACCTTGGTGACGAGCCAGCTACTGGCGCCAACCAGGCTCTGAACACTGAGCCAACCGATTCCGTCCAACAAGTTGGCATTGCCGAGCAACAGGAAGTGCAGGAAACACCTTACTCTTCCAACTACCAAGAGCTAGTGAACTTGATTGTTTCGGGGAAACCAGTTCCCGGTATCAAGGAGATTCCAGATACGGTATTGAGTGACCAGAAGTCCGAATCTCACGTGCCGACGCGGACCAAGCCATGGGAGAAAGCCACTTCGTCGCCGACAGATATTGGTGAAATGACTAGATAGTATGCAAGTGTTTATTGTGCTTGGGCTCGAGGTTGGTGGGCGTGTGGTGGGGTGAGGCTCAATGAGTAGGGCTGTGAAGAACTCTCATGGTAGCTTCAAATGCAGCCAACGCAGCAGCATTTGCAGGGAAGGACCTCAAAATGGATGGGCCAAAACCTCGCGTGAATCCAGAAAGTCCGCCCCGCTCTCTATATATGAATTTCACCGCGTCCATGTAGCGAGGTAACCTCTTCTCTGACTTCACGGGGCTGTCAGTCATGATCACCTGCTTCACGACATCGGCGGGATAGGCAAATATCCAGAATACAGTGGCAGAAAGCCCGCCGGCCCAGAAGTTGATGGACGGTCTGGACATGGCGGTGTGATGGGTAAACCAGTTGGTGAAGATCTCATAGCTTCCCCACCAAAAAACGAAGTTGGTCCGAAACACCATGGTGGGAAAAAGACCGGTGTAAATGGCTGTGGGCGAGATTTTCCACAACTTCCGAACCACATCGAGAGGCCCGCTATAGAGCTTGGTCTTGCCGTCGTACTGCACCTGGAGCCGGGCCTTGATCTGCTCTATCGGTGCAGCCACAAACGACACGGTCCAGCCACTTCCCAAACCCGCAATCACGTGCCCCAGCAAGGGAAGTTTCTTCTCGTCTGCGTAGAGATTGTCCTTAACGATTCTGCGGTAGAGATGCAACGAGCCGAGCATCACAGAATCCATAAGCACCCAGCCCACAAGCGGCGGCGTAAAGCCCTTATAAAATCCTCTGACTCCTTCACTCTTGAATGTTTGCCATACGCAGTCCATGGGTCCCTTGAATCTTCCCTCCGACGTCTGGAGGCGCACTTTGACCGTGTCAAATGGATGGCCAACGGCATTTTTGGTGACGCCTGAGAACATCCCGGCAATGAACCCGAGGTATCCGGGGGGCGGTGCATTTTTTTCACTCATTTGGGCTGCTTTTGTGTAGTTTTTGAATGCAGATGCAGGTGTATTTGGGGTGACTATGCTAGGAAACGGTGGTGTTCAAGTGCGCCAGTGTTTTCTGGGGTTAGTCATGGCGCGGCCCACTTGAAAAATTACGGCCGGTACCGCACCGGTGCCACGAATAGTATACATGAGAATGGCGGTAGAGGACGGGGTCATGGATTTTTCCACCCGATGCACTTCTCTTCAAATACTCGTTTTGCACAATGACCAACTTCCACATACCATCTTCCATGTACCTTGCACGCCCGTAAACGAGAAATACCTACTTTGGTCACGTCAGCTCACATAATGGTTCAAGTGTTGTCTGAAAACACCTCTTCCTTTCCCATTCTCGCCGCATAATCGTTTAGACCAGAGTAGGAGGGCCTATGTGCCGGCCCTTACAGGCTGGACTATAATCGTTAGTCACACTCCAGCTCAATCAAAAAGGTCCTCGACTATGTGCATGTCTCGCCGGAACCTAACAGCCTGGATTTATCCCGCTTAGCAACCAATTTGTCTTCTGATAAGTTGGTGTTATCGGTATCTTGTCGTAGTCTGTGTTCGCATGCCGTTTGTATCGGCCGTAGAATACGTAAGTCCGTAAAGAGGCCCCTGACTGTTTATCGGGTCCACTCAACCCGTCGATTATCGTATCCCCGACTCCCGTCTAAAGCGTGTGCTTCAATGCTCAAAATCCAACTAGCGCTAAGGCCCCAGTTTCCATCGCTTTTATAGCTTATCGAGGAATTCAATCCTAGGAGCTGTCTACAGTCCCTGGCGTTTGCATGACATTATCTGCAGTACTTCACCTCACTACTCAGCACTAGCGCACACACTCATTCTCCGTTGCACAACCATGAGCCAATCGCCCATCAAAAAGGAAGCGCCCGCAATCAAAACAGAGGCCAGCTCGCCACCCGCGAAGGAGGAGAAACCTGCACCAGCGGCTCCAGAGTGGAACGTCATCGCCTTGAAAGCTTGCACCCAACAGGAGCTCCATGACACCAGACATCATATCTTGAAGTTCCACACCAAGCAGGATGTGGACATCATGAAAAATTTTAACCGGCCAGTGAGAATGCACCGCAAAGATCCGCAGAACATTCAATTTCAGCGGTCCAGACAGGATATGGACCGCCGGCGGCAGGACAACTTGTCGGTCAAGGGCGAAAATGGGCAGAATGGCGGCCTTGGCATGAACGGTGAGAATGAAGATGGCGAGGAAGTTGCCGATATGTCACAGGTGGCTCCTGATGGTGGGGCCAGGCGGCACCGGAAGAATCTTTTCAAGAGAAAGACGAAGCAGGTACATGTGATGGACGAGAAGAAGCGTCAGCTTCGATATGAGGAATATTACCCTTGGGTGATCGAGGACTACACGGGAGACAATGTTTTTGTGGGAAGCTATGAAGCTGGCTCGACGGAATCCACACAGGTTCTTTTCGTCTTCGACAAGAATTGCTTCCGAATGGTGCCTGCAGAAAAGGTGTACAAATTCACCCCGAGAAACAAGTACGCCACCTTGACACTAGAGGAGGCCGAAGCACGAATGGAGAAGAATTCCTCTGCGCCAAGATGGCTCATGAAGCACATGGATGATACGGGTGCCGAGAATGGCGATTTGAGGTTCAAACGTGCTAACGGTGCGGCTACACCGGGGCCACGGGTTCCTTCCAATGGCTCCAGCCGAATGCGTACAGTTCAGGGTGGTACCAATGATCGGGACTCCGATCATGACGACTTGGATTTCGATGAGGAATTTGCCGACGATGAGGAGGCTCCTATCATGGATGGCGACGAGGAGGAAAACAAATTGCTGGAGAAGAAGATTAAAAAGGACATGCTCAAGGCCGCCAACTTTGAAGGGCGTCAGGAAGCCGATGCTGGCACAGATGATGACTTGGACGACTTATTCGAGGTAGAGAAGTCAAGAAAGGTCGACAAGGAAGGAAAGAAATTAAAGAAGGTCTTGAATCGGACGGAAGGTGGCGTATACGAGAGTGAGGACGAAGCAGTCAATCCATATGTTTCTAAGTCGGACCTAGAAAGTGATGACGACTCGGACAACGACGTCACGGTGAAAGCCGAACCTGTGGATGGTGTGGACTCGGGGTTACACGAACCAAGGCCCAGAACCATTTTTATTTCGCGCTCCTCCAACGGCACCATAGTTATCTCTGCTCCAAGCCAGTTCTTGAAAGATTATCCGCATGGCGAGTGGAACCCACACTCAAAGAAACGGTCTCCTCCCGCTGAGCCCGTCTCTCCCGTCAAGAAAATCAAGCGTGAAGATTCTATGTCTGTCCTGCCACCGCCGGCCGAAGCTGGTGTTGATGACATAGATGATGCAGGACCCAATGGTGAGCTCGTGACCACGGCCGAAGTGTTGAACATCGTCCGCAACAACCCGCTCACGACAAAAGAGTTGTTGCTCCGGTTGAAGAGCAGAATCAGCACACACAAGGACAACAAACTTAGGATCATCCGCATCGTCAAGCAGAATCTCAGATTAGCCGACGGAAAATTACAGTTGAAGGAGTAGGCTTCATATCAATACATATATATAAACACCTATAAAACTTCCACGATCTTGTCATCGTCCTCTTCTTCTTCTTCTTCTTCCTGTTCTTCGCCTGGCTTGGCTTCGTCTCTCATCAACAACTGCACAACACGGTCACAGAGAGATGCAACCTCTTCAGAAGACGTGGCCTTGTGAAGCTCACGAATCAATGCATAGACAGACTTTTCTCTCAAGTACTCTCTCATTTCTCTAGTGGTATTTAACAACAAGAGAGACTCTAAGTGCGTGGACAAAATAGAGTCAACGGGCTCACGCATCTTATCGGCACCCAACAACTGCAATTCTTCAGGCAAATTAAACATGTCATCGTCGTCAATTTCCTCGGGACCAGCAATCGGCAAAAGCACGTATGGCAACAAGTTGATATTCGCGTCATTCACCAACTTGGAGTGAGACTCTGTATCAAACAAAGAGTTTTTGATGGTGGAGGCGACACCCTCACGTCTGATCTTAGAGTCGTACTTTTCCGTGAACACCAAAAGTTTGGAGATGGGAACAACGCCGTCGTACTCCTGCTCGGTAATAAAATAGTCTCTCCCAAGCTTGAAGCGAGAAATGTCTGCAAAAAAATACGCCAAGTAGTCGTAGGTGGCGTATTTGTTGAGTGATCTGTCGAAACCTTTTACAAAGCAGTCCATAAGACAGTCCATGGCGTTGGAGGATTTGAAGATCTTGGCCACTTCCTCCGAATGAGACAACTGGATGCCAAAGATTTTGGTGATGGAATCGTTTTTGGCTAGGTTGGCCACCAAAATGCACATCAAATCAGCGTTGGTATTGGTTGGTTGAATAATGGCGTTGACCAACACCTTCAAATAGTCCACGTCATCGACCATCAAGCGTCTCATTTCCACATCATCACAGAGGTTGGCCATGATGGTCACCGCTTGGCTGACGGTGGTTCTGTTATCGTTTTCTGAGAGCTTCTTCAAGTCTTTGATGGCCGCGTAGTTGTTGTAGCCGAAGACTTTTTGCTGGGGACCCTGCGAGTATCCCACAAGGTTGTCCAAGGCAATCTGCATAACTGCTGGTTGTGGCGAGTGCAAGAACTCCACCAACTCCTCTAATTCGGTAGGCATGTTGTTTCTGAGGAATTACTGTGAGCTTGGCATGGGATGGGCATCAGTGCGCTCAGCTGTATGCACTCCGCTGCGTCACCGCTTTGAGGAATTTAGTGCTGGTGTTCGCTACTGCTGGTTCACCTATCTGATTCGTTTGTCTTTGCACCTAATCCAATTTTGACTCTGGAGCAGGGTCGCTGAGTTGATCCACCATCTGGAAATAGTAGTAGTAGAAAGCGATGATGTGTAAGTGGCTCTCGAAAAGAAGCGACTCGTCGACTGAGTGAATATTCGATTCCCTTGCAGGAATTGTTGGAATGAAACGGTAGATATTCCGCGTTAAGTCCCAGTAGAACCGAGTGTCGGTGTTGCCTGTGCTAAGATATGGCGACACGATGAAGGTCTCGTTGTATCCCAACAAGTCCTCGTACAAGTATCTCACCGAACCTCCGAAATTCTTCCAGATGTCATCAGCAATGGGTGTCACGGGTGCAGGTTCCAACTCCTCAATCGACAGGTAGTTGAAATGACCTTTCTTGGTGGCCTCCAAGATAACCTTCCCATCTGCATAGAGACCCATGTCGAAGTCAACAGCAAAGTCCCGGACTTGCCGCAAAATCTTGTTTCTAGTTGAGTCCACTGTCTCCTCTATAGCAATGCGGTGGTTGATGAGTACAGAGGCATGCTCCGGGAGTGCATTTGACTTCACACCTCCTGAAATAATGTCCACCGCTTGTGAAGTGGTTACTAAAAACTTGTCCGAGAGATTTTGCGACAAATGCTCCAAAACTGCGTCGTTGGCTTTCTTGCTCAAGTGTGCCTCAAGAATGTTTTTCCTCAATTTGGGATCCATAGACTTGGAGTGTTCTGCTGCACATTGCAACTGGTTCAACACGGGATTCGCATTTGTGATAACACTTTTGTATTCTTCATCTTCAATTTGGCTGATAACCCGAGCCAAGAGACCTATGGAAGTGTGCTTGGGCGGGACTGAAGAATGGCCCCCAGGAGTGAAGATTTCAAGGAGTGAGTTCAAGTGGCCCTTTTCGCCGGTAGCTGGGATAATGTATTTGTCGCCTTCAAACTCGGTATAGCCCTCGGTGCCTTCATCGATTAGCTGGTAGAAAGACTCGGAGCCATACTCCGCAGTTAAGTGCTTTGAGATTGCCTCAGCACCGGTTCCCTGCGATTCTTCGTCATAACCGAATGCTAGAACAATGGTTCGATCAGGCTCAAATCTTTCCTCGGAAAGAAGAAGCTCGATGGTTTCTAAAAGCCCCACTAATAAGTTTTTGCAGTCGGATGCTCCGCGGCCAAAGAGGAATCCGTCCTTATAGCCTGCATCGAATGGAGGAAAGGTCCATTGTGACAAGGTTTCCTTTTGAATAGGGACCACGTCTTGATGTGCAGTCACAAGAATTGGCTTCTTGCTAGTATTTTTCCCCTTCCATGTGAACACGAGCCCAAACTTGTTGATCTTTTCGACTTTAAGGTGCTTATGAACCAACGGAAAGTCCTCGAGGAGCAAGTCGTGGAACTTTTCAAAAGGTTTCCATCTAGGTTCAAGCTTATAGAGGTCCTCAAGCGACTCGGCGCTGGCGGGATTCAACATGTCGTCAAATATCTGAGTGGGAACTCTTAAGGCTGCACTTAACTTTTTCAATGATTGTTCTGCAAACTTCTTATCGTGAAGGATGGTTTCAAGCGTATCGGGCTTATACATGTACTTTGTAGGATCGATTTTATCAACCATTGGGCAAAGGGAGTCGCCTTCTTGGCGAGAATGCCTGCATCCTCCAGTGAATAACCCCGAGTAGAAGTATAAACACACCACGATAATCACTGACGCTAGTAACAGCGTCTTCCTTCCGCTGCGCAGTTTGTTTTCCGAATGGTGAATTGGAAGGGTTTTCTCCATTTTGGGCAAATTTGGGCGGAGGGGCCAGAAGTTAGACTCCGGACGTTAGGGGTCAGCGCGCGCGATTGCAGATATGTCATTATCAGTTATAGTGCGCAACAATTGCAAATGTCGTACTGCTCGATTTCCGAAAGTCTAACTCCATTGATTTAGACAAAGAATTTACTAGTGGCTGGTAGCAAACCAGGCCAATTGGTCTGCAAAGGCCTTTTCCTTGGCGAACTTGACGCGAGGGTCTTTGATGTCTCCTCTGCAAGCAAAGCCGTGGGAAGTACCACCGAATAAGGTAATGGCATAATCGGCCTTGATCTCGGCTAACTTATCCTCCGTAGCTTTTCTCAATTCCGTAGTGAAAATTGGGTCGACTTCAGCAGCAGAGATCAAGAAGGGCTTTTTAATTTGCGCCACCTCGTCAATTTCCACAAGCGAAGGGTGGGCAACAGCACCAGCACTACCGTGCTTACCCTCAGCAAGTTGCTGAATGGTGTATTTAGCTCCAAAACAGTATCCCACCAAGCCCACAAAGCTGTCAGCACCGACCTCGGCACGCAATGCCTTCAAGTAATTGTCCACCATAGGAAAGGTGATTTCGTTTGTGTGGTTGACGAACCATGCCTGCAAGTCGCCACCCGAATTTGGCATTGGATCATTGTTCAAGATGTCAGGAACCAAGACATTGTAGCCAGCCTTGGCAAATTGGTCTGCAATCAACAAGGTGTTGTTGTACTTGTAGCCGTAAATGTCAGTCAAGATAACCACAGTTTTGTCGCTGTTGGCGCCAGAGACATAAGAGTCCAATCCGTGGACTTTCTCGAATTTTCCAGCGGGTGTGCCCTCATGGAAAGTGGTGTCGATACAGCATTGGCCTAAAGTTTGGGAGCTCATTCTTCAATATGCGGTTGACGGCTCGCCCTCAAGCCGGTTATATAGGGATTAATCATGTGACGCGCGCTCCGAGCTCCGAGCTCCGAGCTCCGAACTCACTTGCTGTGATATTTCCTTCACTTACAACTTGGGCTGGTTGGAGTTCTACGGTAATAAGACTCAAGCTTGTAATTCACATTTGGCGAGTTGAATTTATCTGCGGTGAATCTACTTGACTACCAACGATGGTTCTCTGCAGTCTAGATATTGGCGCTCAACATGTCTGCTTTCACGAGAGCATGAATCTTGAAGTTAGTAAAATGCTGGAGAAACACTTGTAAAATAACGTACGTCTTGTATAGATGCGTGGATGAGTTGTCTTACCTCGAGAGCAACCCACACCTTTATCATGTTGAGGGAATCTTCGTCCCGTAAGAGCTCCCTGCCCTCTTTCAGAACTCCTAATTTTCTGAGCACAGGTAAAGAGCTAAGTTGTTAGTATTTGAAAAAAGACGGGTATCCACCGTATTCAGAAGAACACTGGGTGTGTGTTTTCTGTTGGGAACCCCATAGTCAACGCGTATACGAACCTTGCGAAGAGATCCAAGTTGGGATCAAGCTGTCTTCCAATCCCCTCTAGTAATAGGATGGCAACAATGACTGTAATGAAGTCACCCTCCATGCGTACATGATGTGACCTGACCATTGAAAGAACCTGGTCCAATAAGTCACCAATACTAATGTTTCCGAGGGTGAATGTTCTCTCTTTCATTCTGTCCACCAACTTTTCAACCTTGAGGGCGAAAATCTCCTTGTTATTGACGGTCTCCGGGGTGCGGGAGCGCTCCACCATCAACTCGCCGGCTTTGTAGCCATCAAACTCCGATAAAGCTTTGAACAAATCGATGAAGTTAACTCGGTCTTCATGATTAAGTTCAGTGATCAATCCCACATCCAAAAAACAGATTTCCGCATGGTAGCCATTTTCATATAAAGACTCTAATCGCTCACACCAAGCCTTTGAGTCGTCTCCCAATGCCAACAACTCCTCGGTGATCCTATCTGTTTCAGCCTGATTACTGGATTTCACTATCTTGTACTCCTTTTCGTGTTTATAATGGGCATTTTTGTAGAACCTCACAAGCATGTTTCCTGGGTGGAGATCTGCGTGAACAAAATTGTCCAAAATCAACATCTGTAAGAATGAGTCCAAACCTTTGTCACTTATTTCTTTTGAAAGGTTTTTGCCATGATTTGCATCCAATGAAAGCATTTTGGACATAGGAATGGCCTTGATATACTCTTCAACTAAAACGTCGCGGGTAGAAAAGTTCAAAAATGGTCTGGGAAAGTGGATATCAAGACGGTCCTTGAAGTTGTGACGAAATTTTGCTAGATTCATAGCTTCGATTCTTAGATCAAGCTGCAACCTCATCAAAATGCTGAACTGTTCCACCTCGTCGGGCAATGACAACCACTCCATAGTAGGGATGACGTTGATAAGGTTAGCAAAATACTTCATAATCCGCAAGTCTCGATTGATCTTGACCTCAACCCGCGGGTGCAAGACTTTCAAGGCAACTTGTTGGCCAGCGGAAATATGACTTCCGCGAGGTTCAGTAACAACCATGCTCTTCCAAAAAAAGCCAGAATGATTGTCTCCTTTGTCTAAAGAGAGTTTAACTTCATCTTCACCGTCCTGCTTTGCCTTTGAGATAGCTTTCTCAGAGAGCTTCGCGAGATAAACTTGAGCAATAGCTCCAACACCAACCGGCTTCTCGTTGAATTCATCGAAGATATCATCAAACGGCATATCGAAACTCTTGCTCAAGATTTTTTTGGTTTGGTGCAAAGAGTGAGCTTTGGCATTTGAGTGCAACTCGGACAACTCGGCACACAACTGCTTCGGAAAAATGTCTGTTCTGGACGCAGCCCATTGTCCTAATTTGATGAAAGTGGGGCCAGCTATTTCTGTCGTCCACCTCAAATACTTATACCACAATTGAGCTCCACTTTTTGTTTTTGTTTTCTTGTCAGTGGAGCCAATCCAGCAAATGGGAACCAGAATCAACAATGGCAAGAAAAGAGCACTCAATTCAAAGAGCCGCAAGACCGTGTGGCTTGGATCAATGATGTAGTCTGAAATCAAGAATTTGAGACGATAAAATAAACGCATCGGCCATGCTCCACTGTGCATCTTTTGGTGTCTGTATTCATTGTACAATCTGAGCTCCTCGTCTTGCGATGCTTTGTAAAGGCCATTCTCAAAAGTGTCTGCTTTTTGCGATGGATTGAGTTTGTGTATAGTAGTATCAACAGCGTACACGTCATTGGAGTATGGGCTGTGGATGGCTAATACGGAAAGCACACCCAAGGTAATACCCATAACTTTGGGGTTCTGGAAATGGCCCTCGCCGCCTTGATGACCCCGCTCAAAATTGTATCTATTACCAGGTTCATTGTGGTTTCTGAAGTGATCCCTGGTGTCGGAGGCACGGGGACGAGCGAGGGAAATATGGAGAAAACGGCTTCTGAGGGGGCTTTTCAAATGTGAAATATGCGAGCTCAATTGCCTGTTTGCTTCAGTCAAAATCCGAAAATGTGGTGTCATTTGGGTCGAAAACATGGAGGCACTAGACCCTTTAATGGTGGATTGCTGACGTAAAGACGGTCTGAGTGGACAGATACTATAAGATTCAAGGCGAATTCAAGATCAATATAAAAGGTTGAGGATTTTGATGCAATCGGCTCGGAATTGGGACTTTTGATGTGTTGTAAGAAAACAGACTGGCGCCACTTGGAGTGTCTCTTTGCTATGTGTAGCAATGATTGCGATAGGGCACTATGTGCACACCACCTCCACCCAGCCCACACTACACACGGTGTTGCATGATTATGGTGAGAATAAATAGCCTATTTAAATTGCAGTTGCCATAGTGAGCCCCTATTGTTTTTGTGGTAAGCGAGGGCTGATCAGCTGGTACTTTCAACGGATCCTTGCAAGTGGTTTCTGAGAAGAGATCCCCAGAGATACAACGTACAAACTCCTTTTGGATTTTTCATACCGCCCCGTCTTCCGACTATGGTACCATGCGCATTGAACAGATCGTGATATACCGCTATTTTTGCCCATTGCAACTGGTTTAAATTGTGCACAATCTCTTGTGCTTTCTCTGAAAGCGGAAGAGATGCTTTGGATTGGAATAATGGGTAATCACTCTCCTTGCTCAGCTCGAGATCTGGCAAAATGTCCTGCACAGCCCGGTCATTTCTTTCGAAACTTATCTCATTTGTGGGCTTTTGGAAGATCCGGGCAAAAACCTTGGTGCCCGAGATCCCATTATCGGTAGTATTCTTGTTCAGTGATGACAGTGCTTTCGGTGAGTTAGCTCCAGAGCCATTCATCAGATTCGAAGCCTGCATCTCCTCCTCAAAAACCGTTTCGGGTCGACTGGAAAAATTGCGCCCAGCTTGCAACATGTTTTGTAGGGCCGATTCTGTCATATCAGATGTATCGCCCTTGAAAACATCGCTAAAGGTTTCCTTCCAACGCCGAGATCGCCTATGACGCCCAACTTTGGCGTTGGCCAGATCAACTTCTCCGCCGTAGTACACAGCCTCCTTTACCTTGGACCAATGCGCCCTCAAATTAGGGCTCTTTGTCAAACGGACTTTCATGACACTGTATAACGAGACGGCCATCGAAAGGCAAATCACGAGGGGAAGGTAGCAGGGAAGAAAAAAAAAGGCAGCAACCGCAAACATCGTGTACCTGAGCAACTTATTGGACATTAAAAGAGAAGGGTCTTCTTGAATATTTCCACCAAAGTCCTCCATGGGTTGCACCTCCCGAGATGCGGCAAGATCCACAAATTTCGGCCATACTTTGGAGCCGCCAATACGCGCAGATGGGAGATTGCGCAAGTACTTGACGTGGACGGAGTCAATAGAATCAAAGGGTGAGTATGCGGTTATGAAGCTTGTGTAGAAAGCCACGCTTCGGTCGTTTTTGATATTGGCCATGAGGGAGCGCTTCTCGAACATTTTAAGGCCTTTCATGAACTTGGTCTCTGGTCTTGACATTTCCACCAAAAGCGACTCTGAATCCTTGAGGAAGAACTGGGGACCCGTCTTTCCGAAACCATGCTGGCCTAGAAAGTTCAACGTCCAGTCAAACAACGAATTCCGGAAAAAATAAACCCCCACATGGGGAGTAGCAAATGACGTGTAGAAAATGGGCTGCACTTGCCCGAAAAAGCCCAAGTCATAGAGATCACCGATCACGTGGCGAGCTATCAACCCGCCCATGGAGTAGCCAAGAACGCTGATCTTGGTGACTTTTAGGCCCTCCGACTGCCTCAATGTCTCAATCTCATAAAAGAGATCGGCGACCACATTCTCGGCGCATCTTCCGATTCCATCGTAGGTTTTCCAGAACTGAAACGAGGAAGGCCTGAGGAAGACAACCTTCTCCTTCGAAACTTCTGGCACACACTTCTGTATGACATCCTGGATGGTGGCCATATGGCTTGCGTTTCCCCAAAGCCCATGTATAAGAAGGAACAAATGAGCATCTTGCGTGATGTCAGATCCCGATGGTTTCTTTAGCAACACATCCTCGCTGTGTTTCGTTGACTCGCTTTGTGAGTCACATGAATCTTTGAGCGGGTCCACTCTGGCTTCGAGAGGCATTGAGTGAGCTTTGTTGGCGCAATTGAAAGGGGGTATGCGTGTGGCCTTATCTGCTTACAGTTGCTTATCGTGCCATAGCGCGGCAATAAATAGAATTTTGAGCTTGGCCTCAATTTTCAGACTGCAGGATCCCGGTGATGCCGCGTCTGATGAAGCATATTTGATGCATTAGTCCTGGGCCAGAGAAGACTTACTTCGATTCGCTATTCAGCCGTAGTTTATGAGTTAGAACTGCCTGAAAAGTGAAGCGGTAGAGCTCTGTCTACCGGCGCTCGGCATTTCGAAGAAAGCTTCAAAGAAAAATATAAGACTGATAAATTGCAGCCTTGACGAGCAGCCAGGGTCAACTGGCGGTCTGGAGTTGCTGGGGAGTGCATATAGGGTGCACGGGTGTTGTACGTTCAAGAAGCGCTGCTCAGCTCCTCCAAAGCGCAAAATGGCCCTCTTTGGAAGCACCTCCAGCACCGCTAGCCCCGTGATCAACAACCAGTCTCAGAAAATCAAGTCTGAGTTGGAGCAGCAGATTGCTCAGGAACTCGCCGTGGCCAACGCCACTGAGCTCGTCAATAAGATCACCGAAAATTGCTTTGACAAGTGCATTGACCACCCCCAAGACACCATCACGGCTCCACAGAATGCCTGTGTCAACCTGTGCCTAGAGAGATACATGAGATCATGGAATGTGGTATCCAAGCATTATGTTGCACGTATCCAGAAGGAAAAGAGCGCTTGATTCAAGAATCGGTGTATATAGGCCCCCAGCCCAAATGTATATAGAGTCAATGACATGACGGAGTATATATAGTCTGCATTGATGAATTCTGTGCATGTAGGCCCTTCTTCTGTGTCCTGAACTTCCACAGATAGAGGCACATGCTGTACAGGATGGTCTGTGTGAAATGTGTCCCCATTTTTCTAGCGCCCAAGGCCTCGGCCACCTTGCAAACATGCCGGAGTGATTTTCGGCCAACTGAAATCACTAGGCAACCGCCACGCTCTGGACTACCCGGCCTGTCTCAAGTCTTGGTGCGTCCTGCACACACGCCGCCTCTAGTGGCGAGCTCGCCCTCACCACCACAGCTACAACTACAACCACCCAAACACCCGCCACAGCCGCTCCTTCACCATGAGTACTGTTGCGTCCGACTATAGTTCTGAGGCGTCCTCGGTTCCTATTGAACACAGATTTAATCCCTACTCAGACAATGGAGGTACCGTTTTGGGTATTGCAGGCGAGGACTTCGCCGTTTTGGCCGGAGACACTCGTATCGTGTCCGGATACAGCATCAACTCTAGATACGAACCCAAGATCTTTGATGTGGGCGACAATATCGTCATGACAGCCAACGGGTTCTCTGCAGACGGATCGGCATTGATTGACCGGTTCAAAACTGCCTTCAAGTGGTACAAATTCGACAACAACAACAAGAAACTTACAATCCGGTCGGCAGCCAGATACATACAGCACCTTTTATATGGGAAGAGGTTCTTTCCCTTCTATGTCAGCACGCTCATTGCTGGTTTGGACGAGGAGGGTAAAGGAGCAGTGTACTCCTACGACCCTGTGGGGTCTTACGAGAGGGAGCAGTGCAGAGCTGGAGGTGCCGCCGCCAGTTTGATAATGCCGTTCCTTGACAACCAAGTTAACTTCAAGAACCAGTACGAACCGGGTTCCGAGGGAAGGACCAAGAAGCCTTTGAGATACTTGAGCTTGGACGAGGTGTTGCAACTAGTGAGAGATGCCTTCACCTCGGCCACCGAGAGACACATACAGGTGGGTGACGGTTTGGAGGTGTTCATCGTCACCAAGGAGGGAGTGAGAAAGGTCTACTATCCATTGAAGAGAGACTAGAGGATAAAATCGTCTTACGGGCATGATATCGTAATTTTTGGTAACACTTCGCTATGTATCCCAAAGAGTGACCCCGACAACTCGAGCACTCCCGAATGACACTGTTTATACAGGCAACTCAAACGACTTGCCCTTCATGACCTTCGTGTAGTAGATGTAGAAGAAGTCCGAGTAGATCACAGATTGCAAGATTCCGGCAAGCACGGCCACATAGTCGAACTTTCCCTCAGCAAAGCAGCGGTAGAGCCAGTTTGGAATGTACAAGAAGCGGTAGATTCCCAATGCGAAGATGTAGTGGGTGGTGATGTTTTCGGCAGAACCATCTTTTTGCAACATGAACAACTGAGGAATAATGGCCAACGCCTCCAACCAGATGGAAAACGACCACGTCACTTCTCTAAAGCTGTACGCATGTGTAAGCACCAAAGACAACACTGCAGATGCCCCCGCCAAGTAGCTGATTGGGAACTGATCAGTGTCCATTCTGGTAGTTTTGGGGTATTTCTTGACCATCAAGTACACGGTATACACCGAAGTGGCAATGAAGAACACCTTCATGAATGAGTTGTAGAGAGAGTAGAACTTATAGAACAAGTCCACGTAACGGAGACAGAACACAACAACGTATAGAATTTGAGTCTTCAAAGACAAGCCGTCTGTGGATCTGTTTTTCTGGATGACGTATAACAACAATCCACAACTGACCATGTGGGCAAGATCACCGAGAAAGCTGAAAATATTCATGGTAACGTTATATTATGCTGCTTTTGGTAGCGACGAATTGAACGATGTATGGACTGCTGAAAATTGGTGATAGCTGTCAATATACAAAATATACAAGGCGTGCACAGAGCGTTCGCGAAAGTGGCTGCGGGACTGCGCTTACGGGCAAGACGAACAACTTTCCCAATTGATGAATTCGTGGCGAGATTTAGCGTGTTGGATATGTTGAAATTTGGGGTGATTCTGCTGGTTTTAAACTGAAAGGAAGCACAATATCTGCAAGAACGAGCACAATGCGTTGTTCCTATTAGCACTATCTAGTCAACGTAAGTTGATGACATACTAATACTGAAGGTTCTAGCCCAAGGCCACTGCCGCTAGGAGGCTTTGCACGTCTTCGTCTAAATCCGCATTGTCATAGTCAGAAGAGCGGGATTCCACGTAATTGAACCCGCCTTTCCACTGCTTGTGGCCTTCGTACTTCTTGGACTCTGAATACAGATGCAACTGATCCAAGCTATCAAACAGATCATACTCATTGGTGTTCTGGATCACCTGAAGAATATGGTTGTACTCGAGATCGTTGTTGGACATCTGGTTGGTGGATAACGTGTTGTATATGGTGAAAGAGTCGCCATGGAAGTATATCATGGAGGGAAAGTTGCTCACGTGATACCTTGCTACAAGCGACGAGTCTTGGTCCTCGATGAACTTGGTGGCAAATTGAATGTCGGGGAACGCCGTGGCCAATTGCTGGTAGAAATGACCGGGGTAGTAGTGCTTGCTCCATTCGTGCAGATGCTCATTCACGAAAACAAGAGCCGTTTTGGCTGACGTGGCTAAAAGGGCATCGAGGTCCGCCTCTCCAAAAACCCGGTGAGTCTTGAGTTGGATCTGGGAGTAATCTGGTGTCAAGCGGGACAATTCCTCTATAAACGACTCAACGTTTGCCACAGTTCTATGCTGCGAGAACGTCGTGACCTCCTTTCTCGTGTCATCGTAGAACTTCAAGGTCGGAAAAGATGAAACTTGGAATTGCTGTACGAGATCTTTGCTCAGGCGGCCGTCCACCTTGACAACTTGGAACGACTGGTGCTTGTCATACAATTCTGCGATGAACTCAATGTCAGGATCGAATGCCCGGCAATACTGGCAGTCTTGTGCATGGAAGTAGATGAGCGATAGTGGCTTGGCAACAATCTCAGCACTGGAGCTGATGGTAAGGATTTTCAGCCAGCCTATGTGGGCCCAAAGCAAGATGGCGAAGATGAGCATAGATGGAATAGATAATTCTGCGCGGGATAGATGCGTGGGCGGTCACGTGCACGGGGTTGTAGTGATCTATAACGACAAATCGGTGACGGTAGAGAATCTCGGCCGTCGATAATACTTGCCAACATCGAGAGTTTGAGCCACGGTCACGCAAGTAGCACCTTCTCAAAATACTTACTTTTGTCGAAACTTGGCGAAGGTGTAAACTACAGAGAAACCGAAGTACAAAATGTGTTTGAAACAATTTTGCCAGGATGCATTCCAGATCAGGAAAAGCGGTTATATGCTCCAACACTGGGTTACTGTTTTCTAGTTCATCTTTCGTATTACCTGCATCTGCGTATTTGGCGCATGCTTGCGTCTTCTTGCCCGATTTGGCCAAGCCAGGCCCAGGCTAATAAGCATGGCGAAACTCAGGCAGCTGGCTATCAAACGAAGTGCCGTCTAGAAAACGCCAATCGATAAATCCCCAGCCCGTGAACGCAAACAGTCGAACACGGACGTACACCATGCCAGTGTGCAGCAATAGTACTTCGCCCACAGCGCAAGGCCTGTACCATTGGACCGCAGCTCGATGCAGGCAAGACAGATAGGGAAGACCAGTGATCCAAAAGTGGAGGCCAGCCGGGGGCTTTCTGCAGGAGATGCTGGTGGTGGCCAAATCGGGAATGCGAAAACCTCGATTCCTCCGCGCGCGCCAGCGCACCGCTGCTTGCGCTGGGCATTGAGCCTCAGCGCGCCAAATTCGGCCACTCCAACCAGCGCGCGACCAAAAGTGGGTGCAAATTCAGCCATCAGCCTCCATGTTCGAGAATTATAAATACGGGGGGAAGGGCCGTCTAACCGTCATCAAACACACTCCCGTCTACTTTTCCAATGAGATCTTTCACTGCCTCTTCGTTGCTCTTGGCCGCTGCCAGCGTCACCTCTGCCCTCTCGTCGGCTTCTGACTTGTCTACCATCTCCCGCACAAGCATCCACACATCTTGCCCCAGCTCCGCCTCCACTAAGGTATACGGCTACTATGGCAACTCCACCATTGCTTCCAGCACGGAAAGCGACACCATCCAATACGAGACTGATGTCTACACCAGAGACTCCACTGTCACCTTGGTTTCTACCAGCTGCTCTGCAGACCAGTGCCAGGTGACCACCATTCTTGAATCGCTCTCCACAGTTGTGGCTACAGTTGACGGAATCTTGACCACTTACGTTACAGGTGTTCCAATTACGCCCACCACCACCGCTTCTGCCGAGCCCACCACCACCGCTTCTGCCGAGCTCACCACCACCGCTTCTGCTGAGCTCACCACTACTGCAGGTGAAGACGTCACTGTGACTGTTCCATTGACCACCGTGGTCACCATCACCAGCTGCCACAACGACGTCTGCAAAAAGACTGCTGTGACTACTGGAGCTACTGTTGTCACCACCGAAGTCGATGGGGTGAAGACCGTCTACACCACATACTGCCCATTGTCTGGCGAGACCACTGCCACCAGCGAAGCCACTGCCACCAGCGAAGCCACTCCAACCAGCGATGCCACTCCAACCAGCGAAGCCACTCCAACCAGAGAAGCCACTCCAACCAGCCAGTCGCCAGAAGAGACCAACATTGTTACTTCTGAGGTTTCTTCTGCGCCTGTCACCGTGACCAAGCCATTTACCACCGTCGTCACCATTACTTCTTGCAAGGACAACAAGTGTCACAAGACTCCAGTCACGACCGGTGTTAGCGCATACACCACCACCATCAACGGTGTGGTCACTGCATACACCAGCTACTGCCCATTGAGCAGCGAGTCAACCACTGTGCCAGCATCTGCTGTCACTTCAGTTGTCACTCCAGTTGAGTCTGCTGTCACTTCAGTTGTCACTCCAGTTGAGTCTGCTGTCACCCCAGTTGCTGTCACTTCAGTTGAGTCTACTGTCACTCCAGTTGAGTCTGCTGTCACCCCAGTTGAGTCTGCTGTCACTCCAGCTTCCGAGTCCACTGTCAACGTCATCACCAACAACATCGTTACCCAGACCGTGGCTTCTACGTCTTCCCAAGCCACCTCTGCTGTTTTCAGCATTTACGAGGGTGCTGCCAACCGCGCCGTTCCAGCTGCTCTTGCATTGCCTGTTTTGTACTTGCTTCTTTAAGCAGTCGGAGCACCCAAACTAGATATGTACATTACGAAAAAGATAATTTGTTGAGCAATATCTGTAGAGATTGTGGTGAGAGGTCCGTGGCTTAGACTACATATCTCGAGGTTCACAGAAATGATATCCACAGTTTCATCTGGCCCACAGAATCTGCGTTCCTTATCTATGAAGATTTGGTGGGGCTACTGAGGGAAGTGTAACAATAAAAAAGCCACATCAGCCCTTCGAGTATTCAGGCTCAGCAAATCCACAGCATATCAGGGTTCCCCAGAAATTAGTTAAGAAAGGTTCGTTGAATCAAAATGAAAGCTTCAGTGCTGGTGTACGGAGGCAGTGCGTAATGAATTTTCGAGCTTACTCACCACAACATCACGCCATGCACGCCTACGATGTGTTCATCGATCCCACGGTGGTGACAGATTGCTTATCGTGCCACTTTTTGGAATCCCAATCAAAGTGTTTGGTGGTGGCAAAAGCCACGATACTTGAAATCTATGAGGTCATCCGCTTGAAGCAGGATGCTCCAAAAGGCACCCACCACAAGTTGAAACTCGTCACTTCCTACAAACTCCAGGGCCAGATCACCGACTTAAAAGCAATCAAAACGGTGGAAAACCCTGACTTGGATTATCTTCTCGTTTCCACGAAAAGTGCCAAGATCTCGTGTATCAAGTGGGATGCTTATAGACACTCAATCGCTGTGGTATCCTTGCATTACTACGAGCACGCATTGCAAAACTTGTGCTATGAGAAAGTTTACGAATCGGTCATGACCGTCGGAAAGTCAGTGGAACCGCTAGTATGTTTGCGCAGGAACAATCTTCTTGTTTTCCTTCCCTTCACCAAGCTTGAAGATGACGACGACGATGACGACGACGACATGAAGGTCGATTCACGCTTAAAAACCGAGAAGTCGTACGAAGAAAGCGTCCCTGAGAATGGAATCTCAGATCCACACAATACTGCCGCTAAGCGAGAACACTTGAATCTTTTCAAGCCCAGTTTTATTGTGGATGTTGCCACACTTGATAGCTCCATTGGTGATATTGTGGACTTACAGTTTCTCTATGGCTATCGAGAACCCACTGTGGCCATCTTGTCCCAGAAGACTGAAACATGGGCTGGCTTGTTGCCCCGCAAGAAGGACAACATAATATTTACCGTGTGGTCGCTAGATGTGGCTTCCTCGTCGGCCACTACAATCTTGAAAATCGAAGATTTACCCTATGATATTGATCGCATAGTACCGCTTCCGGCACCGGTGAATGGCTCTCTCTTAGTCGGATGCAACGAGTTAATCCACGTGGACTCGGGTGGTATTAATCGGAGGGTCGCGGTCAATCTGTATGTGGAAGATATCACGGCCTCGACTAAACTATTTGTTGATCAAAGTGACAAGGAACTCAAATTGGAGGGCTGTTCTATCCTGGCTATTCCCAATGACAACAGGGTTTTGTTGGTTTTGAGAACGGGAGCCATGTACTTCATCACATTTACCATCGATGGTAAATCCGTCAAAAAAATGAGCGTCGACGAATTCGATGCCTCATTGCATCTTGGCATAGAGATTGAAAATCCTGGAGATATCATACCCTTGGAAAAGAACTTACTCTTTTTTGCTGGCAAAAGCTGCAACTCTGTTTTGGCTGAAATTAAGTATGCTAATAACGGGAAAACCTCTCTTACTGAGCCGGCTACTGTCAAAGAACCAAACACTGATGGCAACGACGAGGATGAGGATTTGTATGATGAAGAAGAGAAGGTGCAAGAGAACACCACGCAAACGGGTGCAATCACTTTGGTGAAGCAAGACGAACTAATAAACAATGGACCTATTTCGTCGTTTGCGCTTGGGAAATACTCGCCTGAGAAGTTTATTGCCAACTTGCAAAATCCTTCACACAACGAGGTGTCTATTTTTGCCGCAGGTGGCTTGGGAAAATCGGCACATTTCAACATTTTGACTCCTACAGTGCAACCCACAATCAAGTCGTCACTCAGATTTTCTCAGATCAACCGATTATGGATCACCAATAATAGATATCTCATCACGTCTGATGACCCAAATCTGAAGTCCGAGATTTTTGATATCACCCAGTCTTACGCAAGATTGCCTGCAAAGCATTTTGTACATGACGAGAAAACTATTTCAATGCATGAAATGCAGGGCGGACAATTTACTATCCAAATAACTCCGAAGCAGATCATTTTGTTCGACGACAAGTTTGAAAAAGTGGTGACTTTGGAGAAAGAACTTGCCGAATTCGGGGATGCCTACATCATCAACAGTGTTTTTAACGACGATATTTTGATGATTTTCTTCAGCACTGGTGAAGTTGTTGTTTACAATATAAACACCTATAGCAAGGTGTTCACCAAAATTGAATTGCCTAAGCTTCTCTCCGATACCATAATTACTGCAGGATACATTACGAATTCTCGTATCTTGAATGTGGTACTGAAAGATATCACGGTCCTCACCGAACGAGGATCGAAACGGAAAAGAGACTCTGATCTTCCTAAACCCCAGGCTGGGACAACGGACCAAAAAATGAAAACGTTTGTTCTCGTTACTGGTGACAATAGAATTGTGGTGTTCAGCCGATTCCACAATGAGAAATGCTTTCAGTTGAACTCAGCGAACAAGTTCACTGACACTCTTTCGCTTGGCTTCTTCGACATCAATGGAGATGATCCTGATCCATTCACTAAACAAGTCATTTTAAACGACTTGGGTGATGAGTACAGCAAGGAGGAGCATCTCACAATATTGACCATTGGAGGAGAAATTCACATTTACAAAATGTTCTTCGACGGAGAGAACTACAAATTCATCAAACAGCAATATCTCCCTATCACAGGTGCCCCAGATAACGCTTATCCACAGGGAACTTCATTGGAAAGAAGAATGATTTACTTCCCTAATGTGAGTCACATGACATGTATCATGGTCACAGGAGTGGTGCCATACTTCATCACTGCATCTAGACGCAGTCAAGTTAAAGTGTTCAAATTTTCCAAGATACCTATCACCTCCTTTGTTCCCTACTCGGACGGTAAAATGAAGAACGGACTTATTTACCTCGACACTCAAAAAAACGCCCGTATCATTGAGCTCCCTCTGAATTTCTCTTACGAGAGCAACTGGCCCATGAGAAGAATCCACGTCGGTGAAACAATCAAGTCGATAACATACCACGAATCGTCTCACACGTGCATTCTTTCCACATTCCGGGAGATCAAGTATGACTCGCTTGACGAAGACGGTAATTTACTTGTTGGAACCAAGACAAACAAGATGCAGAGTGTACTGTACAAAGGGCAAATACAATTGTTCTCGACTATTAGTTGGTCTGCCATCGATAAAGTCGATTTACAAGACAACGAGGTTGGATTGCAAGTGAAATCGGTGGCTCTTGACGTCGGAAGCTCTAACAAGCGCTTCAAAAACAAAAAGGAATTTATTCTTGTTGGTACCGGACGCTTCAAAGTTGAGGACTTGCCAAGTTACGGCTCATTCCGGCTCTTTGAAGTGATTGATATCATTCCAGAGCCCGGAAGGCCAGAAACCAATCACAAGTTCAAAGAATTTGCGAATGAGGAAACTAAGGGCGCCGTGACCAGTGTTTGTGACGTGAGTGGCAGATTTTTAGTCGCACAAGGACAGAAGGTCATTGTGAGAGATATCAAGGATAATTCTGCCCAGCCTGTCGCCTTCTTTGATTTGTCGGTGTATGTTTCTGAAGCTAAGAGTTTTGGGAACTTGGTCTTGTTCGGAGACACACTCAAAAGTGTCACGCTTGTCGGGTTCGACGCCGAGCCATTCCGTATGATCTCTTTGGGAAAGGACCTCAACGGATTCGACGTGTCATGCGCCGATTTCGTTTTCAAAGACGAGGAGATCTACATGGTTGTTGCAGATGACGACAAAATTATCCGTGTTCTTCAGTATAACCCTGAAGATCCCTTATCCAACAACGGAAGCAAGCTTTTGCATAAATCGTCTTTTGCTACCAACTACTCGGCTACATGCATGAAGTCGATTCCAAAGCATGAGCAGTTGGTGCCTTGGACTGACCCAGCATTGACACCATTTCAGACAATTGCGTCTACTACGGAAGGTGCCATGTACGTTGTGTTCCCAGTCAGTGAAGCCACGTACAGAAGAATGTACATTTTGCAACAGCAAATCTCCGACAAGGAATACCATTATTGTGGCATGAACCCTAAGCTCAACAGAGCAGCCGGGGTTGAAGATAAAGGCGAAGAAAAACCCCGGCCCGTGCTTGACTGTGAACTTATCAGACGGTTCGCCAAGTTGAACCAGGACAGAATGAGAGCTGTTGCCCAAAAACTTTCATTTAAAAACGGAGCCGTTGATGCATGGAAGGATTTGATTGAGCTTGAAAACGTCTTAAACAATCTATAGAAGTATGAATACACCCGAGTGAAGTTTAGAAATATATGGCGTCCTGCAGAGAACGCGTCCTGCTTTTATCAGCGCGATCACATGGGCGCTGACCGAACACTAGAAGATGAAGAGACGGGCGCCAAAAAAAACCGTTTCCTTTTCGGAAAACACCCGCAAGGCCAGTGATGAAAAGCAGCTGGTACAACTTGTTTTTCCGCAGGAGAAAAAGTCGGTGCTCTTGGTTCCTTTCCACCTCCCTCTTATACTATATGGAATGTTCCACTACGGGCTTTCAGAAAACCCGCTTGAAACCATGGTCACGGGCTTCTTCAATCTCTTGATTGTTCAATTGGTGTACGGTGTTCTCGTCGTCAGGCACACCAGCGGCAAAAAAGGCAAGCGGAGCAGTGGGTTCATTCTCGTCGCTTCTTCCACGGTGTTGTCCCTCTTGCTCATCAATGTTGTGTTTGTTATTATCATTCTTTTTGGGGCGCCCTTATATGGCTTTTTGAAAGAGACATATCTCTTGTCTTGCCACATCTCAGTGATTCTCCTCCAGCCCTTGCTCATCTTGTTCGGGCTTGATTTTGAGAGGTTCAAATTACTCTTCAAGTCAGAGCGGATATACCGCCGGATCTTCACCAACCAAACTCTCAGCGCTTCCTTCCTCACTATTATTGGATGCTGGTTTGGAGTGATGCCCATTCCACTAGACTGGGATAGGCCGTGGCAATCGTGGCCAATAACCATTTTAACTGGTGGCTACACTGGAGCATTTGTGGGGTCCATCATTGGCCTCATAAACTAACGCAGCCTGGCTCATTCTGCGTGGCACTTGCATCGACCATGTTTGTTAGGTTCCAGTTTGAATAGCAAATAGACACTCAACAGACATGGCCTTTACGGGGTGGGCGCCCGAAAGGGACACCGGATGTTAAGCTGCAGGAAACCCGGAGATTTCCAAAAACTGCATCTGAAATCCCCATTCGCTACAGGTACCAAATTTGGTGTCCTGCTGCTAGCTACTAGGTTGCAGCATGTAGATTTTCGCGCTCCACGCGTCATACATAAACACCCATCCCACTCGCAGCTCTGGGTTGATGGCTGGATTTCCGCAAATACCCGAGATCAGGGGTGACACAGATGACGACGCATCCATACATCTCTTCAGCCGCGTTGGTCCGTCGAAGCCGCTAGCAAAACAAAAGTACGACCAACAGATCATGGATATCTTGCGTGGCGAGTCCAGCGACAACCAGGGCGAATTTGACGCCCAAACCCTCAACGCCAAATTCGATACGTTTGCGAAACACTTGGACGCAAATTCAGACTCTGATACTCAGGTTGAAGACCCGGGGCGGGTTCCGCCGGCGCCAAGGAAGCGGGTCAGACCGCAGAAGTTGCAAGGGGCCTCTCATAACTACATGAAAGTGGCCATACTCCCTATAATACTCACAGTCTTGGGGTTCTTGGCCGGCTTGCTATTTGTGACTGGAACCTTTTCCTCCATGCCATCCCCACGCGTGCCAACGGCCACTCCCGATTTGGCCATTCTACACGAGCGCATCGACGGCCTCGATCAGTCTATCAAGACAATCAGTAAGTGGTCTCTGAGCGTGGATGCCCATCTAGACCACATGGAGAGAAAACAGGCCACTTTCATCGAACACATCAAACACGAAATAGAGGGCTTGGATGGCCAACTTGGAGACTTGGCAACCGAAGTACTTTCAGGCCATTCCAACTATGAAAAACTAAGACTCGACATTGAGGAGTGCAGGGAGAACCTCCAGACAATTGAAAACCTTAGTGGTGACCCTGAAATACTACAGCAGCGTATAAGCGAGATTTCTAGCCAGCTCACGAAGTTGTCCAACATCAATGACAATTTGACCAAGTCCAAAAGCGACATCATTGCGAAATTTGTGGAGATTCTTCCCCAGCATGTTCCTATTTACATGAAAAAAGGCCAGATTCATTATCTTCCCGAGTTCCAGAAGTTCTTGTTTCAGTTTGTCGAAAAGTTCGACAAATCAAACCCAAGCCACGTGAGCTGGGACAATTTCATCGCAGATAATGAGAAAGAGCTTTCGCAGTATTTCCAGACCGCCATTGATCGATATGCCGGCAAACTTGATTTGTTGCCAAAGAAGGAATTCGAAGCAATTCTCAACTCAAAACTTTCACGGCAAGAATCCGCCACAAGGCTGGCACTCAATGGACTCATTGAAAAGTTGGACCTTTCCAAAAATATGACCCATTTAGATGTGTCTCGGTCCAGTAATAAAATCGTGTTGGAAGGACTTATCGATGTGATAAGCAAAGGGTCGTTGAAAGTGAATTACGCTGACTACAAACTTGGCTCTAGAATTTTGGGCTTTTTAACCAGCACGGGCAGATCATCGGAAGGACCATCTTTTGCCCGAAAGGTATTCTTGGGATGGTACGACTATTTCGCTTCCAGCAGCATTTCAGCTTCGAATCTGCGTTTCAACGCTAACACTATCTTGGTCGACGGGGGGACGTATTGGCAGTGTGCTTCCTCACACTGCTCCGTGGGAATCAAATTGTCCACGCCCATTGTTCTCACGGACATAATCCTACGCAACCCTTCGATGGAACGTCCTGCTGCATTGAATTTGCCCACGACAGTTTCGATTTTCGTTAAGCCGCGAAGGAAGCATCAAGCGAAGATGATCAAGGAATACACCAGCAACTTGGATTTCCAGGAAAAGTCTCTCGAAAACAAGTATGCTGCTAAATTTCTCAAGATTCAGGAGGTGCATTTGGCTAATCCCTCGTCCATTGAGCACATCAAATTGCCGGTTAGTTTGATCAACATGGAAATCTTGGTTCGGGACCTCTACATTGAGATCAAGCTGCATGAAGGAAGCACGGGCCTTTTCAACTTGAAGGCCTATGGATTGACCGAATTCAATTCTTTGAAGTTAAACGAGCATTTCAATTCGGTGCTCGACATCTTAGGCCAGGAAGAGGAGCTTAATAAGAACTTGATCTACTTTGACGACGATGAGTCCTTTTAATATTTCTGTCACTGTGCAGATGCTTTGGTTTCCTTGCTATATAATATCTATTTAACGAAATTACTCGTCATCCTCGTCCTCATCACCACCCTCAAGGAACTTACCCTTCACGTCTTTCCACAACTTACCTTTGTTGTGGTTCTCGTACCATTTGGTGACAGCAACGTCGAAGTACGCTTGGAAAGCGAATGCGCCGGCAAAAATGGTGGTGACGTAAACCGAGTTTCTTTGGAAAAGAGCAGACAACTGGAGGTTAGTATTATACGTTGCTTCAACTCGTGCAAGTCAGCGCATGTCACCTGAGCCTAGATTGTCACAAGCAACAAAAGCGAGAACTCGTTGGTGGTGCTCTGGGGTCCAATATCAGGAAATGTAGGGAATTCAGCATAGGATGGTGCGTGATTATGTTGGTGAATAGTTCTGACACCCTTTCAGTTTGACCATGTATGAGGTTTTTAGTTTGGCTGACAACACTCCGAATATGCGACGCAGCAGTTTGATGATGGGCTTATAACGAGCTTTGAAAATTTGTGCCTCAACATACCATTTGTAGATAGTAGGAAGTTGGTGAGAAGCGAGTTTTCAATGTGAGTGTATTGTAATGCGAAAATTTGATTGGGTGCATTGAGTGCGTGGTGTGCACATAACGCGCTACGGTACCGCTTCAGTATGAAGTGAAGATTCTTTGTAAAGCAGTTTTGGTAGAAAGTAGAGGTTGCTCATGGTGTCAAGCAATTGGTGCGATGGGAAAGTCAACGAAAGCGGGGATTCGGGGCCCTACAGTCACAGTGTTCGAATGAGTGTTCTATTAGACGTCTCCTGATAGTCGGCGACACACGTTAGATTTGGGAGTCCTCAACTCCTTGAGTCACAGTCTCAATGGCGGCAGCTCCGGTTGGCTCAGGAGTCTTTTCCTTGCCGGCGCCAGGGTAATGAGTACCCTTGTTCTTGACCTTCTTGACCTTCTTCTCTTTTGGCGCTTCCACAGGGTAGCCGTTTGCGCATGCCTGCTTGAACTCCTCATCGGCATCAAAAGCTTCTCTAATAGGGGCCAACAACTCATTGATTCTGTCGGCCACACCAGCCTTCAAGTCGACAGGAGACAACTTTTCTGCGGCGAAATCGCTTCTCAAGTCTGTCAAGCTGGAGTAGTGGATTGGACCACCGTACTTCTCGGGTCTGTCAACACCAAAACTGAAAGTGCCTTCGACTCCAGACTTTAGTTCTTGGATTGGCTGCACGATGTTTTCGAGGAATGCAAGAAGGCCGTTGTCTTCGACGTTTCCTGGCGCACAGAAGGCTGATGCAATCTTCTTCTTGACCACCTTTGGTTCCTCAGTCACGTCAATCTTGGAGTTGGGGTCGGATGCACTCATTTTTCCACCTTGGCCCAACCCTGGCACCATGGGGTTCATCAAGTGAGCTCTCTTCTTGTACCCAATACCTGGCAAGTTCTCCTCAGCTAAAACGAAGATTTTTCTCTGGTCCACACCGCCAAACTGGGTGTCGACCTTCAAGTACTCTTCGTCTAAAGCCTGCATGAGAGGGTAGATCAAACCGGAAAGCAATGGGTTGGCCACCTGTTTGACCACATCGGCACCTGCTCTCTTAGCATCGTTCTGAGAAACTTTGTTGGATAATTTGAAAAGGTCCATGGTATACTCTCCGGCAAGCTGGTAGTCGGAGCCGGTGACGAAAATCAACTTCTCGATAGGAACGTTGATGGAGGTCAAGATGGCTTTCACGACTTTCTCGTAGTATTTTCCACGGTACTTCACCATTTCCAAAGGAGCCTTCATGTTATCCAAGTAGGCGTGCAAGTCGGCAATCAAAATTTTGACCTCACACCCCGCCTTCAAGAAGTGGGCCAACTTGATCATTGGCACAAAGTATCCACAGTGAGGCTTTCCCGTAGGAGCGGTACCCCAGTAGATTCTCAAGGGTCTCTCATCCTTCTCCAATACCTCCTTGATGATTTGGGGGTTCAAGACTTCTTGAAGACCCTTTGTGATAAGATCGTATTTTTGCTGAGCGTTCATATTGATGTGGTCGAGCTGGCGGATCCGCGAATACTAGTAGGTTTTTTTCTGCTCTGGCATACACATCCAAGAAACCCGTACACCACGGTTCCCGCTGTTGCATGATGGTGTGGAGCGCCCCGGCAGGCACTTCTCCAGCGGCCGTATTCGGCGCGAGTCGCCTATTTTGTATTGTTCCCAAGCACGTGTTGTGTTAAGCGGAGATCACGTGCGTTCCACCCGAATCCTTCGTCTCGCAACAAGTGCGCGTTACGTTTCATTTCTCGATATCTTTTCTAGTCATGAATCTCCGGTCATACTTGAGGGAGTTACCCGAGTCCATGAACTTTGAGGACCTCGGAAATCTTGAAATAGCTGTCTACAAGGCATTTTACTTCTCGCTATCTGGGCAAGGACAATTTATCGAATCTCTTTTCGACGTGGAGGGCCAGGAAGTATTTCCGTGGGATGTTCAAGAATACGATGAAGTGCCATTCTACAAGAAAATTTGCCAGAATCCTTACGAGCACCCGCTGAACGAGGTATGTGGTCGGATTCTAGGACAGGGCGAGACCGTGTACAGATGTGATGATTGTGGCTATGATCCAACTTGTGTCATTTGTGAAAAGTGCTTCAGGCACACCGATCACATCGATCATAAGATTTTTCTGTACAAGTCCAATGGGAATGTAGGTATGTGTGACTGTGGAGATCAGTCTGCCTTTGTTAGAAAACTCAATTGCAGGTGCATACGGAAGCCTGAGACGCTTCCACTCAAGTTTCAAGAGGCAATTCGGGACACTATAGAAATTGCTTTGGACTACATCCTAGATGTTGCGAACTTTTCTGTTGCTCAGCTCCCATTTGTTCATTCCCATATCAATGCCCCCGGGTGTGATTTGACTTCGGAGGTTTTATCGAATGCAGGATCCCTCCCATCGTCAAAGTATGGTGGAACAGATATCAATTCTCCCAACGAGTGGTATATTATTCTCTGGAATGATGAGAAACATGTTTACCCGGAGGCTGAAGCCGGAATCCGTGCCGCCACGAACCTTTCCGCGTCTCAGGCTAAAGCAATTGCATCTAATATTAATGCACAGGGAAGACACCAGATCAAAGATGGTATTTATCCACACGAGTTATTAGAAAGCCAGAAGTTGGCAGAAAAAGACGGCATGGTCGCCATGATCTGCACTGCACGTGACAGCATCAGAGACGATATTGTGAGTTTCACATTAAAGTGGCTCAAAGATCTCTCTTCGTTCGATGTTCACAGTGGCGTCAAAACCTATGCTAGAAAGTGTATTGCCGAGCTCTTGTTGGAACCTGGATACAAATTCGAGAATCATGTTCCTGTCGAATTGTTGGCATCGAGAACACCCGATTTAAGACAAAAGTGTTTTGAAAGTGGTATCCCTCTTGGTGGTGAACTCTTGAACTTGTCACACATCAAGCTAAAGCAGGAAAAGCTCGCTGATATCAGTCTTACCAGTCCCATGAGCGAATTTGTGGAACGCGATGAAACCATCAAGTTGGCGAATTCCAGACTACAGTATTTTCTTGCTTTCGAAGTGCGCTTTTCCTCTTCCTGTCGGAAGCTTTTCACCTCGACTGTGCTCCCAATTATGACTTCAACGCTTGCCACCAAGCAAAGGTTTGCCGAGCAATACGTCGATGTTCTTCCCACATTGATGTCGATTTTCGCTGCTTCCGACAGAGAAGAGGAACTAGCTTCGGTTCTGCAAATCGCTATCCAGCTTTTTACATGCCCTCTTACCAACCAATTTATTCTTGAGAGCGGAAGATTCAATAATATCATTGGACCCGCCGGCTTTTATCTAGAAGTGCAAACATCCCAACCAAACGAAGACAAAATTCCAAATACCATGGATTTGGTGTTTGATATTGAGTCCAAAAGGGCGAAGGCTTCTGTTCAGAAAATAGCACTTGCCTATGCGGACTTGATTGCGAAATTAGTGACAAGCAATGACAGCAAAAGTGTCATCACCTACACCATTTTCAACGAGAATCTTTATTATTTGTTGTTTTTCCTCAGATGTTTCCAGAGTTTCCTTCCGCAAGTGAGAAGGTACGGCGATCACATTGAAAGGGAATCGTTGAGGGACTTTGTCGCTTTTTTGCAGAGGGGAATTCCCGTCCTTGAAATTGTGGGGGAAGCGGTGTCTTCCAAAATTGAAATCAACCAAAAGCAATTGGAGCATGCAATTTCTGTTATCTCAAAATTTCTACATACTAGGCCTGAGGCGTCTCAGAACTACCTAGTCAGCGTGGATCCCACTTCACTTTTGAACCCCGTGAACTCCTTACTTGCATTGCTCTGGCAAAAAGTAACCAGTTTAAAAGATCTGGGTCGATTATTTGAGCGTGAGGGCTTCCACATTTCCGAATATTCGTTACGAGCTATAGTCATGTCATCTCAAATCAAGGTCGGCTTGTGGATTCGGAATGGTCTCACTGTATCGAAACAAGCAATTTGTTATGCCGATAGCAAAATATCAGAGGTCTCTCTTCACGGAGATGTCTTTTTGAACCAAATGGCTTTGCTCTACAGGGCGCCAGAAGATGTGCTTCGCCACTTTGCAGAAATGTGGCAGCTAGAAGCATGGACTTCTAGTGTCTATGATCCCGCCAAGGTCGATCTCTATGAATCAAATGATTGGGAACCAGCAAATCGTGCCGAGCTCAGTATCAAAACCTACGATGATAGATGGGGCGTGATGTGCGAACAATTTATCTTGTTTTTGTACAATTGTTTGACTGACCGACTGCTCTTTTATCAGGAAGATCCCAAAGCTATAGCTCGTGAAAAAACGAAAAGGGAATTGTGCTATAATTTGTGTGAAGGTCCCGAATGTTATGATAACATAAGAACTGAAATGTTATCAGATTCATTTAATGACAGTGAATTCGATAAAATATTGAAAGAATGCGCTGATTTTCAACCGCCTTCTGGATTTACTGACGCAGGGATGTATCGACTTAAAGACGAAACATTTGCCCAGCTTGATCCCTTCAACACCTTGGATGTTGGAACTTCGCAGACGGTTTACGAGGCTTTGGTAGCACATTCGAAGCGAAAAGTCCGGAGTGCCAATCAAGCTGATATCCTATTGATGGAGCCAAAGTTTATCAGGAGTGGAGATCCAGAAGTTGAAAAGAACTTGGGTGAGTTCACGAGATCTGAACCGTTCGCGGAGATGTTGTACCATCTCTTCAGAGTCGCTATTGACTCACATCACGAAGAGTATGTACCTCATCTACTCCAGCTTGTTCATGCTTGCATACTTGATGGACAATATTCCCATGGTCCAGGTTTTCTCTCCAGGGTTTACGGGATCTACAAAATTCCTCATCAACTTTACAAGATTTTTAATTCGGAAGCGGCTGCTCATATTACTCATAAAGCAAGTCATTTGATCGAACTCATGATTACCTTGGATGGAACCATTGCTGATGATTTGCGAGAAAGTATTGGTCAAAAAAATCTCGATGCACTTGAAAGCAAGAAATCAACAAGAAATAAGAAGCCTAAGCACTCAAGTGCTTCGGACCGCAAGGCTAAAATCATGAGAAAATTCGAAGCCCAACGCCAGCTTTTCCTAGAGAAGCAAGAGGGTGACGAGCTCGCTATCGACGATGCTTCAAATTCTTGTAATAACGACCCCAAACAAGTTTTTGAGAGATGTGTTTCATGCGGTGAATTACAAGACACTGAGGAGCCATTTGGAATTTGTTTTTCAGCGTCGAAATCCTACATTTTTGCAACGCTTCCCGACTCCGACAGTCCCCATTATGATCCCGAAGAATTCCAAAGAGCTTTTGGTGATGATGGCGATCAGTTCCTGAGTCAGCGTCTCTTTGTTGAGTCAGTTGGAAAGTCTTTCAGAGAGGCGAGATTTGTCGGAACATCATGTACTCATGGAATTCATTTTGGGTGCTTGAAACTGTCTCTCAGCGGCATGTTCACGTGTCCTTTGTGCCATAATGCTTACGATGAGATAATTCCTACGTTTGCTGCACCACTGGTCAATCAATTTCTACCAGACAAGTTAATTTTTGAAGAACCTGCTGAAGATTTCCGGCACCGGAGTTTGGATAAAGCGAGGGCAATATTTGACTCCACAGTTCACTCAAGCTATGTTTCGACAACTCCAACTGAATTAAAGTTAGTGCCGAAGCTTCCATTACGGCTTGTTCGCAAAGATAATTTGGGTAGCATCATCGATCAGATCTGCTATCTTATCGCTGATACAGTTGTGGCAAACGAAATGGCTATGAGAATGGATGGACCCGATAATTTTGGAAATTTGTTTGAGCAGTCCTCTTCTGCATTTAAAAAACAAATCCAAACTTTGATCCAAGGTTTCTCTTTCTTTAGCTGCAGAGAAATGACCAAACTCGAAGCATTGTCTCTTGACCTTCCAAAAGCTGACACATTCCCTTCGGGTTTTAGAGAGGTTGTTTTCTTGTTCCTAACCACAGAATTCAGTCTCAAAACCGCCATGAGGTATGTGTATTCCGAATTGGTTGGCAACATTTTGAAAACGCTTGTTACAGGCCACCACCTTTGTTTGCGAGAACTTGATACCGGCAAATTGCAAACTCTTTCGGACACGGAAAGTGAGATCTTCAAAAGGTTTTGGGGTTATGCCGTGTATGATCCTGATAATCTTTACTCGGAGAAATATTATCCTGTGCTTGAAAAGTGCGTGTTGCCTTTCTTGAGATGCTGCGCTTTGCTCATGGATGTTGTGCTTTCCACCAAGAACGCTGATTCGGAGTTTGTGAGCCATCACAGATTCAATGGCTTCCAAGCCAGGGTTGATCAACAGGACTACAAGTATAATACCAATGCCCTTTGTGACATCCTTGATCTTCCGAGGTTATTCGATTTTGTTACCCGCTCTCTCAACGAGTTCGAGAGCGAAGGAAGCACCGCCTCATCTGGCAGAAGCTTGGCGTTTGAAGTCAAAGTGTTGCAGAAATCTGTTCCCGAGTCGGGTATCCCACCACGGCCCATTTCATACCCCAATCTCCCCAGGTTAGTGCAGCTTCCAGAAAATTATAACGAAATTCGCAAGTCTAAATCTTGGAATGATACCAAGTTTAATTCCGTTTGTCTTATTTGTGGTGCCACTTTATTCGAGGGAAGGGAAGAAGAACACTGTCAAGAATCCGAGCAGTGTTCATCCCCGTCTTTGATATTCTATCTCGATAACCTAATCCGAATTACGGTTTGTGTTAAGCATGACACATCCAAGAGGTCCATGGTCATACATGGTCCGTACATGACTGAACACGGTGAAGTGGTGACAGCAAATCGGCAGGGAAAAGCGACTCTCAACCATACTCGTTATGACCAGCTTAACAAGATGTACTTCAACCAAGATTTGGTTGGCTACGTCACGCGGTCCACTTTCGGAGAGACCCGTCGAGAGTTGGGCCTCATTCCCCCAGAAAATGTTGTCCAAGCTGGAGAGGCTGCTCGGATGCTCGTTGAAACCTTCCAGGATGTGCTTCTAATGGGAGAGATGCTGGATGCTCAAGATTATGACGAAGATTTCGGTGAAAGACCCTTCGAAAATGAATCCGATGAAGCATGGTTTGTATAAATGAGATGGCATCTTGTGATTTTGGAAAAAAGGCATGTTTCTGAGCCATGTAGATTTACATTATAAAGTTTCCCATCCGCCGGCGTCGACAACGCTATCAAGTTTCCTGACAATCAAATTCGAGATGTTGTGCTGCAACCATCCGTGCTTGATAAAGTCATCGTACTTTTCCTGCAGTAGATACACAGGCTTTGTCTTCTTGTTTTCTCCGGGCGTCTCTCCGTGTTGGTCCAAATATGGAGCATCGTGAAAACTGCCTCCGTTCTTGTGTAGGAGTAATAGAGCCCGCTCTTTTGGTAGCAAGAAAAGACCCACAGTGTTAGCACATTCCTTCACATAGTGAGTGCTGCACTGGCCAAATGGGTACCCAATGGCGGATTTCTGAGCATCCATCACCTCACTGCAGAAAAGACATACTGCAGGATTATCGATGGTCAAATGCGGATTTTGGCATTTATCCAGGTAGTAGTAGTATGTGAAGAAGTCGTCGAGTCTTTCGGGAAGATCAATGAGCTTTACCAAACCAGGATAGTCCATCTGCCACTTGAGAGTATCTTCGAACGCCACGCCTGGCTTTTTGGAATACTTGACAAAGTCGTGAAACTTGACCGATTCCCAGAAGCCTTGGTTTGCATCCATCATTCTGCCCAATGTCTCGGACAAGTTGGGAATCTTCAAAAAAGAGCACAATGCATCTGCCTCAAACTCTTGGTATACATCTTCGTCGACCCCGGTGTTTTCGACATTGGAGCAGCACACATAAGCGTAAAGAGCTGCTTGCCTCAAAAATGGTGTCACTGATTTCAAAAGCATCGAGTAAAGAATATAGCCAATGTCTGGATGATTCATCGCATCGAAACATTTGAGCCTTGGCTTCATTTCAGCAAACACCTCTCTAGCCAATGAAGCAGATGATACAGCAGTGGCACGAGAATATGGAATGTCGAAGATCTCGTAGTCCTTATTGGAGTAAAAGTCGTGTTCCAATAGTTGACTTGACAAAATATAAATATTTTGAATTACATGCCCAACAAAGCATGCCCGTAATACTGAATTGAAATCGAACCCCATGCTTGGAATGGGCAAAATTTGAACTAGCTTCTCAAAGAAGTCACATTGAACAATAGACTCGTTGATATACTCTGAAGACAACGAGAGCAAGTTAGAAAGCATCTTGATATGCGCATCAGATTCACTTCTTGTAGGACTATTGATCCATTTTGTGGTTTTCATTAGAACGCTTGTAGCACGGAACTCGTTCAAGGCACGCAAATTTATCAATGCATTGTTCGGGATTTGATAAATTACCAAGCCCGATCCTGGATTGCAGCCTCTCAACGATATCTCAGTGGATCTCAAGGTGTTAATGAGTGCAACTGGGCTATCTGCCTTCAAGGTTTGAGGAAAAGTCACACCTGATATGATCAGATGCATATTGGAAAGTAAAAGAATAAATTGCTTTTGGCTGTCAGAATTTTGGACGTTGGAACTTGGTCCGATCATAGCTTTTGCGGAGTTGGTGAGAATCGAAAAGCTTTCAACTTCTGCGGTGGTCGCCTCACTGAATTTTCGGAACCATTCTTCACTTAAAACATCAGATTTACTGAAAGCAAACGGATCTCGTGGAGTTTCGGCGGTTGACGTGTTGTTGGGCGAAACAAATCCAAGCAACGATCGGTTGTTCGATTTCCAAAGGATGGGAATGAACATGTTGTTAAGCGCTTTGCAAAGAGGACACAAAAACTCGCTATGCTCAATAATTTCGGGCTTGTTTCGTGTAATTTGGTTCAGCTTCGTCTTGTTGTTGGAGAGAAATTGCATGTAGCAGTTGAAATGCATGCCATGACCGCAAGTCAGCGAGACCATGTTAGAGTGCACGAGCTTTTGGTCTGTAAATCCAGGGCCCATAATGCTATTTTCGGACGCTGCTTTCATGAATGTCCTCCATTTCTTAGACTTTTGCTCCTCATTGGAGCTCAGATTAGAGGCGTTGAGGTTGATGCTGTCAGAAAATGCTTTGAGAAACCAATAATTGTCATCGAATGGGACTTTTCTGAATTCCGAGGATCTCGAAACATAAGTAATTATCCCGAAAGGGCCCGCATCCTCCGCTGTATCCTGGCAAAGAATACAATGTGGGTCGGGAAATGCCCAGCCTTCTTCTTCTTCATCTGCACCGTCGAGTTCAGTATCACTGCAGTCGGAGCACATATTGTTCTCTTTCAAAAACAGTGACTGTTGTTTTTTGAACTTTGCCATCAACTTTGCTTGTCTTTCCTTATTGATTCTTTTCTTTTTGTCCAACTCACTCTCACATGACGCATCGTTCATAGTGTAATCAATAATTTTGGAGTCAAAGCATGGGATGATATATGACAAATGTTCTGTAATCAGAGGATGATTAGCACTGAAACTTTTGAAAATGGCCCTGATGGTAGCATGATAATTTTTGTAGGCCTCGTCTTTTAGAAGATCATGTAGCTGACTAGCAAGAGAGAATCCAAAGATTTTGGACTCCGAACGGAATGAATCATAAAACGAGTTGTACTTTGACAAATCAATATTTTGTTCCATTGCACAGATGTGTATGAGGTATAGCATCGTCTCGAGAAGGCCATCTAAGACTTTGTTACCTTCTGTGCAAATAAATTTCAAGGTTTTGACAAGAAACTCCATGAATAATTCAGAAGTAGAAAAATTGGCAAGATACTTGTAGATGCCTATGTCGGTTTTTCTGACTCTCGGGTTGATGGTGATATCATGCAGTTGTGTCTTGGTGGCTTTGTGAATTTTTTCCTTCATTGCTTTAACCGCCTCGTCTTTGCGATTGATTGAGTAGTTGTAATAGTAAGGATCAATTTCCTTGACATATTCTTCTTTGAGTGTGTAAGTGCCCGATTCCTTCAGACTCCTTGGTTTCTTGTAAACCGCCAACTCCTCCAAGATAATGTCGAATCTTTTGTCCGAATAAACGTGTTCAGGTATTTGTCCACATAATCTTGTATAACTGAGCGGACAAAACCATAAGTTGTGAATAATTTCGTGCTTGATTTTGAGATTAGTCGTCTCCTCGGTCGTCAATCCACGTAAAAACACATCTTCCGTTAGAATATGAATGAAGAAATTCAAACACTCCTCAATCATATACGGTATTATGCTTTTTTCGTAAGCAGGCTTGTCGAGATCCCCCTCAATCCAACCGTCTTTGAGAAGCCACAGGTCCAAGAAACAGTTCATAATATCATCAGGTTCACCACACACAGAATATACTTGCAAGAGAAATAATTGCCGTATGTATCCTTGCTCGCGTAAGCTGGTGTTTTTGAAAAGCTGAAATTGACTTCTGACGCTGAACCCGTTCCTTACCCAATACCCCGATTTCACCTGGGAGCATAAAACGCATGTTTGAATCGGGTATATGAAAATCTGCATAAGATCAAAACGTTCACCAAATTTCTCCGTATTGGATGATATAACATCAAGTAGTGTGGTCCTGAGCTGATCCACAGTCGAGAACTTGGTATACTCGATGAACCAAGATAAAAATGAGTGTAAAGGATGAAGAAAACTAACTGGGCGCTCAAAGTCATCAGTTCTCACGTCTCTGCTCAAACCGTAGTCGGTCTCATTGATCCCATTATTCAGTTCATCTTGAGAATGAGTCTCGAGTTTTATGAGATGGCCAATCACATAAGAAAGAGCCTTCACGCATATATGGTGTCTCTCTTCCGGCTGAAGTTCGTTAACGCACTCGCAAATGTACTCAGCAAATTGGTATATAACCAGAATAGCGTGGAAAAATGCTGTATAATCGGTGTTTTCATACTCGACATGATTTTCTTTCTCTCGTTTGAGTATTGGCTTGCCCTGGAACAATGAGAGAATATCACACGCTATTGGTATGATGTTTGATGACCTGATAAGCTCCTTGTCTTTACCTCTGTTGAGAATGTATCCAATATCAAAAAAGAGTTGGCCCCATCTTCGGCTTTTCAAGCTCAGAATGACAATGTTGTTAGGGCCAAATTCCGCCATCCCTTCAGCGGTTCTTTTCACTTGCCCTAGTCTTAGGTAATTGTAAATGACGGAAAATACTCTGGTTGCATCCCCATGATTAATCAAAGCCGTTGAGTTTGACGGACACGTAAATAGTTGTGTTGAGAGGGTGCACATAATACTCACCTCGGGTTCACCGTCAATTGTAAGGAACATGTCCGCAACCGCTGGATAAATGTCAGTATACTGACACGCAAAAATCGTCTTGTACTCTAGGTTGGTGATGAGCGCCGTGGAGAAAAAGTCATGAGTGACTGCTCTTATGGATTTCCAAAATCTGATGTCCAAGTAAACCAAGTACTGAAAGCGAGAGCCTCTGAAGCTTGTCAGCGTATATTCTTCGATGTCTTGATTGAAAAAACACCTTTCTGAGAGCTCGGGATCGATATTCCAGAGGGTGGGCTCGAAGAACCAATGTGATTGCGGGTCAGAGTCACAAGTATCAAGCTTTGGAATGTTAAAATTCCTGTCCAACCTTCCATGATTTCGATCTGAGTTCTGTTGGGGTATTTTTATGGTGGACACCTGTAAACCTTTCTCCCATTTCCTTGAAAAGGCTACACAGAATAAGTTCTTGATGGTCAAGTTGGACTTGAACATTTCCCTGCTAGTCAAGCTAGCTATCCATAGGATGATCTCATGGCACATATCCTCCCTAAACTCATCTCGTGCATTTCTGATGCAAGATGCGAGACCTGTGGAGCTGAGAATCTCTTGCCTTTCAAGGAGAAGTTTATAGTCTCTGGAGCGGACCACAGTGGCTCTGCCATGGGACTGAATTTTCTCTGCCACCATATTGGCAAACTCAGGGACTTTACGGCTTGCTAAATGCACTCTTTGCGCCGCATCCCGGAAATGGCGGACTTGATCATTGTAAGCTATCAAGCTGTACTTTTCGCTAGGCACATCGTGGTCGATGGGGTCATCGTCGGAAAAATATCCATACTTTTGAGGATCCAAAGTGCAATTGGCAACTATCTCCTCGGGGTGAAGATCGAGCCAGGGCGGAGTGAATTGGGAGTCACTTTGACACATCACATCAATAACGTAGTCTAGGAGAACACCGACAGTCTGCAAGAAAGAGTCCTGGAAATCTAGAGGAACGTCACGGTCCTTGAAACTTTTATAGCTGGCATCGTCAACAGCAGAGTCACATATGAAGTCTTGCACCCATGCCTCGGGGTCTCCACAGTCGCAAACACCGCCATTCTCCCTCTGACAGATCATAATGTGAATGGTATGTCCAACATGATGCTCTGGTTGATAACAATTGGCACAGAGAGCGCAAGTTCCATCGAAACCACACGTGACACATTTATAGATTGGCTCACCCCGACGGAAAATCTTGGCACACGGCAGATTGGCATGACAAGCATGGCGACTATGGGTGAACTTTTGGTTGGTGCGCTCCTTCAGTAGAATTGAGTCATATTCGGCGAACAGCCAGTGGACTTCGTCATTGAGAAAGTCAAAAAGTCTGTTGGGATTTTTGATAATGGCGGCAAGCTTGGGGAAAAGCCAGTCGTAGAACTGCCCATCGCAAGAGATGGCCTTAAACAACTTCTTTCGGAGCAATGATTTGTTGGCCTCATTGAGTGTATAGTTGCATCTGGAAGGGAAGCCGATCAAAGTTTGTTTGAGCTCAATTAGACTGGGGCTGTCCATTGGTGATGGACTTCTAGCGACGGAGAAGGCAACTTTACTGCTTTTTATTGCAGTTCACAGATCGGGATAAACGATGTTGTTGTAAGTGGAAGACGTGAAGGACCCAGTCAGGAGGTTATTGCAGGCTTGGCGGGAGAGTTGCGTGGCAACGTGGATGCTTGAATTATTCCGTCTCTGGATGCTTCGCCGGACTTTTGGGCCTTTTTAAACTGTGGCAATTCGCCTCCAGATCTCGCGCAGACGATAGACGTGCACACTGACTGAAGCTCGCTGCATCACTCTTCCTAGTACATCACACCTCCTTCGAACACATCCATTACCGGCACAGTCCATTCATACGCACCTTTTCGTTACCAAGAGGCTTACGGGTACGATGCTGAAACCAAGAGCCCAGCATCTGGAAGCAATCCAGGCCATTATCTCTTCCAACTACTACGAGCCCAATGTGCTTGAAAACAAACAAAAACTCCAGAATTTACAGGACGTCATGTCGCTCTCCCTTGGGGTCGGAGCAGGTATACTAGGCATGGAGTCGCTTCATGGATTTGGTCTCTTTTTGGTGGGTATCACGCTATCAAACTATACCTTCTTTCAGTTTGCCTGCGAGGGTGAGCCAGAGTGCTTTTTCAAAAACCCCATGCGGGAGATTTTTGTGGATGGGATTTTCACCTGTGTTGCCGGGTTTATCATGATGTGGTGCTTAACCTATGCCTTGGTAAAGTAGTGGCTACACATCAGCAGTTGAGCAAGGGACGAGAACAGCCAAAACAAGGTGCAATTCAGCGAGACTCATCACCGCAATAGTACATACCGATCAATTTACAGAAAATTTTGAGTTAGCCAGCAACTGACCACTCGTGTATTACATGTCGGAATGTCACGACATTTGTTGCAATGGTTTCGCGAACTCCAACACCCACGCTTCTTTTACATCATGGCGGCTAGCGCAAGCAAAAGCAAAGGGCTCGAGGCAGAAGCTCCTCCCGAAGCTCAAGAAGAGCCGAAAATCGCAAGCGAAGAAGAATACGATGAAAACGAAGACGATGACTACGACCCTTCCAAGAAACCAGAAAACGTGGATCAAGACGAAGACAGCGACTCAGAAAATGAAGCGGCGCCCGACTACTCGGCAATTGAGTCCGGCGTCAGCCAAGTGCGTACACGTGGCCAGAAAATCAGAGACAACCACTCTACCAAGCCTGGTGGGTCTCTTCCAGATGGTCTTGTGCAAGACTATCTGCGAATCGATGCGGCCAAGATCTTTGAGGAAATGAACACGCAAGTTAAAGACGACTGGAGCCAGTACATTGACAAGGATGCCAAGCCTGTGGACACCGAAAAGAAGGAGGAGTCTGCGGTGGAGCAGAAGATCCAGATATTCACCACCTACACTTTCGCAGGAAAGTTGGTGCGGGAGCTGAAGGAAGTTGATGTTTCGTCAGCAGAAGCCAAGGCATACTTGAATTCCACCAATCGACTCGTTGACTCGCAGGAGTCAAACGGGCCTCACAAGTCTTTTGTCACAGTGATGAGAAAGGTGGCGGGGAGCGATGAGCACAGAGAGCTTCGAATCAAACTCAAAAGACCCTCGCTCATAGACAAGTTCTTGGCAGGCGACAAGAAAAACAAGCTCACCACGCTCGAAAAGTCCCGGCTCGATTGGGCGTCGTTTGTTGATAAGAAACGCCTCAAGGACGACTTGGCCACTCACAACAAGGGCGGGTACCTTGACAAGCAGGACTTCTTGGGCAGAATGGAGGCCAAACGTGACACGCAGTACATGCAGGCCAAGGAGCTAGAACGACAGAAGCAGTGGCAGCAGCAGCAGAAGCAGCAGTAGTGCAACGACCATCAACCCGGGTACGTAGACGATAGCATAGAAGACGTCTGCAGGGCGCCGGTCACGTGCGGCCAGGCATGTCAAAACACGAAAAATTGCCATGGCGCTCGTCTCAACTCTGATCGTCGTCCACTTTTGAACTCTTTCTTGTCGATTCTCTGGCTTGTAACCACATCTATACAGCACTTGATACAACCTTGATAACTACTGCCCTTCAAAAGCCACTGTCAACCTTTTGAAGCATTTCTACATCTCCACCACCAGACTCTAGCGCCATGTCAAACATCTTGAAAAGAAAAAACGAAGAGTCGGACGCCTCTGACGACGACCAGTTGAACAAACGCGTTGCTCTAGATAGTGTGCAGCTTGAGCTCAAGGAGAAGCACGAGTCCGAAGCTCACACGGCACCGCCGGTGCTGAATCCCGACTCCTCCTCCTCCACCTCACCAAAAACAGACTCCGTCGACACAGACGACGTCCCTGAACCCGCCACGTCAGCCGCTTCAAATGAGCCGTCCTCTCGAGAAAGCCATGCGTCCGAATACTCCCCATCAGCGGCGCCAGCCAAGCCCGTTTCCAGCTACCGCGAGAAGGAGGACGCAAACCAAGTATCTGTGCGGATGTACTGCCCTGTGAAGGAAGCAGGGATTGTTGTTGGCCGCAAGGGAGACAAGATCAGCCACATTCGGGAAAAGGCCAATGTCCGCGTCTATGTTTCGGAAAACCTCAAAAATGTGCCAGAACGAGTGGTCACGGTGAAGGGCTCAGCCGAGAATGTGGCACGTGCTTTCGGGCTCATCACTCGCACCATACTCGAAGAGCCGGAAGACGAACCGGCGTCGGCGTTGAGCAAGCTGTATGTCTTGAAGCTCTTGGTGCCGCACCCCATAGTGGGGTACATCATTGGGAAAGGCGGCTCGAAATTCCGGGAAATCGAGGAAAACTCCGCTGCCAAACTCAAGGCCGCGGAGCAGCCGCTTCCATACTCCACGGACCGCGTGCTTTCGGTGACTGGGGTGGCCGATGCGATCCACATCGCAGTGTACTACATATCGCAGGTGATGTTGGAGCAAACAGACGCTTTGAAAAAGCACAAGGTGATCTTCTATAACCCGGCCAACTTCCGTCACCAGCAGATGGCGCCTGCGCCCATCATGGGCATGCCGCCTATGGGCACGCCGAAAGTCTTGCCTTACATGCACAACCCCGCCATGGCGATGGGCATGCCTCCCGGGCCCATGAACCAGAAACCGTACGACTACCCGATGATGCTCCAGCCTGCGGTTCGTCCCCACTACAACGGACCGCTGAATTTGGCTCCAATGGCGCCGCAGATGGCGCCGCAGATGGCTCCACAGATGGCTCCACAGAGCCTGTTTACCGATGAGCATGGAAACACCATCATCGGCGATGTCATCACCCACATGGCTGTACAGGATAATTCGGACCCAGATAAATTCACCCAAGACGTGTTTGTCGCCAACACAAACATAGGCTCTGTGATTGGAAAAGGAGGAAACAACATCAAACAGATCCGGGAAAGCAGTGGGTGCATATACGTGAAGATCGAGCCCGACCAGAACCAGTCTATTCTTCTTGGAGGAGGTAGAGGGCTCACCAACATCCGGAAGTTGACCTTGACAGGAACTTACAACTCGACCCAAAACGCCATTTTCCTCATCAACCAGCGAATCAGTGCCGATAAGGAGAGAAACGGTGTTTACTGAGTGCATGGTCGTCGGCAAAGCACGTTTAATAGATATCAGAGGTGGTTATGCCCTGAATTGCAAGTCCAGTCGGATAGACCTGAGTACTGCGAGTGGTCCAATGGGAAGAAACGTTCCACGGCGAGAAAACGAAGCCACTCCTGATTTCAGCTACTATGACAAGTACTCAATAAAAGTATTGGCATAGTATTGGTGTCAAACTCGAGGTACTCCTTCTGGGAGCTTTATAGTCAGATGTGTACCCCAACTCTATAAATGGCACCATTCTCAGAAGTGTTTCACATTAAGACTCGTCAAAAGCATCGTGAATCCACTCAAAAGACCCTCGCCCAAAACGAGCCCGCTGCTTATAATGACCATCTTCACTTTCTGATTAGAGTTGTTCTTCAGGCCGTTGTGGATCCAGATGTACGCCATCAACCCACCCAAAAATCTTGCAATGGTGAAATTGGGCGTGTTATAGATACCAATACCCACAGCCACGCCATTGGGGAGATACACCAAGTACCCGTGGTACTTGGAAGACCTGGGCACCAAGTTCTTCAACAAAGAAATGAAACCAAAGATCACGCCAAACACAACACAAAACTCCAACGCGTGGGGAGGCAATCCTTCGCCCGTGACAAGGCGCGAGCAGTCGATCCAAACCACTGCAGTGGGAATTCGAAACGTCTTGCTCGGAATCTCATAAACGTGGTTGTAAACCTTGTACATGACACTGCTGAACACGACCGAATAACAAGTGCCCACAATCTGAGCAACAAACTGAGACCTAGGCGATGCGCCTACCAAGAAGCCTGTTTTCAAGTCTTGCATCAAGTCACCCGCTTGTTGAGCACCCGCCTCAGCGATGCCACCAGCAACAAGATTAATCAAGATCTTTGCGGGATGGTCACGTGGCACAACCACAGCCATAATAAGCTGTGATAATTTTCCAATGCCGCTGACAGGGTTTAAATCTGTCTCACCAAGAGCTCTAACGCCCAAAACCGAGAAGAACAAAGCAAGAATGATGGCCACCACTAATGCATAGTAGGGCACCAAAGCGCCAAACACCGAGCGAATGGAAACAATGCATATCAAAGAAGACACCACAATTCCCACCGCAGTCGTTTTATGGCTAACAAGGTGCTTGGAGGCGACATCGACGAAGGAGTTGTTGGTGCGAATAGTTGCAGCATCGTCCCCATTTTCCATGGAGCTGTAGGTCAGTTCGTCTTGGTGCAAAAGTGGCTTGGCCGAATCCGATTCTCGGGGTCTCGCCAAGAGTCCGTGAAGCGACCTAACTGTGACCACAACAAAAGACACCACCGAGTCTGCAATCATCACACTCAAACTGAGCCACAAGATCCAGCCTTGTCCACCCGTCACCCAGTCATCAATTGGGCCGGGAGCCCACCCGAGGTACTTGGCCATTGGTGCTAAGATACCCCATCCGGCCACCGCACCAAACATCATGTGTGATACCGAGGGAAGGCCCATAATGATTCCTTGCCCAATGTATGCGGGAGATAGCTGTGCATTCCATTGGTACACCAGGGACATCTTGTGGCCAAGGATTGGAAGCAGCTTCACGAACGGAAAGAAGTACGCAAGAAACGTATATGCAGCGGAAATCAGAAAAGAGACTAGCAACGAGCGGATATTGGTCTGATAAGTCTTATCCTGCTCGCAGTTCCGCGAGTCTTTGGGCCGGATGATACCGCCAAAATTGTAACTTTCGGTCGACGAGGTCTCGGCCACGTCGTCGGAATCAGAGCGTGTGTATTGTCTGGACGCCAGTCTTTCATTGTACAACTCTGTGCCATGAAGGACCGATATGAGGGTTGCGGTGGCAGACCCAGATGGAAAGGGAAGTTTTTCTTTGATGATGACCTGTTTCCGTAGCGTCACGGCAAAAAACACCCCAAAGAAGGCAAGCCCAAAGGACCAAACAATCAACTGCGATAAAGAAAGAACGATTTTTCCGCCCGTGCCGCTTTCGTCTGTCGTAAGAAACTTCTCGATCGCAGGAATGATTCCCACTAACCCGTAAGCCAAAGGGCCCGTGCCCACAGACACCGCCACGCTCTGGATGTATACATTCTCCACGTCAGTGAACATGGCAGCAAAAGGAGAGAGCTTGAATATGGTGAAACCCAAAAGCGCTGACGGAAGCGACATCATCGACACCCACCCCGTCTGAAGGCCAAATTGGAAGTTGGAAATGAGCACTATACTCCCGATAAAGAGTCCAGCAATGGTGGCTCGAAATGTGACCTGCGGTAGGTCAAGTTTTTCATGCCATTCCATTTCCTTTAAGTCTCTTTGCTCGTCTATTAAGTATGTGTCGTCTGAAGGCATTGTGGGAGTGTTGACCCTGGGTGTGAACACCAGTTGAATGTTGCTGTGGAGATAAACCTAGGGAAGGGTGCTGGATGTTTGGGCAGCGTTTTGCTGAAGCTGCTTGTGTGACTCGGCGGATGTCAGTCTTCGAGAATGTTAGAAACTAAGAAGCAGGGGCACTAGTTTTCGCCGGCAAAGAAGCTGAGTAATCAACGCAGCACCGCGGAACATAGGCCCTAATATGGGTAGAAAGTGCGAGCGCTCCTACAGTGGGATTAAACCACTAGCCACAGATTTATTCTCCCAATACAGCTATACAACTCAGTCTTCTCCCGTGAGGATGTAGTTCAAGATATCGCTCAAAGTGATGACATTGAGTAGCCTTCCCTCATCATCCACGAGGAAGAGTCTGTGTAGTCTCGACTTGCGGATTGTGTCCATGATCGTGCTCAATCTGTCGTTGAGGGTACATGTGTGGACACCCTCGAAGTCCTCTGCTCTTCTCAAAAGAGCATCGCCCACGCTCAAGTCTAAGTCCGTGTACATGCCGCCTTTGACCAAAGCCAAAACGTCCACCGCCTCGTAGACATTCATCAATTTGTTGTCTTCGTTCACGATGGGGATCGAGGACACCGAGTTTTGCGTCAAGAAATGGATCACTTCAATCACAGGCGTGTTCATTGTGCACTTTGAGAGCTGCTTCTGCTGCAATAACGAGGGAATGCTCTTCAAGGGCTTCAAGAGCATCTTGGTCTCCTTGCAATTCAACGCCACAAACTTCAAAATTCTGTACTGCGTTAAAACTGACACAACAATCTCCCTGTGGGTCTTCTCATCCTCGTCAATCAAGGGGATTCTTCTAGCTTTGGACTCCAACATTTTCACGCATGCCTCGTACAACGACTTGAAGGGGTGGATGTGGCCTGTTTCAATCGGGTCCACGCCGATGGCTTTTTCGATGTCTCTCAACCCATCCAAAGTCAACTGGTCCACCAAATCAAACTTCTCGGGGTATTGGAAGTAGTATTGGATCACGTTTATAAAGTCACTGGACGTCAATAAACCGGCGAATCTCGAAGTCTTGTTATTCCACAAAGGTGCACTGACCACGTTGTTCTGTAGCAAAATGTTCAACGACTTCTTCACCAATAATGATGTGTCTAGCACAATGAGTCTATAGCTGACGGGCAACACGTCGTAAGACGTTTTGCTTTGCAAGAAGAGCCGTATAGCCTTTAAGCCGATTTTCTGGTCGTGTTCGATTTGTTCCTCTGACAAACTCTCAATGTAGTCATTAGGAGTAGCTGCGGGAGAAGGGGCGGTAATCTCGGCCATTTCAATCTTGAGTCGCTGGTTTATGTGGTTTTGCTCAATGTAGGTGCGTAGCGAGTGGTTTGTGCCAGTGTGGTTAAGTTGTTCAGCAATTAGGGAAGTGAGACGTTGAGATTCGACGTAGCGAGTGAGGGCCATATGCAGCATGCTCTTGGGCGCGCGCTTCACTATGAACTGAACCATCTAGGAATCTAGACAAATGATCCGTAACTATCGATTAATCTATCAAGACTGAGAGACTCACTCAGTTCGCTATATAAATGTGAGTATCTACGCCCATCTTCCCAAAAGCGCCATGATGCCGCAGCCAAAGCACATGCATCCGTAGGCACGGAGCATTCTGTTGAAGCCGTCTTTTCCTTTGAATTCACCTGAGAACAAGAACTCGTGAGCCATAAGTTCGATGAGACCAGTGTAGACCAAGATCCCGGAGGAGATGGCGTCAAAAATTCCGTTGGTGATCAAGGCACGTGCAGATGATGGAGGATACGACTGCCTCACACCCAAGCCAATGGCAATGGCAATAGGCGTGGTTACAGTGTACCCAAGTGCCATGACCCATGGCGTGGCCCTTTTGTCTTTCGGCCAGAAAGTACCGGCGATTCTGGACCCCAAACCAAGGCCCTCGAAGAGCTGATGGAAGACAATCACAATGTACAAGGTCTTGAACTCCTCGCCGGAAACCGCCAAAGTCAACCCGATGAACACAGAGTGAAAAATCACGCCAAACTCCAACACAAAGATCGACACAAGCTGGCCGTAGTACTGTTCCTTACTGGCATCTTCCACGGGAGTATTCAACAACTCCTTGTCCTGGTGGTCTTTGGCGTGTGAGAAATGGCTGGGGTATTGTGGGGAGTCATTGGCGTGAGCATGTCCTGACTCTTCGTCGTCGGATATCGACTTCTTGACGTACATGTCTGCCTCGCCAAAGTGGGAATGAGAGTGGCCCTCGGAACCTTCCACCTTGTTCTCGACGACTCTGAAAGCCAAGAGCTCGAAGAAGAAAAGAGCAAATAATGTGACAAGACAGATTCCGAAAGCGTATGGGTACTCGCCCCATTTCTCTCCCAAGCATTCGTCCGACAAGCTCTCGTTGGCGGGCTGCAACAAGTGGATGAAGGCCGTGGCCACAATGACACCGGAACCAAAGTACTTGGTGAAGAAAAACACCCACGAGGGCATGCGGATGAAGGAGTACCTGGAGGCCAAGATGGGAAAGAAGGCGCCGAAACCGGAGCCCACCAAGATGACAAAGATGGACGATATACGGGCACCCATCATGCCGTTGAACTCATTGCCGCTATCGCAAGTGTCTCTTTTGAGCAAATGTGTGGAGAGATCTTCAATCATAACGAATTTGGAACCAAAGGAGTGTGGCTGTAAATGAAGACCGGATGGGCGAAGGACGGTACTTATAGGGCTGATAACCACGCTTGACCTGATGAGGATTCTTTTGATGCAAGAGCACACGTGATATGCAGTGGACTGCAAGAATGGAAAGGTGCAGATGGTTATCGGCTGCCAATAGCTAAAAAGGGTGGAAGGTAATTGGCCGCTGCTCGCTTGTCGAGTTACGCATCTCATTTCACTACCACCAGGGTACCTGGTACGGACTGCACACACGCATCGAGAAAAATGTGCTACGGAGATGCCCCGACCCCCGGGAGTCTTGAGCCGTGTCTGATTTTCGGAATCTTGCGTTGGCGTCTATTTCGGGTGTTCTCGAAGCCGTTTCACTCTTCATGTGGAGTGTTTCACTGTCGGTGGAACAATGTGCCAATCTGCAAATGCGCTTATATCTGCCGTGCATATAACCCCATCAAAGCCACTAGTTCTCTCGAGTTTAGCCGGCTGGCATAACTGCATCACTGTCGTCTCGAGAAGAAAAGTGTCACCTACCTTGTTTCCGCTTTTTTTCCTTACATCCGCTGCTGATTAACATGCCCAAGTCTGGACGATCTGGTGCACTGCATACTGAGTCATGTGCAATAATGCAACCGCATCGTTTTTCCGCTTCAACTTGCAATAGCCTCCAACTGTCCATAGGCGTTGCAAAATGAAACAACTTTTGCGTCAATTTCGCCAACTATGTACACGCATCGGGTAGAATATGGGACCTAAGAGTTTGCTTCTGCTCAAACCTCTAACTATACTTCCACACTGGTGCCCTGAACAGCCCCGTGGCCTTCAGCTTTCACCTGCAATCACAGACTGGACGCGAGTAGAAAGGCTCGCAGTGGAGCTTCTGGAACCTGCCTCTGTAGTCCCACGTGACTTCTGCTTGCTCTCAGACCCGGATCACGTGACCATATGATCGCGACCGTAACGGTGTACGCGAATGTCACGACCGCCAACATGTCCGATTTGACACACGCCGAGCGCTTACAAGCGGCCCGAAATAAGTTTCAGCAGTTGAAGAAACGCAATGAGCATCTTTTCCAATCCAGCCGCACTCTGTCCGAAAATGCCACCCCATCCACGACCGAGCCTGACGCGGTTGAAGTGGCCGAATTGAAGTCGATCATTGAGCAGCAAAAGGCTACAATAAAGAAACTCCGCAACGAAAACACGGACCTCAAGCTAGAGCGGATGGACTTAGCCGACAAAGTCACGAATCTAGAACAACAACTTGCACACAAAAGCTCTCTACCAGTGCCCGTGCAGAGCGCTTCACAACACACCCCGAAACAGGCCACCCATAGCCCTAAAAAGGAGCCGAGAGAAACACCGGTGCATTCGCAAATTGGCTCTGTGGATGTCAAGGAGAGTATACTTCGCTGGAAGAACTGGAATGTGGATATGAGAGACTGGAACGGATCTAAGTACACCCAGGTGGTCTTGTAGTCAGTTCGGTGGGCGGTGTCATATATGTTCGGTTTTTACAATGGCGGTGTCATATATATTCGGTTTTTACAATGGCGGGAACTAGCTAAGTATGATGGCGATAAGCCGTATGAGCACTGCAACGTCATCAAGATACATTGCCTACTGAACCAGGTGCACTCTGCGTATCTTCTATTTACATTATTTTACTTGACCCGACACAAAACCATGCCGCCCAAACTTCGCTTAGCAGCCTCCTGAATCTCGAGCACCTCCTTTGATGCGGTTCTCAAGAAGATGATCTCTGCAGGTTGTAATGGTTTGACGAATCTCACTGGAAGCCCCGAAGCCAACGCCTTGACCTCCGTGGATGTCATGTTGACGTTTCTGCCCGGTTTCAGGATCATAGAAATGTCCCGGATCACTGGGGCGTTTTTCCGGTACTTCAAGTCCATCCACAATCGGCGGGTAGAGATGTTGTCTGGAGTGACCTCCACCGGCACTTTGTCCGGACCGGCCGTGGAGCCCTTCTGGATGGAAGATATGAAGCCCTCCTTATATAAGCCAAGGGCTATTTGTAAATGCAAGCGGGTGAATGGCGTGGACGTGGTGGAGATGCGAACATTCGTGCAGTTCTTGATGTGGGCACAGAAGTTGGCTAAATGGACCAACGACATTGTGGAAGTACACTGTTTGGGCTGTTTTCTGTGTTATACCACGAAGGCTTGGCGCTGGTGTATCTTTCACAGGGCCTATTCGAGGGTGCGTGGTGGACTGAGGGTGGTTTTTTTCCAGGATGCCAATTTTCCTGTCTTGTGTGCACGTACCACACCTCTCATTCTCACCAACCGCTGCTAGTTTCACCTGATTTGCCGCTTTTGACATTTACCAATGACACTCTCGATCAGGCAACTTGGTCTCCTTTCCCAAAGGCAGCCTGCTCATGCGCCGCTCCGGAGCTTGGCGCTCAGGAATTACTCCCAGGTGACCAGAAAATCACCCGTTCGCCGTCAAAATACCCCCAGAATAAGGTACTTATTCGGCGTGGTGGCTCTTTCTTTTGGGCTTCTACATTTCGTGTCTCTGCAGATCGACAAGAAGCCACCCAAAGTTTCTTTCACGGAGCGGGAATTTGACCAGTACGAGAAGGAAACCGGCTTGAGAAGGCGCCACAAGTTGATCACCCCAGAACTAGCCCAGAAGTACGATTTCCATGTTGTCCCGTTTGCTCCAAATTCCTCGGCGGCAGCTGCTCTCGTGGAGAAAAGCTTATGCACCGAAAGACCTGTCAAGATTATCGACCCCTCGGATTTGATCGAGAAGGAGGTGGAAGACGAGGGTAGATACTCTTATCTTCTCAATGAGATTAAGAATGAAGGCGGATCGATGCCTCCTGGATTGATGACCGCTCTAGTCAAGCAAGAGATCAATTTGTTTATCAACACTACGAAGGGCCAATATGATACGGACATCGTCTTGGTGAACTACCCTCAGACCACTGAGGAGGCCATCAAATTTGAAAACGATATTTCGGACATAAAGTCTTGCGTGATTGTCAAAGCCAACGAGTCCAGCCTTGCCAGCGATTTGAGTGAGAACGGTTTGCGCAATATCAACAACATTTACGGCTATTTTGGTACAGTCGACAAGATCACGAAATTGTGAGGGCCACGTGTATATATGAAGGTGTATTGGTTGACGTGTATATGGAAGCCAAAGAGTCATCCAGCCATACATGAAGTGACGAAGTTAGCTCCCAAAGAACTGCTCTGGCTCGTAGAACTCAAGACCCACGTTCTTTGCAAAATGCAAGTCGTCTGCCAGGTGATCACCCGGTCTACCAGCGGCGTCGCCAACATAGAAGCTGTTAGACTTGTCGATTTCAATTCCGTCTCCCAAAACACGCCTGATGTAAGCTTCTAGCGCACGCCACATGCCGCACTCGGGTTTTCTTGTTCCAAAGTGTTGCTCGATGGAGCTTCTATTTTTGACCGACATCCCGGGTCTTCCTGCGGATGCAAACACGAGAAGTTGAATAAGTCCGAGTTCTTTTTGAAGCGACCTCGCCATCATGTCCACTTTTGTCTGCAAGTTTCGATATGACTTGGATCTTTCGGACTGCGTCAGCGTTACACTGATCGAAGCCTGATTTGTGAAAATCACCATCACGTACTTCTGGTCCCTGACTTTCTTTTCTAGAGCTGGAAGTACCTCAGGCGTACGCCACTTCCAGTCAAGAGGACCCCTCCCAAACTTTATGCCGGATTTCGTGCATATGAGAGTGTCGTCCATGTCAAAAGCGGCGATCTTGATGCCATTCTGGAAGTGTTCATCGCAGTGCTTCTGAAACGAAAGGGAATTTGGCAACCTGCTGATCAAATGGGACCCCTGGACTCTCCACGTGCTGTCTTTCTGGTCACTCTTTACGGAGCCATTTTCCCGGCTCCCTTTTAGTAAGTCTGTCACGTCCATGTACGCTCGAGGGAGCGCTGATGAAGCAGTGATATGGGGGTTGTATGCAGTACGCGTTTATGAAGCGTGGGGTGATGGAAAAGCACGGCGGAACGGCCAAGCGTAGACACGGTTGAATGGCTCCGCGCCCGTTGGCGCCAAGTGGCGTTTCATCTGACAACCTCTCCACTGCCCCAGTGTGGGTAGCGCATCACGCATCACACGCGCAACAAACATCCACGCTGGAATGTCGGAGAAAATCTCCACCGATCAATACGGAAGGAAACAATGGAATACAGATGCATACGAGAAGGAAGCTGGGCGCAAAAAAGCAAAGACAGAAGCCTCTCAGGATAGCATCAACGCAGCCCAGATCATCAAAGACAAGGCAATCACCAGCCAGCGCTCCGAGCTCTTGAGCCTGTCTATTCTGGCAATCAACAAGCACACGCTCATAGGGTCTGAGGGAGCAGGCAATGGAATACGAGGCAAAAACAAGCGATTTGGATTTGCGTGTCCCATATGTGACCTCTCATTCCGAGATACTTTAGCTTTGGTGGACCATTTCAACTCGCCACAGCATCTAACCAATGTCCGCAAAATCTCGTCCGCTTCTGGCACTGGTGAACAGCTACAAGATGGTGTGCAGCGTGCGTCCCTCGAGCAAGTCTGTCTTACTTTGGAGGATCTAGTAAAGGCTCTGTTGAAGAAGAAAGCCATTGGGGCAGAGCCAGGACTCAGTCTTCAAGACCGGGTGAACAAGAGACGGGAATTCGAGCAAAAGAAGGCCGAGAGGAAGAAAGAGAAAAGGATGCTTAAAAAGCTACGAGAAACCCCCGACCTGCAGGAGAGTTCGGAGGTAGCAGAGCTTATGGGGTTTGGGGGATTCTCTTCGACAAAATCAAAATGACCAGCGTCAATGGGTGTTTATGGACAATAAGTACTTGGTGATTGAGACGGCATAGTGGTCGTGTAATAGATGTGTAGTGGGAATATTTGAGTGGTAGGATCAGGAAAGTAGTGTAGTCTGAGCGATGGGTCTGGTGGTGCATTACCGTTAGGTAACAGCTGCAGTACTTTGCGACTATGCTCGTCCATTGGACACAGAGATTTATTGGATTGCCGTCCCTTTGGTCTGCTATTTAATTAGTGGAAAATAAATCGAGAGAGCTGGGCGTTGCTACAGGTTGTTCGGGTATTGTAGCCTGAGAATCGGGTCAGGTTCGCGATTTTGCAGCAGTTTGCATTTCCTCATCGCTTGTCATGGCATCACCCATACGCAATATTCAAGCTCAGCAACAAATAGGCCAATTCAATCAAACGATCTTTGAAAACAACAGAAAACTCAATCCTAGAGAAGGTGAAATACAAATCAGTATACACCAGTCAATCACCAAGCTTAATCGCGGCAGCGCCTTTTTTCTCTGGGTGCATGCAGGATAAGCACGAACCAATAAAATTCCGGTAAAAACGCTTTATGCCAACGAGCTCAACCAGTTTAGACACGGCCGCTGCACACAAACATCTTTAGACTATGCCTCGGTTCACATTTAGCGTGCCCTTCAGCAGCTTGTTCAAATTCAAGGCAGGCAAGTTCAACTTCCCGCTTGAACAGGAAATCAGAGCCAAGTTGGACTCTTTACCATCCGTCACCAAAATATACGCCAACCCCGATGGTACCCCCAAAGTCCCCTCCGATAGCGAATTCAAGACCATCGCCGAGTTGCAAAACTTGTACTACCAAAGAAACCACTCGCTGTGGAACTTAATTCTTCCCGGCATTCCCAAGGAGCAGTTGGAGTTGTACAAGGACAATTCTCAAGACTTGAAGAACTTTCAGTTTGTCACCAAAGACGCAGGCAAAATCATCGACAAGATCCCATACAAAGACGAAACCACAGGAGAGCTAAAATGGCGTGTTGTTCGGGAGACCGAGAAGGCCGAGGGCTGGGAATTGCCTTACTTCTACATTGTGTTGCCCGTTTTCATATATGTCCTTTACTCCAAGTACACTGCCCAGATGAAGAAGAGAGCCTCCGAGGGTCCAGAGTGGGCCGAGAAGGAGTTGAGATTGAGAGCCATGGAGGAATACTTCCATGGCGACAGCGAAAAGGCCAAGGCGTTCTTGTCCGATGAGGGCAAGTCCGAGAGAGAACTCAGAGACAGAGACGACTTGGTGGTGGCCAGAATCTTGGCTGGAGACTACGACAAGTTGTCCTCTTTGAAGAAGAAAATGCCCGCGGACTTGATTCCCAAGCCCGAGTACAACGAAAGACTCCAAATCTAACTCATGTATAGATAAATTGTAAAATGCATCTACGTAATGTCTATTCCTGCTTTACTCCTGGATCTCCCCACACTCCTCAATCACAACTGGAGCTCTGAGAGCTCCACTGTTGGAGCCTTGGGCCTCAATAGCTTTGACGACATCCATACCCTCGATGACCTCACCAAACACAACGTGTGCACCATCCAACCATGGGCAGGGAACAGTGGTGATGAAAAATTGAGAGCCGTTGGTATTTCTGCCAGCATTGGCCATGGACAACAAGCCTGGCTTTTCGTGCTTCTTCTCGAAGTTCTCGTCGGCAAACTTGGCGCCGTAGATGGACTTGCCTCCAGTTCCGTTACCGTTAGTGAAGTCACCACCTTGCAACATGAAGCTGGGAATCACTCTGTGGAAAGCACTCTTGGCGTAGCCAAAACCCTTCTCACCAGTGCACAATGCTCTGAAGTTCTCTGCGGTTTTTGGAACAACTTCATCGAATAACTCGAATTTGATTGGGGATTGCTTAACGCCACCAATGGAAGTGGTGAGGTAAACTTTAGATCCCAAGGCTTTGGAGGTGGCGGAAAAGTTCCTGATAGAAGTTCTCAACATTGGAGTGTGAATGAAGAAAGTAATTGAGTTTTTCAGAGCTCCGGTCATTGCGGTGCGAATGCAGGACACCCGCTTCAAAGCACGTAGAAATGTACGTCACATTCTTGATCATGTCAGATTACTTGGCACCTAAATAATATCATATGAATTGGCTCAACAGTCTTGTCTTGAGACAATCGTCTCACCTTTCAGCCCGGGCACAAGAGTTGGTGGAATTAAAAGCTCAACAAATCCACTTCACCATTGCTAGCCGAAGAAGCAGGCTTCTGTTCTGATTTTGGGGCTGCGGTACTATTGGACGTGAAATCATCGAACAAATCATCGTCTTTTTGGGCAGCTTGGGGCTTGGGAGCACTTTGTTTAGGAGCACTATTGGTTTTAGTTTTTGCACTGGAGAATAATGATGAGAACGCATCGCCAGATGGTTTGGATGGACCGCTTGAGGTGTTTGTGGAGAAGTTAGGCTGGCTGGGCTGGCTGAATTGGTTCACGTGTTGTTGTTGGCCATATTGTTGTGCACTTGGCTGGGAAACATAGAGGTTAGCAATGTTGTTAGCAAGCCCGTTGGCATTCAGCGCCAGCGGGGCACTTTGGAAGTCGTCAAAGTCGTCGTCATCGTCGTCATTGGTGGCTGGTTGACTGGCTGGTTGTGAAGATGCCTGAGGTGCACTTGGCGCCGAGTCAAAGTTCATCAAGTCTCCCAACAAATCTTCCGTGGGTTGCTGAGGCTTGGCCTTGGGCTTGGCAGCCAGCGACGAGCCAGCGTTCACCTTTGAAGAAGAAGTGGTGGGTTTGGATGCTCGGCCCGAAGAAGACCCCTCCACGTTGTACTCCTCAAAGTTGTTGTCTCCGCCAGAAGCACCATTGTCGTAAGCACTAGCAGGATCGTCATATCTGGCTCCAAACACACCTCCGTCTCCGTAGACTCTGTTGGTGAAGTCTTCATCGTTACCGCCACCATATTGAGGCCCGGAAGTTATGGAGGCACCACCGCCAGAAATGCCGCCAAAGTCCTTCTGGTTTTGTCTGGCGGACTTTTTTCTTTCGGATCTGATCAAAGAGTCGTCGTTCAACAAGTTGACCAAATTCTTGGATCTGTTTCTGACGTTGATACCCTGGTCTCTTCCCTTGGAGTCAATATAGTGAAATGACTTCAACATCTGGATAAGCGAGATGTTGCTGCGGATGTCGTCAATGACCCTCTCGGATCCGTTTCTGATGATGTACTCAAGCAATTGCAAGGACTTGTAAATCTGTCTCCATTCATTAGCAGCCTTCTCGGTAAATCTTCTGAAAATGAAGCTGAGAATCTCCTCCCTTTCTCTGTAGTTATAAGTTCCTGCTGCGATTTGAGACATAAGCCTCGTTGAAGCTCCCCATGGCTCGTTGTTGGTGGCCTCACGGACTTTAGTCTCCATTTCAGACAAGTTCAAAGCAACTGGCGGTTAGTAATAGTCACGGGAAAATTCATGGCCACTTCACAATCGGTGTCGCTCACACATCTTCGGCAACTTTAGGGCGGGCCTCTCGGGAGGTTTTGGCTCAAGAATTGGCACCAACAACAGGTACTTATGGTGTCCATAAAAACGTCTTCACATACCGTTTTGTGCCTTACGAACATAAGACTTGATTTCATACAAGTTGATGTTCTTGGAGGCTTCCTTGAGTAAATCCATCGTTGTGTTGCTGGGAGGTGAGCCGAGACATTTCAGGGAACCAACGCAGTGATCTCGCGCCACGGTGCAGGACCGAAACCCCGCCTGCACACGGCCGTTGGAGATACTTACACGATTTACAAGTTTGTTCATTTCTATTTTTATGCAGTTATGATGTCTGCAAATAAATTCTGAGTGTGTTAATGGACGAGAAGTATTTTACAAGATCAAAGCAGCGAGGGAACTATTGAGACTGCTCTTGAAGTCAAGGGCTAGCTTCGCGGACGTATTTGGCCTTGATAGAAGCAGTCAAATCTTTTAGTTCTTGAAGCTTTCGTGGTAAAGGCGGTTGTGAAAAGCTGGAATTTGCACCGGTGTTTTCCAACATCCCGCGATCCTTCAAGAAGGAAACATCGTTCGAGTTCAAGAACGTATTGTTGAGGATTGTATTGTTCAAGTTCACCAACGTCATGTTAGCATAAGTGGTGTTTGGCGTGCGCATGGAGGTATTGGTCATGTCCAAACTCCGATTAAACGAAGCATGTTTGGCAAGAAAGCTATGTTTCTGCATTTCTTTAGCTCTTTTAAGAGCCCGTGCTTCCTTCTCCTGTAGGGTTTGCAGAGAGCGAGACGCGTCGGCGTGAGCAGTGGTGCTTGGCCCAAGTTCCAAATCGAAAGCATGTTTCCGTTTTTGACTTTCGAGCTGCTTCCGTTTTCTAAGCCCTCTTTTGGACAACACACCTTGAAACAGCCGTGACATGCGCATCACTTTGTTGTTCAAGACTTCGGCCACATCTTCATCCTTGGTAGACATGTCGCAGACTTCAATGCTCTGTATGCATTCGGCATGAACCTTCGACTCGATAATATTCATCATTTCTGCGTACTCCATGCCACTATGGGAAGTGTCCCAAAGAACAACGAGCAACTGGATTTTGTATAAGCTGAATCGGTCGCAAATATTCACGAGTTTTTGAAGAATCTCGCAGTCTCGCTCGAGTTTCTGCCGCAATCCCGTATATTGCTTTTTGTGAGCTTCTTCGAAGATGCCGCTTTCAAAAGTGACAAATGGAGCATCGCTGAACGAATTCTCGATCGACTTGATGTTTTTTGGCAAGCTCTCGAAAGTGATATCAAGCATTGGTGCTCTGACCACGTGTTGATAATATGTTTTGTCAACACTGTGCTGGAGATTAAACTTGGTATTGAGCCATTTGGAGTACAGCGAGCTCCAGTTCTCCACGACAAGCAAAAACTTGAATGAGTGCTGCGTCTTGAGCTTGACTCGATTGGAAATTTCTTCGGCAAAAGGCGTCAAGTCAATCGGTGCCCATAACCTCTCAAGAGCTGTCTGTTTTTCAGTAAAAGATGGTTGTGTATGTTTGGGGGTTGCAATGAAAGAAGTTCTGGTTAGATCTGAACTAAATGAGGTATTGCGCAGAGAAACTTGAGCCCGTTTGAATGAAGTGTCACCATTAGTGGCAAGACTTCTTCTTTTGAGAGAAGGATGCTTGAACTGCACCTCTTTGAGCTCTGTCAACCTTTTCTTTTTCTTTTCTTGAGATAACATCGAGCTTTGACAACATCTCTTAACCTGGGATATAACCTTTCTCTTTAATCTTTGAATGTCAAAATCCTTGGCAAGGCTCTTCCATACTGCTTTATGCAATGCATCTGAGATAAACGCCTGATATAGTTCTTCAGCCAAAGCATCGATGACAAGCTTTCTTTGAGCGTCTTCTTGGTGCATTTTTTGAGCTTTACTCAAAATTTTCAGCAATTCTTCGTTCAAAACATTATCCGAAAGTTCTTCGTATACGCGTTCTGCAGCAGAATCATATAGTGGATGTTCCACTAGATTTTGCTTTTGTTTATGAGCTTGAATCTCAAGAGGCTTCTGTTGAGCTGAAGCCTCTGGAACCGCGTTAGACATCTTGTGTTTCAAGCCGAAATCCATTGCTGCTTTTGGAACAGCTTCTGTGTTGAATAATCCACTTTTTTTTTCAAGTGAACTGAAATTATTCTCGATCTTTTCGTTTTTCTTTTGTATTTTTTCTTTTTCGTTTTTCTCCACTGGTGCATTCGATGATAATTGACTTGGTCCGTTGCCCAGGCTAAGGTTTGGTTTTGGAACAGCATTCCGAGCTTGTGGCGTTGGCGTGAACCTATCTGGACTGGCACTCGGCAACTTTGACTCTGGCATTATCGAAATTGGTTGTTGTGGTGGTATGCTTTGTCCCTTGCTTCGGCTGGGAGCAAAAAATCCGTTCGTAGTGTCGACGCTTGCATTAATGAATTTTTGCTGTGACGTTTTCGGATCGTTGAAGGCACTCGAGGATCCAAGATTGAAGGAGGGAGTCTTTGAAGGTTGACAAGTTGCTCCAAAGGTCGCCGCTTGAGATCCAGAGCCAGATTCAGATCTTCCAGGGATTATTCTGCCACCAAATCCTATAGTTTGAGAAGGATTGGAGGGTATATTCTGAGAAGCCGTTGCGTTCGGAAACGACGGTGTCACTGCTTTCACATTGGTTGGAAAAGCCTGCATCTTAGTGGCGAACAGTCCTGGAAGAACAGTGTCTGATTTTGGCAATTCAATGTGAAGATTAGAGTTCGAGTGACCTGCACAAACTAAATCTTGATAAGTCTTTCCCTGTAGCAGGCTATTCAACTGGGCCGAGTGAGCAGGACTTCTTTTGGGCTTCGCTTGTAGTGAGTTGAGCTTATAGCGAGTTTCAAGCTTTTCCTTGTTGCATAAATCAATCAAAACCTCACCATTCTCATGCACAATATCAACATCGTAGTACGATACAAATGACACCAAATTTTCAATGTCATCAAACCCAAGCATCTCCTGTAGAGATTTGCCAGAAAAGGGTTTGCCCTTGGTGTGGTGAGAGCGGGTAAGAGATTTCAAAGCATAAAATCTGATCTCATTGAAATGCGTTTCGAGCAAAAATGCAAGAAGAGTCGGGGTTTTAGGATCGAAAACTCGGCGAAAAAACTCAACAAAAAGATTGGTTGCTCCAATGGTGTTCGTGTAACCCCTTTCCACGATGTTGTTCTGAGACATGAGTGTTCGGAATATAACAGCAAGCTGTATCATGTTATCCTGAAAGATCGTTCGAGGAAGCATTTGCAAGTCACGTTCCAATTCCGAGTCCCGGAAATGACTTATCAAATGGTATGCCCGAAACTCCGCCTCGTTTGGGCACTGCCCGCCATGATGTCTGACATCTTGGTATATTTCGGTCAACGTTTGCAAAGCCTTATTGAACTGCTCCAATTCCTGCTGCTGGGAAAATTCAACGTCGCTGCCAGGCATGACATGCAAAGAAAGCAAATGTATGCGAACGATCTTTTCATTGCAATCGATGGCGGCAGGACCGTAGTAATTTTGGTAGATGAAGTCCTGGCGGATGGATCTGGTTCGATCCCATATGAAAGAGTGAGCCTCCGGAAGATGAGGCAAGATCTCCTGGATTAAGTAGTCCAAGGTAGAGCTGAGAACATGCGGAGGCCTCACATCGGAAGGCATTGGTGGAGGCTGGCCCGCGGCTGGACGGGAAAATGCTTTGATGGCCCGATTCCGCGAGATTCGGTTGGTTTGGGGGTCCTTTTCGAGTGTCTTCACATTATTCTCCAAGCTTCTTCGGGTGCGCTCGAAAATCGGACACATATCCAAACAAGTACCTTGGAAGAAAATTGCTTCACTGAGATCTTTACGAGTGTTCTCGGCATCGACAAGACCCAAATCTTCCATTCGCTTACGCTCAACCTCACGCATTTTCTGGAATTCCTCATAAGTTCCTTGATAATCCGAGCCAGCATTAGCTTCTTCAATTCGGAGCATTGCACGCTGGTTTTGTTCATCCCAGGGATCTTGATAGAATGGAGGAGGCACAAGCAATCTGGGCTGATTGAACATGTACCGAGGAACAGGCCTAGGTGTAGATTTGGCTCGTTTGACGAAGCCAAGACTCAGCGGATCAGCGAAAATGGACCCCGTGCCGCTGACCTCTGCTGGAGAATAACTGATGGTTTTTGAGACGCTTTTTGAAGAGTCCCCAGTCACAATGTCTTCACTGGCGGTTGCTGGAGCTGAAGACCCAAAATTAACTTGTGTGGCATGCCCCAGTTCCTTTTCGGGTTCGTTGTGGGGCTTGTTTCGGGACTGGCTTGCTCTCTTGGGACGCTCTTGCTTGATGCTTCTCTTCGTGCCCTTGGATGAGCTTTGCTGGGAACCACTCGCCCGGACCTTCTGGAGGTGGCTCTTGGATTTGGGCTCTGAAGTTGCATTGGTGCTGGCTGCTCTTGCTAGCGCTGACGGCTTCTTGCGCCCACGCCGGGCATCGGAACCCGGACCTCTTGGATGGCTTGTCATGGGCCGCCGCAATTCCAGCGGTTCTGCCGGAAAAGACATTTGATCGAGCCTTGGCGTGTGTGTCTTGTTGACGACTGAAGGTGCAATATGTAGCGCTCACTAAAGGTTGGTGAGAGCGCGTCACGTGACGCATACAGTGTGGAAATACAGGAGATGAGAGGGACACTTTGGTGCTTAGGTTGAGGCTCATGAGACCGCTGGGTCTTCTTTTCGGCCGAAGCAATACACCACAAACCCCTCTATTAGGTCCTGGGAGAGAAGCGCATCAGGAACTACGCCCACCCGGAGGTCCTGGTCAAACACAGTAGACAAGAACAGCTCGAGTATGCTTTCCTCTCGAAGCTGCATCGCCACTATGGCAATAGTGTTTTCCGACATCATCTGCTTCATGGCAGATACGAAGTGGGGAATGAGATACTCGTTGTAGATCGTGTCACACGCTAGGATCACATCGGGACACCTGGTACCGGTCAACGCTTGGTATTCAAGCATTCCCGGCTCAGGATGCTCCCAGTCCAACTCAACGAAGTCAATCTTGCAGTGTGTTCCTTTTTTGAGTCGAACAGTACCATCGTTTTCGCAAGTACAGCTGGTGAATGCCTTGGAAACTGTGTTGTGTAAGAAGTTGGATTTCATGAGCTTTAGAATATGCTTCTGGTCCGAAGAAACATAATGCTTGGCAGAAGGACCCAAGGTCGATGCCAATACGGCGCCCGTGCCGGCTCCTAACTCCAAGGTATGAGAAGAGCTCAAGATTGTTTTGAAAGGGCATTTGTCACTGGAGATTACCCAATCAGCAAACTTTATTGCTGTTTGCCAGCAAATAAATCCCGTGCTAGACAGTTGAGTGGACGACGAGAGAGACGAAATCGACTGAGTGATCTGGAGATCTATTTCTGCATTGGGAAGGGAGATCTCGATGTGATCCCGAGACTTGTTAATGTGACCCAAATGTTGCTGCTCTGCTGGGCGGTGGTCTACATTGATGGTGTAAAGATGGTCGTAGAGGTCGTCGTGTTGAATCTCGTGGCAAAAGTTCATACCCAGGCCGGGAGCGTTGATGGTCGCAACACCACACCCATCCTGCACACTACGCAAACCAAAGTCCGGGTGTATATTGGGGAGGGTTCAAGCCTAGAGCACGTTCTTGGCTTTCAAGATTTCGGCAATCAAGATACCGGCACCGGCGGCTCCAATGACAGTGTTGTGGGACAAGACCACCATCTTGAAGTCCAAAAGCGGGTCCTCTCTGACTCTTCCAACGGTGACTCCGTAGCCTGCGTCTCTGTCTCTGTCCAATCTAGGCTGTGGTCTGTCTTGTTGCTCCAAGACGTGAATGGTCTGCTTAGGAGCAGAGGGACATCCCAACTTGAATGCATCGCATTGGTACTCTCTCATGGCGGCCTTTACTTGTTCGAGGGATGGAGCCGGTCTGTTGGCAAATCTCAAGGAGATGCACTCGGTGTGGCCGTCGCTGACAGCAATACGGTTGCATTGCGCAGACACCTTCATGTCATCCTCTGGTATAAGAGAGAAACCGTTTCCATCACTGGAGACGCCACCCAAGATCTTTCTGGACTCCCACTCGATCTTCTCCTCCTCGCCACTGATGAACGGCACAATGTTGTCCAACACGTCAATTCCTGACACACCTGGAGAGAAACCGGCACCCGAAATGGCCTGCAAAGTAGTGGCGGTGAGGGCATCAATGGGGCCAAACTGCTCCACCAATGGCTTCAAAGGAGCAACCAAACCTGCAGTAGAACAGTTGGAGATACAAACGATGAAGCCTGGTCTCTCCTTTCCGGCAGCCTTGGCGTCAGCAACACGCTTCTCGACAACAGACAAATGCTCTGGGTTGACAATAGGCACAATCAAAGGCACGTCGGGCTCCCTTCTGTAGTTCTTGGCGTTGGAAATGACAATCTTTCCTGCGGCGGCGAAAGCCTTCTCGATGTCGCCAGCGTAGTCGGAATCCAAACCGGAAAAAACAACATCACACTCGGCAAAATTGCCCTCTGGTTTACACTCCTCGATAATGACGTCTTTAGACGCGTCAGGAAGCAAGTTGGTTTGTTTCCAAGTGACGGCGTCCTCGTACTTCTTGCCGGCGGAGCGGGCCGAAGCACCCAAGGCATGAATCTCGAATTGGGGGTGGTTCTCCAAAAGAAGGATGAAACGTTGGCCAACCGATCCGGTGGCACCGAGAACTCCTGCTTTCAACAAGGCCATTTTGTGTGGTAGGAAAGTAGTAATGAACTTTTTGGAAGTACTCGCACCTGACTCATTTATGCATACTACAAGCGAAAAAAGCTCCCGCTCTCGCGCCGAAACTCAGTTGCTTCTCATGGGAAGTGTATACAGGACACGTCTGGGACTCGTGGCACCATTGCCTCCATATCCACCTTGCCCCCGGGCAACAGGCGTGGGTTCCGCTGTGCACGTGCTGGAGCTCACGTGACGTGGAAGCGAGTCGCGTGAAAACCTCAGCACTGAGCGCGTTAACCACTACTTCAGATGGTGAACACGGACTTCGAGAAGATATACTTGAACCAGTCCCGCTTGAATGGCCGGATGCGTATAGCAGACTCCGGTCTCGGGTGGAAAGCGGCCTCGTCTTCGGGCGCCTCTGCCAGCGCCCCTTTCTTGTTGCCTTCGGAGGAAATCTTGGCTGCTCTGTGGTCCAGGGGTTCTCGCAACTACGAGCTCAGAGTGCAGACCAAGAACCAGGGTGTGGTTCGGCTTGATGGCTTTGACCCTGAAGATTTTTCCAAGATGAAACAGGAGTTGCAAAAAAACTTTCACTTGACGTTGGAGCACAAGGAACACTCGTTGAGAGGGTGGAATTGGGGAACAACCGACTTGGCCAGAAATGAATTGGTGTTTCAGATCGGTTCCAAACCTGGGTTCGAGATTCCGTATTCGGAGATCACCAACTCAAACTTGACGGGCAAAAACGAAGTGGCCATCGAGTTGAACCCCAACAACGAAGACAAGGCCGGTGACGAGCTCGTGGAAATGAGATTTTACATTCCAGGAACTGTGGAGAACGAGACAAAAAAGACCGTGACCAATGAAAACGGCGAGGTGAAGGAGGAGGAGGAAACCGAGGAGATCAATGCTGCCTCCGCTTTCTACGATCAGCTCAAGGACAAGGCCGAGATTGGCCAGGTTGCTGGCGAGGCTATTGTTTCTTTCAGTGACGTTTTGTTCTTGACCCCTAGAGGCCGTTACGATATTGACATGTACCCAACGTCGTTGAGATTGAGAGGTAAGACCTACGACTACAAGATTCAATACAAACAAATCGAGAGAATTTTCTCGTTGCCAAAGCCAGATGATGGGCATCATTTGTTGGTCTTGCAAATTGACCCTCCTTTGAGACAGGGTCAGACAAGATACCCATTTTTGGTGTTGCAGTTCTTGAGGGAAGAAGAGACAGAGCTCACCTTGAACCTCTCGGACGAGGAATTCGAGCTGAAATATAAGGACCGCTTGAAGAAGCAATACGACTCACAGACCCACCTCGTCATGTCCCATTGCTTGAAGGGTTTGACCGAGCGCCGCTTGATTGTGCCAGGGAGCTTCCAATCCAGATTCTTGCAGGCAGGAGTGTCCTGTTCCTTGAAAGCCTCAGAGGGGTACTTGTACCCGCTTGATAGATGTTTCTTGTTTGTGACCAAACCGACGGTCTACATTCCCTTCTCAGAGGTCAGCAGCGTGACCATGTCACGTACATCCACCGGCGTGTCAGCGTCGCGTACTTTCGATTTCGAGGTCAATTTGAGAGGTGGAAACCAGACGCACACATTCGCAAACATTGATAAGGAGGACCAGGGAACTATAGAGAAGTACTGTCAAGAAAAGGGACTCAGAGTCAAGAACGAGGAAAAGATTGCCAAGGCCATGATGGCCAAGGCCATGACAGGCGACGATGGCGATGACGACGATGACGCAGATGTCGACATGGGAAGTGCCGGCGAAGATGAGAGTGATGATGACGATTTTGGATCGGCATCTGACTCGGACGTGGCAGAGGAGTTTGACTCGGATGCGCCAGCTTCTGATTCAGATGCGGATATGGACAAGGAAGAAGATGAGAGGCCAGCCAAAAAGAAGGCCAAGAACGACTAAATTAAAGGCAATAAATTTACGACATGCCAGGTCGTTGGGGTTGTAGGGTGTTCAGGAACCATGACGAGGAATTAATTCAAGGCATAAGAGATTCAGAAAGGAACATTTCTTTCCGCTTTGGGTATAAACGACTTTCGAAGGGGTCGCGAGATTTGGCGAATTACGACATGTGGTAAAGGGAGATCAGGAATCTGCCGAATTTCTTAAATTCAGATCTGCCTCGAGGCTAAAAAGGTGGGGCGAGCCGGCACCAAAACGGCTCGAAAGCAAGCAAGCGAAAAAGTCCCAAAAGAAAACATCTTTATACAGTGCTATTTACTATGAGAAGACAATTCTCTTATTGTTGCTCACAATCAGAAACTAGAGCGGTGAACTTGCGGTGGCTGGATACAATGCACTGGAATTTCATGACCTTACCGCATTAGGCAAAGTGCGCACACCGAGGCGCACCACCGAGATGTAGATAAGTGAGCCAGCAGCCAAAATTAGCAACGTTTCTCAGATTAATACAACGCATCCCCCGTATATCTTACCCGTCTTCCATACTTCCCTTCACCCAACTCCCAAACATTTGGCACCTGCTAGACAGCAACCCCGATGCCACGCCCCAAGTCTATTACCGTGATTGAGCACGACGAAAGTGAGATCGATGGTCTTCAACAGTGTTTGGACTACCTCAGTACTTACGAGGACCCTCCAATTCCCAAGCGGTCGCCCAAGCGCCGTATCAGCTACAAAAGATCCCAATACATCACAAAACCCAAGTTCAAACTGAGCATCCAGGAAATGCCGCTTTCTGAGCAAGATGAGCTAATCATGAACGATGCTTCATCTGGCGAATACCAAATGGCCAGCGATGGCTCAGCCCGCAGCTCGATATTTTCAAACCACTCCGATTATACCCCTAAAAATCTACACGTGGAATTCGACTATGGGGACTTCATGGACGAAGTCGACTCCAACGACCCAATCTGCACAATTGACAATGTGGTGACGATTTTGCGGAAGCACGATCGCTGGGACCCCAAAAAGGTCTCTTTCGTCAACATTTGAAGCCAGCCATTGGCATTGAATCAACCAATACGCCATTTTCCATCCTCACTTCCAATCCCATTATACCACCCCAAGGACATATCCGACAGTCTCAAACACTTCCCTGCATTGGAAAATGGCCATCACGAACCTCTTTTCGAGCTCAACCACGTTGCGTCATCGCATCTATTTTTAGCGATGACATGGTTACGCACTGCATCTCACTTTAGCGGCAACACTCATCCCGGTCTCGGTGTATAGAATGCTCCGGGCGAGGATTTCACTTCTCTTGCGGCTCAAGGCCTATTACATATTTCGGTTCCCAGGAGTGCTGTATGCGCCCCCTGGTGAAGCTCTCAAGAAGACATTCTATTTCTTGTTCTCATAACACTTTCGTTGTAACCCGTATTACGGCGATATTTTTTATTCGCTTGTTAAGGTCGATGCCTCCACTTGTTCTTGTGTATTGTCAACAAAGCGTGAATATTTTCTAGTGGTTTCCAAACATTATTATTGTTGACACGTGACCTGCAAAATGATTCCTGCTGAAAACAATTGATTTTTTGTTTCATTGTTTAGTCTGCAATCGCTGGGCTTCCAGTGCTTACCCCATCGCCCTTCACTCCGTGGTCTTATTTTTTATCCTTCCTCTTTACTCTATTCGCTCTCACGTGAGACCCCACCTCCCGGTCAAGGTGGGGGATCGCATTTCCTGCACCTACACCGTATCAACCCTTGACACCTCACCATCCTGTGTACTCCTGCAAAAAACGATAGCTATCTCATGTGTGACTCCTTCAGAGTGTACACCTTAATATACTGCTTCTCAATTTGCTCAACTACTTAATTTGCTTTCAATTTTATCCCACAATTTCATGGCCATCACACACTGAAAATTCCCACCATGGCTGCACCCTTAGGCCTTATCATCTACGCTTCTGTCAAGCCCATTTTCAAAATCTACTTCATTATTTCCTTGGGCTTTTACCTTGCCAAGCGAAACATCCTATCTGTGACCACATGCAGGGACATTTCCGATATAATCGTTACGGCTATCATGCCGTGCTTGATTTTCAGCAATATTGTGACTAATTTGGTCAGCTCCGATATCAAGTTTATCGGTGTGATTTTCTTCGAGGGAACTCTCTTGTTCGGCGTGGGAGCATTGTTGGGGCTTTGCACACATTACATCTGCAAGTCTCCCAAAGCGTGGTACGGAGGTCTAATTTCCGTGGGAATTTTTCCAAATATTTCCGACCTTCCCATCGCGTACCTTCAAACTTTGGGCAAGAGTAATGCTCTTTTCACTACCGATGAAGCCAACAAAGGAGTCGCTTACGTGTGTATCTTCCTAGCATCCCAGGTGTTTTACCAGTTCAGCTTGGGTTTGTACAAGTTGGTGAGGTACGACTTTCGGGACCAGCTTGATGAAGCCGGAAACCTCATCGATCATGAAAACCAGGCCACTTCCACAGATGCTACAACAGAAGCCATGGCCCCTCCACAATTACACCCTACTGGGGGCAACTTTTCAAACCCTGACCACACTCTGAAGAAACCAACAACCTCTCCAAGCAATAGCGCTACAGCTTCTGAACACGGGTCCGAGTCAATGAGCATAGATACTGATGATTCCAAGTCTATTAGCTCTAACGATTTCGAAGCAAAACTGCTCACCAATAGCGCTAAAAAGCACATATCGGAATCTGAGCAGCATGACAATTTTCTTCTACAAAGAAAGCCAGAAACTAAAGTCGCCAGGCGTGGTCTGATGGTATCCCAAAACTCCAGCAACTCCATTAATTCAGAACAACAAATACGTCACCGAAAAATCCAAAGCATCGGGGGAGACCCGCTAGATTTGCATCAAACTCGAACGGCCGAAACCCGCTCTATGAAGACACAGGATATCGGCGATGTGATCAATGAATACTCGGAATTTGAAAAGCTCAGAACTCACGAATCAAGAGGCGTTTCTTCCATTGCGAGTGACTGTGCGGTGGAGTTTTTAGAAGATGGGCAAAAAAAAATACCTAAGTCCTTTCTAGGCAAGGTCAAATACCAAGTCTTTATTACTCTCAAAAACTTCATTGCGCCGAACTCATTGTCGCTTATTATCTCATTGGGTATTGCGATGGCACCTCCTCTAAAGTCGTTATTTGTGAAGGGCTCTTTCAATATTCCTGATGCTCCAGACAAACAGCCACCGCTATCGTTTGTTATGGATATCGCCAGCTATATTGGTGCTGCGTCCGTGCCTCTTGGCTTGTTGATTTTGGGTGCAACGATCGCCCGCTTGAAAGTGAACTCTATGGTGCCAGGCTTCTGGAAGACGGCGCTAATGATCACAGCTTGCCGGTTGGTCATACTCCCCATTTTCGGCGTGGGATTGACTACAGGTTTGGAAAAAGCAGGCTGGTTTAATGACGATCGCTTGGTGCGGTTCGTGAGTGTGCTAGAGTTCGGTTTGCCCAATGCGACCGCATTGGTGTATTTCACAGCATTCTACACCGACCCCCACTCGCCGGACCACTTGCAGATGGACTGCTTGGCTACATGCCTTATAGTTCAATATTCCATTCTCTTCATCACGTTGCCATTTTTGGTGACGTTCTCGTTGAAGGTTTCAATGGGCTACTAGTTGCCAATGCAGTCATCTGCGCTTCCCACCGTCTTCCTGCATTAGTCCTGTGTAATGGGTCGGTCGCGAGGTTGCGATCATATATAGCAACGTCCTCATTTTTTGATTCGCGTACTTCTTATTCATCCTTAACATGGCTCTATATTACAATTTGGTTTTTGGCTTGCTTGTCGTTGAAATGGCTTTCTTTGCCATCTTGTCCTTGCCTTTCCCCCGCAAGATGAGAAAATCCGTTTTGACTACGGTGTCCGCTCCCTTCAGATCAGAGCAATTCCAGATTGCTCTCAAGTGTATATTTGGATTTATCTTAGTCCTTTTCGTTGACAGTGTCAACAGAGTGTACACGGTGACTACCGAGTTGCACGCCATGTCTCCTCACAGCAGCTCGCCGCTGAACGTGATGAATGACAGATCCGAGGTTCAAGCTAGAAGATTCTACGCGCAAAGAAACATGTACCTTTGCGGTTTCACCTTGTTCTTGACTCTCATTTTGACCAGAACCTACTCTTTGGTTGCTGAGTTGATCCTGACCAAGGACAGATTGGACGACTACGACAAGAACAAGGAGTTGGGAACCTCTACTTCCACCAATGCCGAGGCCGCTGAGTTGAAGAAGACCTTAGCTTCTAAGGATACTGAGCTTTCCAACTTAAAGGACCAGGCTACCGGCTTGTCTGATGAGTACAGCTCTGCCACTGCCACCGGATCCACCAAAAAGGCTTTGGAGTGATGTACTGTGTTCTAGTTCTGGTCTGTTCTGGGTCTATCAAACTCTAGTTTTATTCACTTCTAGCTATTCCAATCCATTTCTGTCCAAACAGTTTTGTCCATGCGCCTGCTGTACAGTTAACCATTCCTATGTCTATTTTTCGTAAGAGTTGCTCTTGTGCTTTGGCGTGAAGGTGAAGTTGGGAGAGGCCTTCCCAAGAAACATCTCAGTGATCCTGATCCAATCCTTGCAATCGCTGGAACCAAGCAAGGTTTCAAGGTCGTTTCTGCCCACCCACTTTGGCGGACGCTCGTTGAGTTTCGGAGGAAGTCTTTCAAGGATTCCAACCGGAATGTATCTGTGGGTAAATCCGATGAACTCACACATAAATCTTCTAGCAGTCTCGACTCCGTACTCGTCTGATCCCCAGTGTTGGATAGCATAATCAGCAAACTGCTTCATATACTCGAGTCTCTCGGTAGCCGACTTGTCCAAGTACTGTTCAGCGTCAACTTCCTCGAAGATCCACGGTTTAATGAGTGCACCTCTTGCCACCATGACCGAATCAATACCCTCCGTGTTCACGGCTGTGTGCCATTGTTCGTGGGTGAAGCAGTCTCCATTGCCCACAAACCACGTTGGGCGAGTCTCCTGTAAATCTTTGTTTTCCTGCTTCTTTTCATTCCATTCGTGTACAACCTTGCCCACTTCTCCGATGTACAGCCAGTCAGCCTCTCTGGTGTATCTTTGTTGTCTAGAACGTCCATGGAGAGTGATAGCTGCAACGTGTGTGTCTGCTAGCACCTTCGACACCAAAGAGGCAGCCGTGTTCTTGTTGTCCTTCGTTCCTGTTCTGATCTTGACTGTCACTGGGATGTCCCCAGAACAGGCATTCATACCGTTGAGAATACGAACCATCTTTGCTGGCTGGTCCAAAAGCGCAGACCCCTGGCCTTGCCTGTAGAGTAAGTCGATAGGGCATCCACTGTTCAAGTTGAGCTCAGAAACGTGAGTGGTTTCGTTTGCGATGGCCTCTGCGGCCTTGGTGGCCTGCTGGTGGTGGTTGGAAGCAATCTGAATTCCATAACCAGGATATTCGGAAGAGTGAGCTTTTGGTAAGGCCCACTCGGACTTGGTTCCTTGAAGTAAAGGAAGGGCAAGCGCCATTTCGCTGTAGGTGACGTCAGCACCGAGTGTCTTCATGAGACGACGGTAAGGAAGGTTTCCAACAGTGGTCAAAGGAGACACGATCTTGGCTCTTCTCAAATCGATTCTCTTTTTCTCTGCTGGCGTGAATGGTGCCTCCACGTAAGAAGACACGTTGTTCTTGACGTCCTCCTGTCTCTTGGCGGCGTTGGCTTCGTTTTGCACGAACGTATCAAGGTACTTGATGTAAGGAATGGACTTGGAGAAGTCGTACCTGTTTCTCTGCAAGTTGATTCTGTGACCAGGCTCAATCTTATTGTATTCGGTGTTGTCGTTCTTGCTCTTTTCCACCAACTCCTTGTTCTTCAATACTTCCTTGTTCTCCTTGTTGTAGTGGGAGCTGAGCCATCTGCACTTCACGCCCACAGGGCAGTAGCCAATGGCAGCGTAAACGGGACAAACGCCTTCAATGTCCGCCGGTTTCGACAGCAAGTACAGCTCCACATCGTGGGAGTTCTTGCACTTGTCTCCGTACGAACACTCTTGTTTCTGCGATGGATCGAGGAGGGTGGTGCACAAACGCACCTCCTCCTTCTGTTGCCTGAGATCTCTCTTTTTGTTTTGGCCACGGCCCTTCTTACTTCTTTTCGACCCGGCCTCTTGATTGCGGTCACCTTTTTCGGCCTCCTCATCGTCGTATGACTGCGCCTGGGGCGTGTCTGCAGCAACAATGTACTCTGCTTTGATGGGGGCAAAACCCTTGGTGTTTCTAGTGCTCTCCACCTGCACCCTTTTGGGCTCTGGGACTTCTCCGGCGTCGAACTCTCTTTTTTCCTGCTCAGACATGGAAGTACTAAGTGCATGAGCAGCCGCTCGCGCTTTTTCCTGGCATCGAGCGATACTGCACGCACACCTCATCGAAATTTTCAACCGCTACTCTTCTTACCCTAACATGTCGATGGACAAACGGAGGAAAACAGAGAAGCCCGTGCAGCCCAGAGGGTCCAAGATCTTCAGCCCATTTCGAAGCCTCGGTCATGTCTCCAACGAAATCCCCTTCGCCATTGGTACCTTGGGTGCCACCTTCTATATCGTCACCTCAGTGGGCCGGAGTTTCCAGATCTACGATGCCGCCACGTTGCATCTTCTTTTTGTGTCTCAGAAACAGACCGCCTCCAAGATCACTGCTTTAGCTGCTCACCTGCATTACGTCTATGTGGCGCATGGCCAGTGTGTTGGTATATACAAGAGGGGCCGCCTTGAGGAAGAAGTCAAAGTCACTCCCTCTTCCGCGGCTGCCACTATCACCAATCTCTTGGTTTTTGGCGACTACTTGGTCTCCGCTTCTACAGACGGGGACTTGACTATTTTCAAAAAGCCTGATGGCTCCAAGTTACACTCCGAACACTACACCACCATCTCCAGCATCAACCCGGAGTTCGATGGCGACATCGTGAGCTTGATTCATCCACCCACCTACTTGAACAAGGTCATCGTGGCCACAACAAAGCATATTTTCATTGTTAATGTCCGCACAGGGCGGGTTCTATACAAGTCACCTGAAAACCTCATCAAGGAGAACATCTCGTGCATTGAAAGTGCCACGGCTTTGGACATAATCGCTATCGGAACCAGTACAGGTGGCGTGTTTCTCTATAACTTTAGAGCAGGCAAGCTTTTAGACCAGCGAATCGTCGTGTCACCCACGGACGTCGGCGCCAAAGTGGTTTCGTTGTCGTTCAGATCTGATGGCTCCGAGCACTTGGTGGCCGCCTTGAACACTGGTGATCTTTACTTCTACGATTTAATCCGCAAAGCTCGTGTGCACGTATACCGCAACTGTCACGATGAAGCGTTTGGTGGAGTTTCTAATGCCAAGTTCCTCAATGGGCAACCTATTGTGGTCACCAACGGTGGAGATAATCAGTTGAGAGAGCTTGTTTTCGATCCTCCAGTGTCTCTATCTAACACTTCGGTGGTTGGCCCTCCGCGTCACTTGCGTTCCAGAGGAGGCCACTCGTCGCCACCTGTGTCGATTGTGTTTCCCAACGAGGAAAAAACTCATTTCATGTATTCGGCCTCCAAAGACCAATCGTTGTGGAGTTTCTCGTTGAGAAAAGACGCTCAGGCCCAGGAGTTCTCGCAAAGAGCACCTAGAGGCGCCAAACTCACGGCACCGGAGCCTGGAGTCCGTGGCAAGTTTCCTGAAGTCACATCCGTCACCATGTCTGCCACGCGTGAAGGTGAGTGGGAGAACATGATCACCACACACAAGGGCGAAACCTTTGCAAGAACTTGGGATACAAAGCACAAGCGTGTTGGTCGACATGAATTGGCTACGGTTGATGGTGGACTAGCCAAAATCACGTGTGTGTCGCAGTGTGGAAATTTCGGTCTTGTGGGTTCGTCCGAGGGTGGAATTGGTGTATACAACTTGCAGTCGGGTCTTTTGAGACGAAAGTACATGTTGCACAAAAAGAAGGCTGTCACGGGATTGGCCATTGATGGAATGAATAGAAAGATGGTCAGTTGTGGACTAGATGGTATCGTGGGATTTTACAATTTTACCGACCTGAAATACTTGGGGAAGTTGCAGCTAGACGACCCTGTCACTGACATGATCTACCACAAAGGCTCCGACTTGATTGCTTGTGCCTTGGATGATCTCTCCATTGTTGTTATTGATGTGGTGACTCAAAAAGTGGTCAGAGTATTATATGGCCACACGAACAGAATTACCGGAATGGACTTTTCGCCTGACGGGCACTGGGTTGTGAGTGTCAGTTTGGATGGCACGCTACGCACGTGGGACTTGTCGACGGGTGGATGCATCGATGGTATCCGGCTTCCTAGTGTGGCCACGAATGTGAAATTCACTCCTTTGGGTGACTTTCTTGCTACCACTCATGTTTCTGGAAACGGGATTTCTCTCTGGACGAATAGGGCGCAATTTCACCCTGTTTCAACCAGACATGTCGAGGAGTCGGACTTCACGCTGGCTTACTTGCCTAGTGCAGCAGGCGATGGTGGGGTGTCGATGATCGACGGTGCATTGGAGAAATTCGACGAGGACTTGGACGTCAATCAGATATACCACTCGGTGGACCAAGTCCATGATGACCTCATCACTTTATCTTTGGGTCCCAGAACAAGATATCAAACCATCTTGCACGTTGAAACCATCAAACAGAGAAACAAGCCCAAGGAAGCACCCAAAAAGCCCGAACAAGCGCCCTTTTTCTTGTCTCTTTCTGGAGCCAGTGTCGGTGACCAAGCGGTTGTAGCCGAAAAAGGCGAAGCTGCCATGACAAGCCAGACAGAGCACGAAACTGGAGAGTCCCGCTTGATGAGTTTAAGGGCCAACGGCACACACAATTTCGAGTCAGACTTCACTCGCTTGCTCAGAGAGGGCAGCCAAAAGAGCGACTACTCTGAATTCCTTAAGTTTTTGAGCACAGCCTCGCCAGCTACACTCGATCTTGAGATCCGCTCAATCAACACGACCCCACCATACTCCGAGATGTGCCATTTTGTCGAGGCCTTGTCTTTTGGGGTGGGCAAAAACTCTGATTTCGACACATTCCAGGCCATATCTGCGTTGTTCTTGAAGCACCATGGCGACGTCGTGTATGCTAACCCGGATGGAGAATTGGTGCAAGCATTGGAGAAATGGGCCGACATCAACGCACAGCAAGGTGCCCGTCTTGACAATCTCGTAAAGTTCTGCTCAGGGGTCATTGAATTTGTCTCCAGCACTTAATGCCTCAACAGTATATATTAGTAAAGATGAAGAAGGATTCCAAGAACGTGTGCGTGTATAGCCTACCTTCACGCTTATCTGCGGCTGCGCATCAGCACGATATTCGCGGTACCCATATTAGCATACCACATCATGAGCTTCAACATAATACAGCCATTGAACAGGGTTCTGGTTCCTGGGGGAGTCAAAATTACCTCGATCCATGCCATCAAGAAAAAATACTTCATAGGCTTCTCCAATGGCGACCTCACCATCATGAGTATGAGCACTCAGCCAGAGCCTGTCAGAGCGGAACAGAAGTCTGTTCGAAGCTTCCGGTCTTTGAGCGAGATAAAACGCTTATTTGTGGACAACGAGCTTTCCCAGCTTCTTGTGCCGGAAAAAACATTCAAGAACGTGACAGGAAACCAAGCCCCTATAGTTACCTTGGATTCTCTTCCGCTATATGCTGATTCCAACAGAGAAGTGCTTATCATTGGCCAACCCGATACCCTTCAAGTGTTTGAGTGGGTCAACTCTCATTTGAACTTGGTTTCCAGCTTCGACGACGTGAAGACATACAACCATTTCTCTCACGTGGAGCTTAACGATGCTCTGGACAGCATTGATAGGCACAGCGGGGGCAAGAGCGTCAAAAAAGGGGCCAAAACCACCAACTACTTTCTTTTAGGCTCTCAGAAAAAGCTTCTTATATATGAGATTGTCCGCAAGTCGAGAAACATATTTGAGTTTGTGTTGACAAAAGAGTTTTCACTCAAGAGCAGATTGAAGGCTTTGCAGAGCTACCCGGAACGCTCTCTCGTGATCTTGGCTTTGCTGTCCAGTTTTTTCAGCTTGAGCCTTCGAGACGGATTCCAGTTAACAGAACTAGAGAACAAGCTGGCCAATAACCTCGCCCAAAACACCTCGTTCAGTTACTTTGGGCTCTCGTCAACTAGCCCTACCGTCAAAATCATGCCACTCACAGAAACCACGTCCTTGGTGGTCCGTGATACCGAAATTGGAGAACTAGCTTTCGATGAAGCTATTCCTATCTTTCAAAATGGCTCTGATATTTCTCTCTCGGCGAGCCCGAATGAAATAACATTGCTTCACCCAAATTACCTTCTTGCAGTTTACCCCAAAATGCTTGAAGTGATTGAAATCACAGGCGGCCAGCGCGTGCAGACTTTCAAGTATCAACTGAAATCGGCCTCCCCGCTTCTATGTTTGAGTGGATCGGTTGTGACCATTGTTGCAGGAAACTCCATATTACAGTTTTCCTATCTCTCATATCAAAAGCAGTTGGCGCAATTTCTTTCCGTTCGTGGTGAGATAACCCCGACTAAAAGAAAGGATGTGAATAATGACATGCAGTTATTTGGGTTAGAAAGAGCAATATCCTTGTTGAGCCTTCTCAGTGAAAAGGACGACTTTTTTTCTAATGACCAAGAGCACCGTGGTCCACCTTTGAAGACGAAGAACCTCCATCTTAGAGATTTATTCAAGGAAAAGGCACTAGTGTATTTCGAGTCTTACTCGAAGTATCACGAGGCCTTGGTTGAGATTGCTTCTGACTGGATTATCACCTACACCGAGATACTACACCTCTTTCCAGATTTTTTGAATGGTAATATCCAAATTAACCACGAGATCAGTCAAGACAAAGATTCGAGGGTAAATTCATTAAAGTCGATCACTCTTGTCGAATTGAAAGACTATATCGCTCGGGAATCGGAGGGCGCGAACGCTGCCTCGAAACCAGCAGACGTTCTCAAGATGGAGGACTTTTTCAAAGCAGTGAATAATTTGATCATTTATTTGACTGATCAAAGAAGAATTCATCTCAGTCTTTTGAGCAGTAAAGATGACAATCCATACATTGTCTGGAAATCTGTGCATATCCATACCGCGGACTTGTATCCGGGAGTGGACAAGATGAAGCTCAAATCTTGGTTGGAAATCTCTGCCAGTGCAATAGATACTACGCTTTTCTTGTGTTACTTCTATGTGAAGCCATTGCTACTTGGGCCTCTTTTACGTTTGCCTAACAATAAGTGTGATGCCGAAATTGTGAACAAATGCATTCTAGAAAGCCTCAATATGCGGTCGTCCCAGCTGGGTTCCTTTATGAGTCAACTCCTCGACTTTTACTACGGCAGAAGCTTGCATAAAGATGCATTGGACATGCTTTTCAATTTATCACGTGAAGATTCAAATGTGCTGACAGAAGCGAATTCTTTTCTCAAGGGTCCTTGGTTGACAGTTCGGTATTTACAAAAGTTGTCCAACTCGAACTTGGATCTCGTGATTAAATATGCCAAAATGGCCATGAGTGAAACCCCTGATTCAGCTGGCGAAATAGCACAGATGGTTTTCATGAGCGACACCTACGAATGTGAAAGTTATGATAATTACAGGGTGCTTGAATTCTTCGAAAGTATGGAAGAAAAACGTGGGTTTCCTAGGCGTTATCTCGAGTGGCTCTTGCAAGAAAGTGATGTATTGGATAACCCTTCAAGAGCCAAAGATCGCGATAAGCTCGGTACCAAATTGTGTCTCTTATACTTGGAGGAGCTTAAAAATAGCTCCGAAACAGATGATAAGTTCGTTGAGACTTCAGCCTACAAAAAGTTATTTGCGATTCTCGCCAGTGGCACGGATTACGTTCCCTGGACCGTTTTGAAGAACATTCCCCTCAGACAGGATAGGTTTTTGAGGCTCACTATTCTTGTTTACCGAAGGCTTGGCGAACATTCGAAAGCTGTGGACATCCTCTTCAATCAATTGAGGGACTTCGACTCTGCTGTACACTACTGTGCAGACGTATACCAGGAGCCAAACGGGCAAAAAACAGGACAAGACTTGTTACACAAGCTTCTCGAAGATTTGCTTATGCATTACGAAGAGAACATTGACTATGTGGCTCAGCTTCTTCTATCAGAAGGAAGCAAAATGTCGATTTTTTACATTCTCAACGCTTTGCCCAAATCATTTCCCTTGCACAGAATCTCCGGCTATTTTGAATCCTGCATCTACAATACCGAAGAGCAGATGTACTCCACTCGAGTCAAAGGCCAGCTATACAAGATAGGTGCCACCAAATTGCGCCGCCAAGCATTGGTGGCACAATCCAAGTCATCCCTTGCATCAAGCGAACACGAGGCGTGCCGAATTTGCAATCGCCGATTCGGGCATCAACTGCTCTGTTTGACGCCTGAAAACAAAATTGTCCACTATAGTTGCTACAGTGCTAAGGCGTAAATCCGCTGGGGCCGCGAAAACGTGAAGGAGTACTGCCGTTGCCACTCTATGCAGTGCGAGACATCGGGTTTTGACGCCGTGCGGTCAATTCCTTGCGAATGCTTCTCTGCATATAGCTGAAAATGTGTTTATTTGGAGATCGTCTCCATCCAAGAATATCCTTGCTCGGAACGGACAACTGCATTTCGAGACAAAATTTTTCTCGGCTTCCCACAATGACCCAGGAAGTTTGGCCATATCTGGCATCACTAAATGAAGATCCTTCTTCAAAAATTCGCCTCCCTCCCATATCATTTTTGTCTCAAGCTCCCACCCAATTTCCGCCGATGAACTCGGAAAGCCCTGCCGACAATCGCCCCGCATCCCACGCTAGCAAACTGGATTTTGCTGAAGCTATACCACAACTCAAATCTAATGTCCTTTCGTCTAATGCCGAGAATGTGGCTAAAACTGCAAGTGTGGGGCAACTCAACGGAGACCAGAAATCAGGGGTTGCCAACTCACAGCCTGCAAACAACCTAAAGTATAAGGGCTCGGAGCGTTCCAATGGACGAGATGAACCCCCTCCGTTCTCCCAGAAGCATGTTCCTGCGCCGCAATTCCACGCACCCCAGCAACATATCTTCCATCCGAATCAGACCCCTCCGCAAGTGGTCCAGCATCTTGACAATCGCAATCTTCTGGAGACTGTCCAGTCGCTACCGCCACGAGCATCTCAGTCCTCGCATCATCACCATCATCATTCCCACAATCAAGAGCATCGGCATCATCATCACCATCATCACCAGCAACATCCAGCACCACGCCGTGTCTCGCAAGCAGAATCTCAAAAGGCAGAGCCAGAGAAAAGTATCAAGAAATGTTCACCTGTGATCAATTCCGTGAAGCCAAAGAAATCAAAGATTCGAGCTACGGTGAATACTGCCAAGCAAGTCAAAAAGCTCATGGAAGCCTTGGATTTGAAACGAAAGCATTTGGGTACGCTTGTATACAACCCTACCACCACCTGGGATGACTTGCAAATCGCCAGCTTGCGTGGTTTGAATGATGAAGAGGTTAAGCGCTTGGTCTACTTGCAAGAGAACTCCCACGCGAGAGCAAAAGAGCGGGGTATGAAAGAGAGCTATATTCCGGTGCTTCCCCCTCTTTCAGAAAGCCAAATCAACAATCTTGTGGAAATCAAAATCCCCTATAAGTTTATAAAGAGTTTCCAGTTACAATTCGAGACAGGCAGTCCAACAAATCCTATTCCCTTGTGGGGCGGATCCGGAGGCATCTTCAGTGACGACTCTGATATTCTTGGTGCTCTCAAAATGAGCGGTGTCTTTACCAATACCTTGGACCTAAAAGAATGGAATAGCTCTTGGAAGAGCAGTCACGTGGTGCGACCTGCGCTAGTCCACAGAGATGCAGATGGCTATGATCTCTTGGATTTGAGTGTTACGATATTGCTCTTACCGGGGTTGGACTCCTACCACGGAATGTACCAAAACGGCATCTATTCCAGGTCCTGGGTGGGACAGTCGCCACATGACGGTCTATCTTACGCAATCTACAACGTGAAATGGGAATCTCTTGGCCAGTTTGGAAAAGCATTAAGCAAAAGCTTGAAAAGAGCTTACCAGAATGAAGAAGAGATCTCACATGGGCAACAGAGTGAAGGCAATGGATGGGTGTTCAAATATAAAAGGGCCTGAGGTTTATTTCAGTGCGGCGCGAGCATTAAAGTTGCCCCGATGCACTCTTGCTGGCTCGAGCGGTGGTGCATACCAGCGTGAGCTTCATCAGCTGAGCCGCGCAAGCATCATGACAAGGGCCGATATGGCCGATTTCGGCTTCCAGCCCAATAGATAATACGAAAATGGTAAAATAAAACCCTCTCAGGTCCCGCCCGTCTCACCTCCATAATTCGGACAGTGCTCCAAACGGTTTATCTGCAGGAATGTGTATACCCGCGTAATTTTTGGAATTCGCATCTTGGAGCATACATATTGAGCAAGCTAACCCCGGCAATCTCAGCCTAGAAATCTTCACTATCCTTTCTTTCATTTTTGAGAGTATTCATCCGGACATTCGCCGCTTCATGGCCAGAACAAGTGCAAGCCCCGCTCGTACCCAAAACGCTTCGCATAGTGCATCCTGAACTCGGGGATTCTCCCAATGGATAGTTTATCTTTCAAGACCGCAAGCTCCACCATCAACGCCGAAAAGGAGACATCTTCGCCTTCCACCCCACGAGACACTGCCGACGTACGCAAGTCGCAGAAGAAAATCCGCAAGTGCCCGTCGTTTATCCGAAAGATCTCCAACGAGTGGAGCCACTTTTTGGTCAAAATCCGGCAAATCACCGACTTCAATCTCACTGACGAAGAGTTCATAGACTCGCTATTTGATAGCAGCGACGACGAATTATTTCCGGTGCACGCCAAAAACAGAGCCAACACCAACTTGACAGAAGCAGAATCCCAGTTTTTGCTTGATTACAAGAAACACAACCTGCTTGACAAAATTGCCGATCAACACAGAAACATGATGAGTTTTTCTGAAACCCCTGTGATGAGCCCCATTGGAGATAAGCTGGCTTTTTCCTTGTGCACAACGAATAGCAAAGATGGGCACGCGCTTTCCGAGCTTTCCTCGACACAGCACACAGATTCCAGTGGCAATGTCGAAAACACCACAGACCCCGAGAATAACCCCGGTCAGGCTCTATGGGAGGAGAGACGAAAGCAGTGGCTTACGCCTTCTAGCGACGTAGACACTGAGGAAAAGCGAAACGCAAGAATTGCCCAATCTACCATCAGGCACATTTCAAAAACACTGTATCCCCGTCTTTATAAGGACTTCATGGAAAAATCCAAGTCTTTGAAGAAGGGAAAGGCCATTAATTTGGAGGACTTCATTGCCATCATAAATGCAGGTTGGACTGCAGAAAAGAAGTGGGAACGGGCAGCCCAGGGGCTACCGTAGGGGGGCAGCAGAAGCCAAGGTGGTCGGTCTGCCTGCAAGTCGAGGCTAATCAATAATTCACCGTGTGATAACACTCGTTTTAGTTTTCTCAATAAGCTCCATGGCTTCTTCTAGTATCCGTATTTTTTGGTCCACGTGCTCAACCTGACGCTGAAGGGAATCCACGCAGGACTCGGTGGCGTCCTGATCCACATATAATGCCCGGCGTGTTCGCTTGATTAAGCGGCCGAGATCCTTCTTCGCCTGTACGAGCTCTTCGCAGTTACCCGCTAGATCCTCATTCAACTGGCGGTCAATTTCCTTGTCTAAGTCATGGATAGTGGTGATTTTATCCAATAAAGGCGGGCACGAGGCTGTATCGTTTGTGGAGTTGGCGTGTATGATAGCATTGACGGCCTTGACCAATTGACTCGAGGCTGCTGTGGACATTTGGAGTTGTTTGGCCTGTTCGACTTTTGCGGCCACGATTTTGTCACGATAAGAACTCATTTTTATACTTCATGGAGAAATGCGTGGCGTGGAGACGTAAGCTGCGATTGTCTGGGTCGCGTGGGCCCGTGCACCTCGCGCATACTCATGCTTCATGCATAACAATCAGGGCCACTCCACTGCGCGTCCCACAATGCATCACCAACACCTACTAGAAAGTTCTCTTTTTGTTGCTATCCCTCTGGCAGACAATGTGTCTGTAGAGCCGCTTTTGGGTTTGACCGACTTGGAGGGCGTGGATCTAGGCCGGCTTATCGATTGCTGCTACTACATGTTAAGAGAGCGAGGTCTATCCGAGGCAGAGGTGTTGAGGGTGTGGGAAATACGGTTAGTTATCATGCTCTTCAACAACCAGCTTGTACCGGCAAAAAGAGAAGCGTTGAATTTGAACAATGCCCTCTACCTCCACGAAAACCCAGGGGCCGATCCAGCAAACTCCACCCAACCACTACCTAAACTGCAAGAAGGAGAAATGTATCCGAAACAGTCATCTCCATCTGCATCCAGTACCTCACTTATACAGTCTGGACTACCGCAGAGGGTGGCTGTGTGCCCGTTACCCAATAACAACGACTGCAGAATACCCGATCTGCTCGTGCGACTCTTACTCCGGTTGAAGTCGGCCCCAAACCTAAATCTGGTGACCGAGTTTTACAAGCTTTCTTACCAGTACCGTTTGAGAAGTCTGGCTGGCGAGGGATACGATCTACAGGCCAAATTGATATGCTTTGCATACGCCATCGCGTCTGTGCTAATAATCAATAAAGACTACATCTCGCTACTATCCTTGGCAGAGTCTATCTGCGGCGATTTGGAGTGTGTCTTGAAAGAGGTTGACTCGAAATCTTATGAAGCCTATGTCTCGAACATGAGAATGGTATGGGTTTGGGTCAAAGTTCTCAGCTTCAAGAACAAAGCATTCCCGAACATTAAGAGTGTTAGAGATATCTCAGACACGCAGGTGGTTATGGTGGCTGAAACCTGCCAACCAATATTTCAGGAAATTGATGCCAGAACCTTCACTGCATTAAAGTTTGTCTTGACCAAGCTAAACAAAGACTCGCGTGAGTTGACTCTCGATAGCCTCATCAGAGCTATATACTCGGACGCCATCTCCACGAGAATAATGTGTTGCACGTTATCTGTGTGGGATATCGAAGCGACGTATCAAACCACCCTATCTGAAAAAGAGCTCATAGTGGCGTTCGATGCTGGATCCTCGCCTCTAGATACCACTTATGCCACGATAGTATCGCAATGGGGAACATATTTCAACAAGCTTTACGGCATGGAGTAAGTGGAACTTTTATAGAAAATGAAGCAAAGCACAACTTTCAAAAAAGGAAAACTCTTATCGATCGTGAATCCGTTGCGAGAAGGTGTCTGAAATTACTCGCAGCCAAATACACGAGATGCACGGGTCTAGTTCCCCGCCCTCGCTTTCCAACATAGTCACCTGACCCCGCTAACCGGTGAAGACTAGACCCTCTGGCAGCTGAAACACCATGGGTGAAAAGGGGATTGATGATCTAGCTTCTCTTTTCCTCCCAGATCTTCTAAACCCACTCGCCAATCCGAATGATCTTCCGAGACATGAGTTAGAGGAAAACATTTATCCGTTCTCTCTGGAAGAGCCAGTCTTCAGACCCAACTCTGGGGCAGCAGCGCCGAAATTTTATGCTGGCCCCCAGCAAAACTCTGGTTTGCCAGACATGAACTATCCGTCGGCGGCAGACACTCCTCAGCAATATCAAATGATGAATCAGGCTACCATGCAGAACACCAACATGAGCCCTTACAGCAATGGAAATACCTTCAATAACGCCTTCTCTGCAAATAGAGTATTTTCACCTTATCCAGAGATAGACTTTGGCCATTTTCCTCATCACGCAGACTTCGTGTCCAATCAGCCAGACCTTCTGCAACAGCTCAGACACAGGCAGCCGCATATGATGCCCTCACAGCCATCGATGCAGCCTGCTTTATCATCTTACGAGTCTCATTTATGGCCTATGGATTCCCAAAACGCTATGTATCAAGGTCCACTGCGTGTTATGGACGGCTATCAGGCATACTATGGACAAGGTCCGAGTATGAGTGATTCCCGACTACAGGGGCCAAATATGAAAGACAGCCATCTGCGTGCTCATGCACCTAAGGAAGGTCATTTGGTGGAGGCACACGCCAGAAAACGGGAGCTGAAGACCCTTGCTGATTCTAGTGTGGTTGCTGAAGCAGAGAAAGGTCCGAGAGAAAACGCTCAAATCAATATCAACTACGCACCTGACGTATTAATAAGGCTTTTGGATCTTAAGCCTGTTTCCATCGACAGTTCGTGCCAATCTGCGGTTTCACTTGGCGGTTTCTTGCGGGGACGACTTCTAACAAACAATGAAGACAACTTCAAGTACATCTCCGTGACTTCCGGTGCTGTGGATCCTTCTCTGGTTTATTCACCGCTGGTGATTTCATGCTACAGAAGGAACTACATCAATCTTTATTTGCGCTGCTCTATAGACTTGGCCCAGATACCTCAACACAATAACGAAAGTGTCCAGAGATTCAGGCTAGTCATTAGCGCACAAACAGAGGCGCATAATCCGACGCCGGTAACTTTTCTCATAATGTCAGATACCAAGGATAAAAAGGAGCTTATCAAGAGCGAAAGCTTGCCCATGAAATTGATCGATCCTGTGCACCTGATAGAGCTCAGCGAGTGTCAAGAAGAACAATACTTTTTGGTGAAAAAGCTTAAGTTCAATAGTGCAACTGCCAACAGCACTCACTTCAGCTTCCAGACATACAATCAGCTCCGCGTGCTGCTTTATGCAGAATACCCATCCGGCGACCATCTAATAAGTCAGTCCAAGAGCTCTTCATTGATAGTGAGGGGAAGAAACCCGTCATTCTACCACTCGAAAAATGACCATTTGATCAAGTCCAGACCTCCCCACTACAAATCCAGTTTCGAATCCAGCCTCATGCTGGACGTCCCCGACTTATCAAAAGTCCCTCATGAGGAAGCAATTGAGCAGCATAATTTAGCAAGCTTAGGAATGAAGTCCGGGGACATGGGCCAAAGCAGTGAGGTAAAGCAAGATGACTTTCTAAGGCTGAAGTCCATGGAGTCCCTCCCAACTGTTAAAAAGGACAGCGATACTTTTGAGACTCAGAAGGGCATGGACCCAATGACGGGAATGAAATTGGAGCAGAGTGGGAGTGTCAGAGGTAAAACCAGTGAAGACAGCGATTATAATGGTGACGAAGTTGAAGATGACGAGGTTGAAGATGACGATGTTGGTGATGAATTGGATGGCGACAATGTTAGCGAGAAAGGAAGTGATTCATCGGGAGATGAAGAAAACCCTGCTCCTCATGACGATCGCAAGGCAAGAACGGCAACGGAGCTGCCTTCGGTAAGTGCTCCGAACGAAAAAGGTCTAGATAAGATCTTGAGTAGTATGTCGAAGGGTGAAGGTGACTCGTACCACTACTTCCCCATTCTGAGTGTTTACTACTTGCCTCCCATCAACGTGGTATACTTTCCGCATGGAGCCCATCATACCGAACCTACAGAGGACCAGAACGAGCAAACCAGCCAAAATCCTGACAGCAACGCATCCCCTTTGAGTCAAACACAGAGCGAGCGCAAAAACTCATCGAAAGTGTATTTTCGATAGTCAAACGTTGGAATTCTTCTAAAACAGATGATAACAAGAAACATATTGATGCATTTAAGAGTCAACACCGACTTCTATGAAGCATTTTACTTGCGCTGGCCGTACGCCTTGGTGGCGTAGTCTCCATCAATCACAATGACATTTTGCGGAGCGTAGTCATAGGTCTTGTCGAAGTAGCTTTTCAAGAGCAGCTTCACGCCCGCGGCATATCTTGCCTGGGCATCCAAAGAGGTTCCACTGACGTGAGGTGTCATTGCATTTCCACCTCCATACTTGTTCCGGAATGTTCTCCATGGGTGGTTGTCGGGTGCAGGTTGAGGGTACCACACATCACCGCCGTAGCCTCTGAGCTTACCGGAACTCACTGCGTCTGCGACATCTTGCTCGTTACAGATTGCTCCACGAGCGGTGTTCACCAACCAAGCTCCGTCCTTCATGTGGCTGATGAGATCCTTATTGAACAAGCCCTTGCTTCCCTCGTGAAGAGGGCAATTGATTGTGACCACGTCCGCCTGCGAAAGCATGTCTTTCAAGTCGGTGACCCGCTCAACAATGTTTTCCTTGTTATTGAACAAAGCGGAAGCCTTGTTGAGCTTGTCCACTGCATCAGAAGGCAAGTCTTGGTAATCGAAGTACAAAAGCTTCTTAGGGTTGAACGCAACTAAACGCTCCAACACCCTGTACCCGATTCTTCCGGCGCCAACAGTTGCAATGACCTTGTCCTCCAAGTCATATGTGTCTTTTGCAACTGCTGCGATGTCCCAGCCACCACTGATTGCCTGTTCGTGGGCAGGCACGAAGTTACGGACCAAATCTAATATGGTCATCAAGACATGCTCAGCAACAGAAACCACGTTCGACCCAGTCACTTCTGCAACGGTGATCTTGCGCTTGTTTGCTGCGTCCAAGTCCACGTGATCGGATCCTACTCCTGCAGTGATACAGATCTTGAGGTTTGGTGCTTGGTCAATTCTCTCCTTGGTGATGTAAGCTGGGTAGAACGGAGTGGAGATGATCACCTCTGCGTCCTCCAAGTGTTCATCAACCACTGAAGAGCCAACTGGGTCTTTGGAGGTGGTGGATACCAACTCGTAGCCATGAGACTCCACAAACTCTCGAATTCCCAACTCATTCTCGATGCATCCGAGTAACTTGGGCTCCTGTTTGGCGTGTTCCTTTCCCTCGTAGAGAACTAAGAGTACTTTTGGCTTAGGCATGTTTTATTGTTGTGATGGATGGTTTGTTGAGATTGGACTCTTGAATAAGCGGAAGCTCCTTTCTTAAATATCTGAGCTGATCCATTTCCGAGGCATTATTAAATGCCGCGTTTCGGGCTTTACCTTCCCACTTTTTGCAATCGATCCCAATGCGGCCTGAAACTCCCGCGCTACATTGTGGGGTAACACACGCTAGTCTGGATGCCATGACCTCGCCCATCCTCTACTGTCCTTGGACTTAACTTTTTGTGATTGTAATCAATCATCATTGTTTGTGAATTTATCAGCCTTTTAATGTTTGCTCTTAAACTATGTATTCTGGCTGACAGGTAAGTGGTACTGCATGTATGTCGCAGAATGTTCTCCTGGCTCGGACTTCTGCCACACGTGACGGCCAAATCCGGCGCTGGGTCACATTGTCCCCACGTATGCCTTTTCCGCGAGATTTAATTGTAGCCGAGTCTGGAGTGTATGTAAATTGCCGTGGCCACCGAGCTCCATAATAGTACTACAGCTAATTCCTTTGAATATCATGGTTGAGCAAGACTTATGAATATTTTGATTTCAGCAAGATTCGTCTAGAAACCTTGTGAGGTAGACCCGTATAAATATGATATTTTATGCAACTAATCAAAGGCCAACTGCTTCTTGATCTCAGCAATGGCACGACCCGGGTTCAAACCCTTAGGACAGGTTCTAGAACAGTTCATGATGGTGTGGCATCTGTACAAAGACATGGAGTTCTGCAACATTTCTTTTCTGACCTTGGAAGCCTCGTCTCTAGAGTCGATCAACCATCTGTATGCCTGCATCAAAACAGCAGGACCCAAGTATTGCTGCTGGTTCCACCAGTATGATGGACAGGAAGTAGAACAGCAAGCGCACAAGATACACTCGTACAAACCATCCAATTTGGCTCTGTCCTCGATCGACTGAAGGTTCTCTCTGCCGTCAGCAGGAGGGGTGTCTCTTTGTAAGTATGGCTGGATGGATTTATATTGCTTGTAGAAGTGGGTCAAGTCTGGCACCAAGTCACGCACAATATACATGTGAGGCAATGGGTAAATCTTAGAGTCCTTGCTGGTGTCGGTATCGATTCTGCACAAGCAAGCCAAGGTGTTGACACCACCGATGTTCATGGCGCAAGAGCCACAGATACCCTCTCTGCACGATCTTCTGAATGTCAAAGTAGAATCCTGTTCGTTTTTGATTTTCAAGATGGCGTCCAACACCATGGGCCCACACTCATTTAAGTCGATGTCGTACTTTTGCATCTTGGGCTCGACCTCGGGAGTATCAGGGTTCCATCTGTAGATCTGAAATGTCTTCATTCTAGGGGTGGCATCAGTAGCCAAGGTCCTCTGGAGACGGGAGACACGGGGAGCAGAGCGAAACAAAGTTCTGATCATGGCTGGATTATTGTGTATGTGGAGTGGGGGTAGAAAAAAATCCAGGTGTGAGAAAATACTGTTAGCGTCTTTTGACCCGGAGCGTTTCGTGTGCAGAATTGACAAATGAGATTTTCATGTGCTGTGATTGGCGGACCCCAGAATTTGAACTCGTGACTTATGCGCGCCTTTCCGAGGCATCACGACTGGTTATGAGCCCTGCGCGATCACGAACCCAGATCTGTTCGAAAGCAACCGCTTTGATCAGTTGCTGATTATATGTCCTTTACCTGCCTATGACGTCTGGAATCGAATAATGCCATATTGTGAAGTCTGTTATTAATGTGGGTGACTGTACACGGCCCATACATGCTCTCATCACGTGCTTAACGGACCAAAGGACTCAGTGTTGAGATGATACACGCCAATTGCTCTCAAATGCTTCTCAACAAAATCCATATAAGACTGTGGTCCAATCATGTAAACATCCTTTTCACGGAGTGATGCATCGAAATCTTTTTCCTGAAGCCGAGTGGCGATGTGCTCATGCACAGAGAACTTGTCGTTTTGCGCCTGCAACTGCCTGAGCCAATCTCCAAAAGGATGTCTGTCGATATTCAGATTTGAGTAGTGCAACTCGACCTTCTTACCTGCGTCCAAAGCAGCTTCCATGATTGAGATCATAGGTGTAATGCCAATTCCACCGGCGTACACAACCAAGCCTTTCGTGCTATTTTCGTTGTAGAGCTGTCCATTGGGAGGAGCCACTTCAATAGTCGAGCCCTCTTTGAGCTCATGGTGGATGTAGCTCGAGACCTTTCCGTCTTTGACCAATCTAACGCTAATCCGAAACTCTCCATCGCACGGAGTGTTGGAAATGGAGTATTCCCGAAGTTGTGGCTGTCCTGTCTCGCCGTCCGGATAGAACTTAAAGGTAACGTATTGGCCAGGAAGAGCATCAAGGGGCTTTCCATTCTTAGCTGCAAAATATATCGACTTGACATCCGAGCACTCTTGAACTATTTTTTGGACTTCAAACTCCCGGAAGCCTTCCCAGGATTGCTCCAAGTACATTTCATGCTCGATGTTGATGAGAGTCTGGGCCAAGTTTCCGTAAGCAGCAGACCACGCCTCCAAAAATTCTTTCGTGGCAATTTCCTCTCCCAAAAGCGTCTTCATTGTGTAGATGAGAGAATTGCCCACTATGGGGTAGTGTTGTGGGTAAATCTGCAAACCACAGTGCTTCACGCAAATCTGTCTAACAAACGCAGTAAGCGGTGTTATGTCATCGATGTTTTTGGCGTAATTGAGAAGCGCATGGGCCAATATCCTGGGTTGCTTGAGAGTCGCCTGGTTTGAGGGGTTAAAGAACACTCTCACCTCTGGGTACGTCTTGAGCATGTACTGGTAAAATTGCAGAGTGAGAGTCTCTCCATCCAGTTCCAAAATAGGAATGGATGCTTTGATTAGAGACTTCTGCCCATCCGTGAGTGGTTTGATCTCATAAATTCGAGTGGAACGTGTTGTAACAGGAGACATTGGCTAGTCACCGTGATGAAGCTGGCAATTTATAGCTGCAAAACCAGGATTAGTTTGCCGCGCCGAGAAAACCCGAAGTGCAGAAATGGACTGATGTCAAAATGAGCCATCGAGCACCCGTATTTCGCCTATGCGCGGTAAGCACGCATAAGAGCATCGCCTAAATCACGCACCTGCACACTTTCACAGCAGCCTCAGCATATATCCATGGCTGAACGCCTCCATCACTTGGCTCGTGGTTTTTGATTCGCATGAGAAATAATTCTGTCCGGCCAAATAGAATCCTCTCTCCCGTTCGCCGCTTGAGAACTTTTTGAAGGCTGCTGTGGAGTACCCAAATGTAGGAAGAAGGTAGTTATTTTGAGCATTGTCTTCCACAATGCTGCGGATGAATGGCGTGGCCAAAGTTCTGGCGGCCCGCCCAGAAATAAGCCGAGTCATAATGGTAGGAATTCTTGCTCCGCTCTTTATTGTCTCGGCAATAAAACTTGGGGCTGCGGACTCTTCGGTGGCTACGAATGCCGTTCCAACCTGCACCGCATCAGCGCCTCGCTCTAAGTATGCGTTCATTGACGCACTGCCGTCAATTCCGCCAGCAGGGATCAAAAACGGACGTTTTCTTGATTTTTCTGCCAACCCCTTGACCTGCTCGAAAAGCATCAGCGTGCTGAGATTCTCGTCGTCAAGCTCACTGCATAGAAAGTTGCCCCGGTGGCCGCCGGCTTCGTAGCCTTGGCATATCAACGCATCCATGCCTAGGCCTAAAGCCATCTCTGCCTCCTTTGCAGAAGTCACACAGCTCCATACGCTTATTCCACCCGCCTGGAGTTTCTGCACCGTTTCCTGTGAAGGGACGCCAAAGTGAAAGGAGACGATTCCGACCTTGGCTTCGATCAAATCGTCGATCAAACGGCCCAACCTTGCGTCGTCTTTCTCTTCTAATTCACGAAATGAAACCGTGGCTCTTCCGAACTCCCCGACTTTCTCGCTGATATCGCTAATAGCTTCACCCGTGGCACCATGGTACAACCTGTGTAAGTTGGACACTTCCGCGAGTGTCGGCTCGTGTTGCTCTCGGGGGTCAAAGCAAAAAAAATTGCAATTGACTATGGCAGATGGATTGCATTCCTGTCTGAACCTTCTGATGAGGTCAAAAATAGGGCGGGTGTCTCGAGTAATGTTTATTGGCGAAAGGGGAAGAGATCCTAAACCTCCATGTTTGTAGACTTCCAGAGCAAGCTTTGGAGTTGACACATTCGCCATGGGCGCCTGAACCACCGGCGTAGTAAGACCAAATTCAGCCAAAAATCTGTTAGAAACTGGCATAGTTGAGTTGGATCTGTTAGAAACTGGCATAGTTGAGTTGGATCTGTTAGAAACTGGCATAGTTGAGTTGGAATGCGGGGAGTCGCAATCGCCCAAAACACATGCCCCGATTACAGTGGCTCAACCCGTCCAACACCTGACCAAAATTAACCCGTAGATGATGTGGAACCTGCACATTAAAACTCGAACATTGGAAACTACAAAAAACCCACGTTGGGCTCATAAATTCTTCACATTTCCAATCTTTTATTTCCATTAATTAGTAAGGATACGCCACCGCAGATCTTCAAGCCTAGCTTCCTTCCATGTCACTTGGCATCGGGCCAGAACCTTCATCACTTGTTCCGCTCGAATCATATTCTGGTGCATTCCAGAGTGCATGTCGCATATGTACAGGAGATAGGTAGACTTCTAGTTGTTGATAGCCTCCAGAAGAGCCAATTTTCTGGAGTGTGTATCGAAGTAGGCACTCAAGTCTTGAAAGGACATTTTGCTTGGGTCAGCAGTCATGGTGTGTTTGTCCTTGAAAGTGACATGCACCTCGGGCTTGTCAGTTGGATTTTTCAAGATCTTGAAATCCACGGCGCAACCACTTTTCTGCTGACCAGGAATTCTGGCAAGGAAGAGCCTCACTGGTTTGGCACTGGCAGCGAAGGGGTCTAATTTGACTGCCACTTTGGTAAAGTATTTGGTGATCATGTGCAGAGAGAGAAACGCAGTGATTATTTTTTCACCTGGGATCAACATCCGTACACCCGGGGTTAGGCACTAGTCGATTTGGCACATTTTGTTTGTTGTACCTTCCGAACATACGGCCTATGACGTGCTGTGCTGCTGTCTACATTTAGGCTTTTTCCGTGTTTGCATTTATGAGCAGCTGTCAATTATTTGGGCACACCAAGAGAGCGAGAAATTCGTTTCGCTAAAGTGAGCGTAAACCTGGAGGATGTGCAAATACTTCAAAAACCAAAATTTCCCTTAATTTCGATATCATCCCTGAAGCAGTAGGAATCCAGCTGACTTACAGGTGGATTGGCGTCGAGTAAAAAAATCCTATAGAGTGCCTGAATCCAAGTATGTGAATCAGTACCGGTGCTTAACTACGAATACCAGAACAGGAACAAGCTGAAACTAGTGAGCGATATCATTCAAGGTAATTGCAGCAGCAAAAGCGCTACTAGAGTGTCTTCCATGTGTCAATTTTGTCCCTGGAAGTGTTGCCTCTTCTGTGATTGACGTTCTCGAAGTCAGCACCACTAATCCCCCACTCCGAATGCTTGAATTGCAAATCGGCATTCCCTTCGCGATGTTGTGCTGTGCCATCCCAAGTAGACCCACTCCATGGCATATATAAAGGTAATGATGTCGGCGTAGTCATTGCTCTTAAATGCCAAGGATTCCATAGTGTCAAGATGTTGCACCAAAGTTGGTTCAGACAGCAAGATGACGGAATATCGTTCACTTGGCCCAACGCCGTATGGAAATACAGCTTCCCATCACCGCTCCAATTGCCTTGCACAGGACAACGGACCATGGCTCTGCACATAAGCGACGCCGGTTGGCAAATAATCGAAGACCCAAATGAAAAACTTCGAGACCTTGAGCCAAATATGCGAAGAGCTTGTGATTGGGCAAGATTCCAGTGCATAGCTCATCAGTCAAAGCATGCTGTGTGGAATGTGCAAATTTGTGCATGTGCTTGCTCAAAAGCTGGCCACAGGCCATTGCTTGATGGCAACTATTGTTTTTGCCGAAAAACCGCCCACGGCCCGACTTATGTATCGGAGGCCACGCGCTTATGGGTCAAGTGCGTGAAGATGTGAGAGATACAAATATGGGGCGTGGTCGGAGAGTGCAAGCTGCAGGGCCACGTGGACTCCAAAGATCAAAACCTCGGAACAACAGAAGGTATTTCCGACGCGTAACGGCTGTGGCCTGGGTAAAGCTGAAGAGGGCTATGTGCATGTGAAAGGTGGTGTTTTTGTTTACCCTTCAAGCTGGCACGCGCATATGCCATTTGCTTATCTAGCGTTGCGACGTTATCTGGCGGCAGAACGGGCTCATCGGGCTTAAATTGCCCCGCTTGGGCCGGGGAATGTGATGCACAGCTATCTTCGTGCATGGGCTGCGAGATAAGCCGATTTATACGTCACAGTTTCAACGGTTCAAATCACCTCGGAACCCCGCTGGAAGGGGCAAAAAGAACAAAACGAACATAATTTGGACATGGACGAAACCCATTCAAAACCAGTTTTCACAAGTTTTGTATTCGGTCCCAGTGTTAGAACGTTGGAAAAACGAAAAACGCGCTCTCCACATTGCAGCGTCTGGAATGCGTACCCATTACGCAACATCGACTGCGCAGCTAAGATTACGTGAGCGCTGCTCTCCAGAAATCCAAACATCCACGGGTTCTAATAAGACCCAAAACCATATAAAAGGCCGTTGTTTCCGCCTTTCCCTTCTCATTATCATCATCAATCAACAATCAATCAACAATCAATCAGCAATCAATCAACAATCAATCAACAATGAAATTCTCTAGCTTCTTTTCCCTCGCTTTCGTTTCTGTCGCCGCCGCCTCTCCCGTGGCAACCCAGGTCGAAAAAAGACTCGACCTTACTCCAGTCACTGACCTCGTCAGCTCGGAGGTGTCTGGAACCGTGGCTGGTGTTGCTGGAGTCGCAAACTCCACTTCCTCCACCGTGGACACTATTGTCAAGGATGTGGAAAGCTTGCTCTCTACCCTTATTCTGGACGTGGAGGGCGTGGCCTCCGCAGCAGGAATCGATATCTCGGGCGTCTTGAGCACTGCTGGTCTTGCTCCTGCGACTAAGCGTGACATTGTGCCTGCTGATCTCGAGCGGAGAGACGTTGACGCTGTTGTTAGCGCTGTGACCAAGTTAGTTACCGACCTTTTGGGTAGTATTGTGACTTTGGCCGGCGATGCAGGTCTCTCCTTGGTTGGCACGCTTTTGTCTGTTTTGAATATCTAGCTTTAGCCATTTTGATACCCAATATATGCCATTCTCAGCGGTCGCAGCTTGCAGCCATGCCCCATTCTGTACGCAGGACTGCATGGGTGTAGATTTCACTCCAGGCCAACCAAATGAACCGCTGGAGCGCTTGTTCCCTGCAACACCACTTCCCGCTTGAGCGGGGTCACCGTGAAGTCACGTGACGCGACCACGCCCAGCTCGAGCGGCGAGTCGACGCCCGAGGCTTGGACGACGACTTCCGGCTCAAACGCCTGAAACCCACATTTTCTCGTATAGTACGGAACAAGGTTGTGTTCTTTGATCACCGATGCAACTAGAGTGTACGAAGACACGTGGCCCGGGAACCAATCGTGGTTGGGGAGGCACTCTGAAATCACGAACTCAAGAAGGGCAGCTCCTCCGCCAGACATGAACGAGGTATAGGCGGTCAACTCCAACTTCAAAGTCGTCCTCAGATCTTCAGGCATCTGTTCAGATATCGTCACCGGGGCGTCCTCCACCTGGACGGTGGCACGTGATTGCAGAGCCTGTATCTCCTTGAGTCCCATAGTTGCAAGACAGCGGTCCAAGACGGAAGGGTCCAAGTCCTCTTCTGGTGCTAATGTGTGAATCTTCACTGATTGGGGCGTCAATGGCCCGAATTCTTCGACAAGATGTGGCGGAAGATCTGAATTGTGACTTCCCGATAAAGGCCACACGTCCAGATCGAAAGTACGCACGTACCCGTGCTCATTGTCCAACCGACGAAACACCTCCTTGGATCCTAGAAGAAGAAAAAGCACGCAATCCTTATCGGGAGAAAGCCCCAAGCAGCGTAAGAAGGTATCGGGGGATTTGACACGCATGGATTGAATGATGCCGTAAGTGGCCATTGCCTTCGAGTAGGCCTTGTTGATCAAGCGGGTCAACACATCATATTTGGCGGGCCCCGGGTTCTTGAAAATCCATTCCTTACGTAGTATGACCAATTCGTAGCTCATGGTGTGACACTGATCACCTGTAGCAAAGTAGTGCTTCCCGGCGCGCTCCTGCGTATTCTATTGTTAGCCAGCCATTGGGATTATGGGTCCACCATTCAGCATCGGAATTTACTTTGCCGGATTTACCGGCTAGCATCCGCTGCAGTCACTCTTTCGGTGCTCGAACGACCGGCAGCCCGCTTCTCCAAATACTGTGTGTACTTCACGTCCCGTCTCTTTCGGAGGTATCCAAAGGTGTAGTAGGCAACGGGAATGTACGACAAGAGAGTCGCCTTGATGGCCGCGTCGTGGTACTTGTTTTGCACAAAGGCCAAGCTCAAGAGCACCAAAATGAGCTCACTGACAAACGACACCGGGAACGTCAAGTAGAAATGCGAGTAATGGAGGAAAAACAAGAAGCCTGGCGACGACTTGGTCTTCAACCTGAACGTGTGATAAGTGTAGTCGATCACATTCTGCACACACCAGGCGGCAATCAAGAAGGAGTAGGACGTGTGCTTGGCGATTGCAGGATGCGGGTAGATGACACCGTAGCAGATCCACACCATCCGAAGAGCCGCAAAAAGCGCCCAGAGATCTTGCATCAAGTATTTGGGTCTGGCAAGGAGGTTGACAATGAAAAATCCCGCCAATGGCAAGACGGAGCACACGTGGAAGAAATCGGCAATGCCTTGCGGCAAAAAACGCCGGCCCACCAAGGGAAGAAGCAATGCTAGGCGGCCTAGGCAACAGATCCAGAGAGTCGTTGAAAGAAGATTGTAAAAGAACACCACACGGAGTTTGCGAGTTAAAGGGTACAAGGCCATGAAGAGAAGTAGTAGGAAATCAGCCTTCGCGCATCTGTAGTGGACTTTCGACGGCGAGAGAATACAGGGAATAGTCAACCAGAAGCAGAATTGAGGTGCAGGAAAAAGACCCGCCACCCTGCGGCGGTTCGGCATCCTTCAGAGGGAGAATGCCAAACTTGGCTTCGCCAACTGGGTCGATGGGATCCTGCACACAGCAAGCATAACATGCTCAAATCTCGCCAAGAACCCCAACTACAATGAAGTTCTTCGTGCCGCTTGCGTTCCTTGCGCTTTTTGCTCTCGTGGCCGCATCATGGTCGCCCGAGGATTATGAGATCTTCTCTTTGAACGACAAAGTACGGGAGGATTTGGGATCCGAGGCCACGTTTTACTCCTGGTTATCTCTCCCCAAGGGCCATAAATCCACAGTGGAGGAGATCAACAAAGCATACAGAAAGCTTTCCAGAACCTTGCATCCAGACAAGTTCAAGAAGGGCTCCAAGTCCAACAGAAAAGCCGCCGAAGAGCGTTTCCAGAGGCTCTCTGCTGTGGGCAACATCTTGAAGACACATGGCTTGAAAACGAGATACGACTACTTCCTCAAGCACGGCTTTCCCAAATGGAAGGGTACTGGGTACTTTTACTCCCGCTTCAAGCCCGGCTTCGGCTTCACAGTGCTTGTTTTGTATGCCATTATAGGCGTTTTTCAGTATGTCTCATTGAGGATAAGCAGGAAACAGGACTACAAGAGATTAGCAGCGTTGAAACAAGATGTGATTGCAAGGGCATGGAACAACTCCATAATCCCGCCCCTGGACGGATCATCTAGAAGAATTGGTTTGAACGGGAACGAGTTTCACGTATCTCCAGTAGGAGAAGTCAGCTTGGTGCAGAAAGATGGCAGAGAGGAATACTTGGAAATATTGGACGAAGATGATATCAACACCAACCCTGGTTTCAAAGAAACCATCTTTTACAAGCTTCCTTGCTTTATGTGGAACCAGAGCTTCGGCAGATTTACTGGTCGGACCATCAACACAGACGTGGTTTATACCAACCCGAACAAGGGAAAGGAAACAATGCCCCACGACAAAGCTGAGGACCAGAAGAAAAAAAACCAACGCAAAGGAGCAAAAGTGGAATTGCCCAACGGCAAGGTCATGTACAGCCGTAAAAAGGGAAGAAAATAAGAGCCGTGGCAGTCGTCAAATGAATATATAAATATTTTCTTAAATGTGACTCTGAGGAGCCAGCTATCTCACTCTTTGTGCTTGGAGACTCGGTAGAGTTGACAGTCGCTGTCTTCATCAGATGAGCTGCTTCCAGAGAGATCATGCATGTAATCCTTCTCTTGGCCCAAATTCATCCGATGGCCGTCATATTCCTCATAAAGCATATCTTTGTTTTCAAAGTCAGCAGTTGGCGTCATATTTTTGATTGAGACATCAGATATTTTTAAGCTCGTCTCGTTTTCACCGCTTTCTTCATCGTCTTGATCATCATTACTATCATTGTGATCAATGATATCAATGTCGGGTTCGATGTTATCGAAATCATCCCCGCCGATGTATTGATAGTCAGACTTTCCTTTGCTTTGATGTTTCTGATTCTCCTCAATTTCATCCTTCTCACCGTCGCTACTATCTCTGATAAACTCCTTGTGATTCGAGGAATCACCCAAAATGATTGGAGGATCTCTCTTGAATCCATCCTCCTGGTAATCTTCTTGCAGAGAATCTGGGAATTCTGGGTCTGTTCCCAAAATAACGTTGTAGAGTTCTCTAGTTTTGAGAAGCACTTCTGAAATAAACCAGCTCCAATCTTTCGATCCCACTGCTTCCACAATGACCGGAGAAATCAACGAGGGCTTATACAAGGACGTAAACTTCACAACCTCCTCACTCATAAGAATGAGATGCCCCATGTAGCCCGGACGAGGCTCTTTCTGGTTCTGGAAAGCGTCAACTATCAACTTTGTGATCGAGCATTTTGTAGTGTCGAACAAGTCCACAATCAAAAATGAGTTATAAGAGTTGAGCTTGCCATTGAAAATCTGCTGAATCAAGTCGAATATGACATTATGGAAAAAGTTGTGCCAAGGGAAAAGTGGTAATTTTTCCACAATCATGTTGAGCATGCTCAGATCCTGGAATTTAATCTTAAAATAGTCTCCAACACAGGGCTGATCCCTGAAACTCTGATTTCGATCTTCGCAAACAAAGGGGTTGTCAGAAGAGACAGCTGGCTCTTCATCATCAGAGTCTTCATATTGCATTTCCAGAATTAAGGTTCTGCATTTATGGTCAACATTTTGAGAATCTTCAACACTCGACAAGGAAGCGTCGTTCTCATCATTATCGGATTTGAGGTCCAAATCACTCATATCTGCAGTTGTTTCAGCTAGTGCTTGATCAGTAGAAAAACCTTCCATACTTTCACTTAGCGCAGCTTCAATATTTTGTGCTTGTCTGCATCGGATTTGATCCCTCAATGAGATTAATCGGGCGATTTTTTTGGAGTTGAGAAGAATCATGTTGGAGCAATGTAGCAACTCAGCAACGAGCTCAAAAATCCTGAAATTGGTGATTCCCAATAGCTTGTACTGGCTAGAGGAGATGTCTGGTTCAATATCCATCAAAGAAACCAATTTGTCTAGATTATCGGAGAAAAGTTTAAGTAGACCCCCCAAGTAAATAGGATTTCTGGAGCCTGGCGGATTCTGGTCAAAATCTTTAAGCCAGTAGAACATGGTCTGGACGTTTACCTCTCCTGCGCTTTTGGTATCGGCATTCTGGGATGTGTATGAACCGCAGTTGATGTCGTAGTCCGAGTTATTCTTGCGAATTATCTCAATTAGAATGGAAACACAGTTGGATATACCGTGCTTGTTGGAACTGTCCCTCCCCAAAGTTTTGTTTGGGATCTTGTATAGTATAATGTCATTGAGCATGGTTGTAATGACTTCATCAGATGCAAGCTCACGGGTAAGTTCATTCGGCCCAATGTTAGTTTCGAGGTCGACAGCCAAAGTCGCGTTGGAGGAGATGGTGACTAATGCTTTGATAAACTCCGTAGTTGCAGTTTGCTTGAATAGCTCTTGTTGAATTTCCGACTCGGTACCTTCCTCACCAGCCAATTGAGTGGGCGAGGGTTTCAAGATATCGACCAACTTGGGGATCAATTTCTGGTTAGAAAGAACAGCTATTATTCCCGTGGGAGAATCGGCCTTGTCAGTCTGGATCACTTTCAAAAAGAAGTCCATGATCAAAGGTATGTCGATCTTGCTCAAGAAGAGATCCACGAGGTTGTCTTGTTTCCTAATAAAATTGATCATTTCAATGCAATTTGTTTCCATCAAGTGGTCCAAGATCTGGATCAAGTAGGCCACTGATGGCGAGCTCTCATACAAATGCGGCAAGGAAAGAATGTTCCACAACTTGCCCATGAGGGCGGGCGCTTCAATGACTCTGTTCGAGATAACCCAAAGATCCGTCGAGAGAACCTCGGCCGCCGATTGGATGCACCGGTTGGTAATTTTGAAAGCATCCTCTTTACTTTCAAGTTGTGCACCGGCAGATTCGGCGTCAGCATCGTCGGCGCCACTATTCTGTGCCGCATCGTGATAGAAACCAACGCTTAGCACAATGTAATCGATAAAACCACCCAAAATATGGGGCTGCAATAGCAATTCCAAAAGCTTCTGTTCTCGAGCAGTCTTGGAGAGCAAATTGCCGCCGTTGTTGGACTCTGTGGTCGAGCTAGTGGTTGACAGCGTGTCATTGTTTGACCCTGGGACCTTCAACAGGCTTTCAGATTGCGCCAGCTGAGCAAACAGGAAGTTATTGTGCTTCAAGCTCTTGGTGGAGATGGTTTTGAGCTCATCTAGAAATTCGGTTAGGAGTTCCGGGTCTCGCAATAGACTGTCGACGGTGACGGCCGACAAATCCAGAACCGAGTCTAGGAACTTTTGGAGGTGGCTGCTGTTTCCATAGGAATTAGAAAACGGCCAGAATGACATTGTCCATGGACTTCTATGTGTGTAATGCTTGTGCCAGTGCTTTGACTATCTGGCACTTGGTTGGGGTTTATGGCTTAAAAAGGGTGGGCCGGTGAGAACTGGTATGTAGGGCCGTTGTGTAGTGAGGGGTATATGAGTAGCGCGAACACCCGATTGATCTAGGATCCTACTTGGACGCACACCATTTTGCAGTCGCACCAACACATAGACGAACTGTGATTCCAGACTTGGCAGCAATGTGGAGCAGCTTCCAGTTGAAAACACAAAGCACGCTTTGAACAACTGCCCAACAAATTCGAGGCGCGACTATTTGGCGGCTTTCAGTCTATGGTACCAACTTGCTCCACGTACTGAATCACTCTATCAAACTCATCCATGTAGCTCTGGATGATTTTCTGTGCAATCTCATCAATGGTTCGCCTGCATGTAACCGCATTGTGCCGGATCCACTCGGAGATACTCATGGCCTCCTCCTCTTCCGGCATGGCGGCGACGAATTCCGTGAGAACGCCCTCCATATCATTGTGCAACTCCTGCTCGGTGCCTGAAACTTCCACTAGGTACTCAATGGTCTCCCCGAGCACCTGTATTTCTTGCAAGGCGTGTTGCAAGTTAATTGGGGGTAGGACTGAATCCGACACTGAGGTCTTTGCTTTTGACCTTGAGCTTTTCGAATCTGGAGTACTGGCTTCGATGTTGGAAAAGGAGAGTCGGTCGAGTTTCTCTCCTTTGATTTCTTCGTCGTAGTCTTCTGAGTGGTCATGTGTAGAACGGCCTGGGGGCACATAATAACTTCTAGAGGGAGATATTGCCTTGACGCGCTCCACAAATTTGGAAAAGAAACCAGCAGGGCTTGACTGGGTGTTTCCCTTAGCCGGTGTTTCTTTCAACTCTGGCATTGCTGTATCTTTTTGAGGAGAAGAAGCGACCACGGCTTCCGCATGCCCTCCAGGTGCTTCATTACTTCCGTCGTTGGTCCTCGCTGATACCGACTCCGGCCGATCAATTGGCTTTTCCGCCGCCAATAATGAAGCGTGCAAGGATATCTCGCCAGGGTCTTCGGAGGCTGTTTCATTGATTATCGAAACATCTTTTGTGACTTCGGCCTCAACTGCTTCCGGCATTTGCTGCTTCGCTTGCACATCTTCAGAATGATTCAAGTCATGATCATCTGCGTCTGGACTAATATCTTCCATGTCATCTGCGCGAGGAGGACTCGACGTTTCAAGAAGCTCCGATTGCATCATTTGTAGATCTTTCTTGTATTCTTCGTATGATGACGGTGAGAATTCGAGTTCTTTGAATCTCTCTTCGCCTTCTCTGCTGGAGGGTCTCAGACCACTTGCCACCATATCAGTCTTTGTACTTGATTCGTTTTCGTCATCAAGAATCTCTTTGGAAATGGCTGCCGAATCTAGTTCATGCTCTTGAGTCTTTTCTGGTTCGGTGGCTTCGTTCGCAGTGACAACTGTGGCGGGGATGTCGGGGGTGGTAGCACTTGTAGAGCCGTTCGATGTTTGCTTGGATTCGGCATCCTCTATTTCTTGCTCCTGCATATTTTCATGATCCACAACATTTTCTCCATCATTCTCTTGAACAGTTGTGTTGCCATTGGGTGCTGCATGAAGACTGGCATCCGGTTCGGTAGGCACCACGTCAACAGGGCGTTCCTGTTGATCGAAAGTGTTTTCCTTTAAAGGTGTGGCTTCAAGCCGATCAACAATTTCCAAATCAAGACTAGCTTCTTTTGGCAGGGATTGAGGCACGAGGTCTATTTCCTGCATCTCATTGATTCCGGGGCTATTTCCACTAGACGGATCAATGTCAATCGCCTTCGGAGAACGTTTTTCAACGGCGGTGTCTGTCGAATCGCCTGCTCGTAAACTTTTGTTAGCTGCCAAAGATGCGGAATCAGCTTTGAGTTCGGGCTCCACGTGTGAAATTTGATGGACGACGGCATGACTTTTCACAAGTTTGTCTTTTTTGACTCGAGCCACTCCCTCGAGATATGACAAATTGTGCTCATCATAGTCTCCGATATTCTGGTTGGAAATGTCGAAGATGTCAGCCGAAAGTGGAGACACATCATTTTGCTTCAAGGTTTTCATTTTGCGGCTTTTCTTGGGGGAATTCAATATAGCATCCAAATCGTGTGAGTTGAGGTCAAAGTCATCATCACTGAACTGAGACTTGGTTTGTTTTTTCGGCTGAGCGCCCCGCTTCTTTCCTTTAGCTTTCGACTGAATTTTGTCGCTATCAATCAAATCAGCGCCGGTGGCTGAAGATTCTGTGTAGTCTCCGTCTTCCGGATCGAGGACCTCATGCACTGACGCAGACGAGACAAAAGTACTCTCGATTGCAGACATATTCGTGCCGTCGCTTTGTTCATAGACATCCATGTCTTCCATGCTCATTTGCGGTTCGTCAGCATCTGTGTGCTCCCTTACTGTTAAAGCTAGGGACGTCGAATGATCGGAGTTGGGCGCCAGTTTCTCTGTAGCCGACTTCTTTTTCTGATGCTCGTCTAGAAGCTCGTTTTTCCTCTTCCGTGTGAACCGTTTTGGAAGAATGCCCTGGTCATGGAAGATTGTGGCATTATCATTCCGCTCTAGCTCCTCAATCGAAAAATCAAAAGCGTCAAACAGCGTCTGCGGCTTCGTTTCAGCAAGTGATACACTGGAGTTCACATCGGAGTCCTCCACAGGCTCTTCATTGAGGTCGATGTCAGGTACTGCCTTGTGATGAGAATCGGAATCCAAAACGACTTCTGCATGCTCGGTGTGCAGCTCCTTCTTTTTGTCTGCTGGAAAAAGCATGGCCGTTTCTTGGCCGCCCAGTGTGGCCAGTTCCTTGAGAGTATGTAGAAAGTAACAAAACACAAAGGAATTCTTTTCATGCTCTGCCATAGGATCATCCTCCAAAGCCCAATCAGAAAGAGGACAATCACAGTACATGCATATAACACGGTCATCGTCGGGATCCACAGGCGAGTAGTAGAAGCCCGCTTCCGCTAAGCCTCGGCTGGTAACTTTCACTTTGGATCTTCTCTTGTTATCGAACTTCCATAGATTTTTGAACGTGGCAAGTCGTAGCAGAATGGACAGTGTGGAGTGGGGCTCGGTGACAGAGACAGGGGCATCGGTATCTCGAAGCCTGACCCAAAACTGCTCTTTATTGGAGTCCTTGACGAACTGCTCCAAATTAGACACGATGCGGGAGTATGGACACTTGGGCCAGTTATTCAAGTGGAATTCGGAAATCGATGTGACATTGTCCAAGTTGCGTTCTTTCTTGTTACACCAAAAACACGTCACTTGGTCGGGGTATGTTTTTGTTGGAGTGTAGTGAAACCCACAGTCGGCCAAATGGTCGGGGCTGAGGGTGCTATTCGTCCAAAACTTGAGGGCCTTTGTGTTTCCGATTTTTGTGCCATTTGTAAATGAAGCTATGCGGTTGGCCCGATATTGGAATTCTGACGTAGGCAGCGCTGGCGCCATTGATGACCAGATGATAACGTGTAGCGATCGTATAAAACGCGCACGCGCGTAGACTTACAGTCGATGATACAGTCGATTTTATTGAAACAATCAAAGCTCAGACATTTTCTTTATTGTCGATGGTTTCATACTTAGATGTACTCGATCCACGTTATGCTGGACCAGTCAGCAGAGTTCAGCAGGGATTGTTCCCCGATGTTGAATTGACGGGACTCTAGAATAAGCTCAAGACTGCCCCACCAAGTATTGGATGGTGCGCAAACCTTCGTACTTCAATTCATTGTCTCCATCGTTGTTCTCCAAAAAACCCATGATCAACAACTTGTAGTTACCGCCCTTTTCACTGTTGATGAAGTTGATCAAGTCGGATCCCAAAACGCGAATTAAATGTTGCAAGTCGCTCAACAAAATCACCTTGGACGTTCCGCTCAACGAATGGTCATCTGAAGCCAAAATGGCCATGATTTTCTTGACCAAGGAAAAGCTGTTGTCCTTGAACTTATGCGCGTTTTCCTTCCAGAACTCTTCGGACTTGTGTGTTGGCGAAGACCAGCTTAACAAGTGTGGATTGTCCAACTCCACCAAGTACTCGTCCATTGAGGTCAATTTGCCAGAGACAACTTCACCCAACGTGCTGGTCAAGTAGTCCAAGTCACTAGCCAACTCTTCGTCACTGCTTTTGGACGCGAATTTCCGTGTCTGTATGAGCTTCAAGGTGTTCAATCCGTCATGAAATAACAACAACTTGATTGTGTTGAATTGTTCTTGCGGAGATGCAGCGACACTGATGAAGTTCTTGATAGCAGAAATGGCCACTCTTACAACCTTTAGTTTAGCACTGTCCTTGGAGATTGTCAACAAGTCTCCGATCAACATTGGGTTGTTATGCAAGACAGCCTTGTTGATGATGGCACTGAAACTCAACAACCACACAGACATCAACGTGTTGTACAAAAGCTGCAAATTAGAGGAATTTGGCAGTTTGGCCAGCGAGTTGACGAGGTCTGCAAGGGCAGCGAAGTTCGATACCAAGTTGTGGTCTTGGTAGATCTGTCTGTAAGGCTTGTTTGTCGTAAGCTCCTGCAACAATTGCACACCAATAGACTGCATGTTGGCGTCCAGTTTGTTCCCAATGAAGGTTTTGGACGACACTAAGTCGAACAATTTGATTAAGATTTCCTTGTCCACAGCTTGCCCGCTCTTGGCAGCCTTGTCCAACAAAATTGTAGCATTATGAAAGCTTAAGGTCTTGACAAGTTGGTCATTGTTGTCCAAGTGCTTGATGAAGGGACTGAATGGCAATGAAGCATCGATGGAGGACAATGCAGAAAGAGAGTCAGCAAACGAAGCTGCTTCCTGATCTAAGAGTAAATCGTTGATCAATACCAAAACGCTTTTTAAAACATCGTCTCTGGAGTTGACTTCCAACTTACTCAACAAATTCAAGATGGTTTTGGCGTACATTTCCAGCGAGCCCAACACAGTCTGGCGCTTGGATTCTGGGTTCTGCGTCTCCAAGACCTTGATAAGATCGGCCTGATCAGCAGAAATTACTCCTGCTCTTGCCAAACCTTCCCATGGTACGATTTTTTCCCGGATGAGTTTCTTGGAATCTGACAAGTGAGAGCTATCAATCAGCAAAGGAGACTAATGGTTAGTGGGGAACAGAAGCAATTTGTAACTCCATGAATCAATCAGAAGTAGACTGACTCTCATGGTCTTGGTGTTGTAACATACGTAGCTGGCCATGATCGCTGAATTTGTGAAGGGTATGCGGCAGCCTATCGGTTCGTTATCAACTTCGAGCCCACAAACTGTGAGCCTCGCACGACCACGCGAACTTGCGCGCCATAATCAATCATGGCCTAGTCTGACATAGGCCTCATTTAAGCTTGTCATTTGAGGATAGCTTACAATACTGCACCCAGCATGTTGAAAATGCACCAGCTGAAGCATCAAATCAGCGAGCCATAGATTGGTGCGAGAATACACGGCATTCAAACTTCATTTTAATGAGTGATGAATTTCGTGTGTTGTAGCGGAATTCCTGAGAACTCACAGTTGGTACTCTGGCCGAGTGGTCTAAGGCGCCAGGGTAAGGTCACCTTACCATACATTCCTGGTCTCTTCGGAGGCACGAGTTCGAACCTCGTGGGTATCAATATTTTTTTCGCGTTTGCCCTCGTAAACCTGTACACACCTCAGAGGCAAATTGTCGCTGCACTACACGAAATTATTACCATGGATGATATCGACGGCTACTCGTCCCACTCGGACATTGAAGAATTCAACGAAGACGAACTAACTAATGAAGAGTACGACGACATGTATGCTGCCCTTCCTGTTGTCAGGGCGGACATTGACTCACACAATCCAGACATCTCTGACTTGGACATCAAAGAGTGCCTCTACTTCAATCATAACGATATTGCTAGCACGATAGCTGAACTAAAGCTGGTTTTCAAGAAGAAAAAAGGTACGTTTTTATTTCAGTCTTCCTGTTCCTTTGCTTGTCTCCATTTGCAATCATCCTGAATCAGTTGTGCTGTATTCAAGTAAGTGATCTAGAAAAGACGTTGCTTTTCATAGTTCATGATTGCTAATACAACAGAAGAACCTCAAAAAGTATCCAAATTGGCAGCGTTGGCCCAGAAGAGAAGTAACTTAGCAAGTGTGTCGAAGTTGGCGTCGGAACCAGCCCAGACGGGCGATTCTGAATCGAGCAAAAAACTTTCCAAATTGGCAGCCTTGGCGAGCTCCAGGAGTGGCAAACAGGGTAGCAGTGCTCCTATAAGTCGAGATTCTCTGCTTTCCAAAACTGGATCGAGACTAGCATCGCTAGCTAAGAATAAATCATCCTTCTCCGGGACAGAGTCGCCAATAATGCAATTGCTGCGCCCGTCTAAAACGGCGTCAATTTTCAAGAGAAAGATACTCGATAAGACTACGACTACAGACGTACCGGCTGTGGAAAATGCAATGGAAAGGGAGAAGACTCCAGAAATCGTTACCAAGGGCCAGAAAAGGCTGGCCGAAGAGCTCTCTTTAACGTACGACCTACTGGTCGACAAGTCTGCATTATTGCTGGTACCCTCTACATCCATATCCACATATCTTACTGAGCCAACCAGTTCATTGCTGCACGAGTCCATGGAAATCAAGAACAAGCAGAGAAGGCTTTCGCATCACATTTTTAATGCATATACTAACTTTGAACCCAATATAGCCAAGGCAAAGTCTAATTTCTCACTGCCTAGTCCAGATGATAAAGTCTTGAAGGCTCAGGAACAAGCGTTCGATGGCGTTAAAGACTTGTCTCTAGACTCAAACCCCAAGAAGCCAAAAGCTGAGTTCAAGAATACGGTTGTTCAGGACACCAAGCCATTCAAGGCGGTGGATATTCAGCACGAGGTCAAGACAAACTCGCTTTTCTCCAAACCCAGTGAGTCGTTTGTCATTATAGGCCATGTTGACGCCGGAAAGTCTACCTTGATGGGCAGAATATTGTTTGAGACCGGCACTGTTGACGCAAAAACAGTTAATAAACTTGTTAGAGAGGCGGAAAAATCAGGCAAGGGCTCTTTTGCTCTTGCTTGGATCATGGATCAAACATCTGAAGAGAGATCCCGTGGTGTGACAATTGATATCTGTGCCACGTCTTTCGAAACGGAGTCCACCCGGTTTACAGCCATTGATGCACCTGGACATAAAGACTTTGTGCCGCAAATGATCAGTGGTGTTTCTCAAGCAGATGTTGCCTTGCTTGTTGTTGACTCCATCAGCGGAGAATTCGAAGCAGGCTTTCTCATGGATGGTCAAACCAAGGAACACACAATTCTCGCCCGGAATTTGGGCATTGAGCATGTCTGCGTGGCTATCAATAAGTTAGACAAGGAGAACTGGTCAGAGACGAGATTCCAAGATATAAAGGAACAGCTTTTGGAGTTTTTGACCAGCGAAGACGTTGGGTTCCCCGAATCGAGCTTATCATTCATCCCAATTTCGGGACTCACTGGCCAAAATATCTTGAAGAACGCCCCTATTGAAGAGTTTGGTTGGTACCACGGCCCGACGTTGCTCAGCTGCTTGGAAACAATCAACCCAAAAACAGTCGAGGCGTCGACTTTGGAGGGATTAACTGACAAAGACTTTAACTTCGCAATTAACGACATCTACGATGTTACTAATTCCGACTTCAAAGTGAAAGGCAAGATATCCCTGGGACTCATTCAGCCGGGCCATACAGTTCAGTTTCAGCCATCCGACGATAAGGTGCAGGTTCAGTCAGTTGTCTTTGACGGTCTGCCCGTGAACTTTGGCTTGGAAGGTCAAATTGTGCTGTTGGTGTTCAAGATTAATCAACTCAAGAACAAGTCTACTGATGATTTGAGTATTGGCGATTTGATCGTGGGCTTGAAGTCGTCGATACGTGGTACTAAGGAATTCAGAGCCACGATCAACACTTTCAATATGAGCAAGCCACTTTTGGTTGGGACCCCTTTCGTTTTATTCAGAAACAATGCGTCGATTGCTGCACGTATAAACAAGGTGCTCAAGATCAATGGTGCAAAGAAGAAGAAAATGCATTTGGTTTCTAAGCAGAATGCGGAGGTGGTGATTGAGATTCTCGATGAGAGGCCTCTTCCCGTTTCCAACTTTGACGACAACAAGACTCTTGGTAGAATCGTGATCCGGCGCGAAGGCTCTACCATTGCTGCTGGGCTAGTTAGCAAAATCTTATGAACAAAGTTTCAGGATATATAGTCCACGAATAGTAGCAAACATCCAAGAACAATGCAAGTAGCGATGATCAAATTCGAGCCTCTCTTGTTTCTTTCGGTTGCCTTGGCCAAGGTTCGGTTCCCTAGCTTCAAATCCACACCAACCTGATCCTGGTTGTCCAAAATGTTCTCGATTTGCTCAGCCTGCGTTTCGAGGTGCATAGTCAACTCGGTCTGGAGTTTGACAATATCAACCATGGAATGCTGCAATTTTTCGACCTGCTTGAACTGGTTTGTTTTCATCTTCAACAATTCGGAGTTTTCCAGCAGAAGCTCCTGTACCTGCTGCTGGGTAAGCTGTATGTTCGGCTGCAGGTCTTCTTCCACAACGTCAAATTGGAATGCCGAATCGAAGCCTCCCTCAAAGTCGTTGGCAACGTCCTCACTATCGTCAATGTTTTGAAAATGCAAGAGATTTAGTTGGCGTTCTCTGTCGTAGCGCTTTTGTTGCATCTTCTCAAAGTCTGTGCTTACTTTTTGGGTGGTTTCGTTGAGGAAGCGAATTATCTGCATCCTATGTGAGGCCAACACCGTAAAGTAGGACGAGATTGGGTCCGAGGCATCTGCGGTAAAGATCGACATGATTCCCTTCTTGTTTGTGCTTGCGCTGGCGACCTCGCTTCTTTTTTTCTCATATGACTGAAGGTACTTGAGCTTTTCAAACACCTTCTGGATCTTGAGCTTGAACTCTTCATCAATGCTATTCTTGTCATCGATAGTGAATGAGTCTTTGGCGCCTTTGTTGTTGTAGGAGAGCTCGTCGTTAACTTGCAAATAAAGCAGCTTGACCTCGATGATAAACTTGGCCAAGCGGATCAAGTTGGAGTACAACTCAGCGGCCTCTTTCGAAAAGGAATCTGTCACCAAATATGAAAGCTGTTTTGGTTTTGGCTGGTGGACGTCGGACTTCAATTCCCGGGTCACAATATTGACGCATTGCTGGAATAAAGGGGTTAGGTCAGACATACCGCATAGTTGTAAGTCAGTAGCGCCTATGGGCACGGGTTACATGCAGGACGGAAGCGTAGGGCACAGGAGCTCATCAGACGTGCTCACGAATAAGAGGCGAGCTTCTACTGCGTGGGGCGCTGATGTTCCGTCTAAGAAGTGCTGTATTCACAAAATTCAGCCCGATAAATAGGACGTGCACGTGGTGACCTCGACCGCATCTTTCATTCCATTCGCAGGGTTGTCAATTGGGACGGTTTTCGAGTCGTATAAGATGTTCCATCTGCCCCGGAGCTTCTCGTTGCTGGGGTTTGGATTCTTTTGGTTGTGGATGTTTCTTTCCTCCGGTGTTCCTTGGACGTACTGCACGTAACCCAGGGCGCCAGGATTGTCAGCCAAAATGACGGTTCCCGGCGCAATCAAGCTGGAAGATTCGATCACCCTCAAGTCGGCGGTGTACAAAGCCTTCTCATGGTCAATGAAGACAATGTCTGCGGCGGTGAACTTGCCTTGCTCCGCGGTGATCCTGCTCTGGAACTCGGGGATCGTTGAGCCGGCTGCTCCAACTATAATGTCCACAGTGTCGGAAAGGCCTGCCAAATCCACCATCTTTCGTGCAATGTCGGCAAACTCCTCCGACAATTCGAAACCATAGTATTTGCCAGGGTGGCAGGTGTTCTTGGAGAGCTTGGCGCTTTGACGGGCAATCTCCGAACCAAAAAGAATGGCGGAGTAGCCAATGTAGCAGCCCAATTCAAGCATGATCGTGGGCTCAACCTTTCTGATTTGCTCCAAAACAACCTCGCCCCTATATCTGCCAATGATCATCATAGGGTGGTCCCTGACGTAGTCGTCAATGGCCTTGAGGACAGCCTCGGGGTTGCCTCTGATGGAGTCCAAGTTAGGCAAGTCGAGGATGTGCTTCAAAAAGGTCTGTTCTTTGGTCATGGTGGCCGAAGATAAAAGTGTAGCAAGAAATAGACTATGTGGACGGCGGATACAACCCTGGAGATCACGCAACCCCATTCTCGCTTTTCGCATCAAATACCGGCGTGCATGCTAGTTCCTGCACCCTGCCTCCGCGGCTTCTCCACCTTGGCTTTGCCAGGTGAAATGCATCATGAACATTCCATCTCTACGGACACGCCTTGATGAACTAAAACACAAAAAGACGCAGGCACAAAAAGCCAATCATGCAGACGTCCATAAATACAAGCTGATGCCCACTGCTAGCGATGAGCCGTCTTCAGTGGATGAGGACGACAAGATGAACTGGTCGGCACAGAAATGGGAGGCTTACCTGGGCAATAACAGAGCGGCACCAGCATCGGGATTCAAAAACCAGAGCAATCTTGCCCATGCCACGTATCTCAAGGAGCTCTCCAAGATGACTCCTGATCTCGACAAGTACAAGAAAAACAGTGCCCTAGACACAGACCCCTCCGAGTTCACGGCTTCAAAAGCGGACACGGAAATGATGGCTCAGCGCTTGAGAGAAGCAAGTGACAGAAAACAGCTGAAACGGACGGGAAATGCAGAAGGTGGTCAGTACATCACCGAGAAGAACCGCCAGTTTAACATGAAGTTGGACAGAGAATATGGTTCATCTGGCTAGAGTTGGTGAATCTTACCAGGAAACCAGCTCAACCTGCCTAAGAAGGGTTCAAAAATCGCCTGCTGCTACACAAAGCACTTCCCTTCCGCCGGCCCATCGCGTATATGCGCGCTGTACCAAACGGTATACTGGTGCACGATTAGGAAGAGCGGGCCAGGAGGTGGATCGCCTTGTCTACTCCCGAATCCGCGGTTTTGCTTCTTGTCCTCGGAGCTTTGCGGGCGTTGTGTTGAAGAGTTGCTTGGAAGCTAGCGGCGCCTGCATATAACCCAGCGAGCATTATCTTCACGGCACCACACTCACCCTCCGCAATGCTGCTTGACCACTTTCCTCCAGAAGTGGGCCTCAGAATCTTGCACCATTTACTGCCACAGGAATGCCAACACGTCCTTGATGTTATCCAAGATACAAGCCCGCCCCCCGGCAGAAACACGGAAATATATAGGGACATCACAACTTGGCTCTATGCTCGCATGTTTGGCAATACACTGGTGGTTTACTTTGACAGTAGTGGGCCACCTGAAAAGTCCGATTTTTCTGCCACCACCAGCGAAATGATGGCTCGATGTCGGGACACGATGTTTTTGGCCAACGCTCCCAAACACTTGAGCTTTCGTTTGGTCCGAGACTACCAGGAAGTCGCCAAGTTCCAGGCGGCTTTGAGAGCTTGCGAGAAACTCATCGATAATTCCGACTTGGCTGAGTATTATGCGCTGATTGCCAAGATATCTTTCCATCTCGATGCAAAGTACTACAATGAAGTGTGCTCCACGCTGTTGCTGGTGGCCATTTCATGCCTACTACTAAAAATGACCCGGTTGAAAGCGGCACGAGTTGATGACATCACTGTTGTCGGAACCAATATCGGCGAGGTGTTTCCCGAAAAATGGGACAAGGTCTTCAATTGTCACCAGGGCCTCCAGACGTTGATACTCGATGATAACTGTCTCTCCCTTCCGGAGCACGGGAACGCCAAGCTGGACGGGCGGTTTCTCTGGCCGGCCCAATTGAAGCAATTGTCTTTGGCAGGAAACCGAATTCGGGCTTTCTCCATGGCTTCCATGTGCAATCTTCCCCGCACACTCGAGCACCTCGACATCTCGAGAAACGGCATCTCGTTTTTCGGCGCTTTGGACGGCGAAAGCTTTTGCTTGGCTCTGCAGTTGCCAAACATGAAGCGGCTACTATTGTCGGACTCGCGAGGCTTGGCACGCGTGGATCCTTCTATATTCTGTGGAGCAGCGCAGCTAAGCGGCTTTGTTCTAGACTTGTCTGGATGCACTTTGGCTCCGCAAAACTGGGATGAATTGGAGCACGTCTCTCGGGCTGAAAAATTCACGCTTCTTCGCTAGCTGCCTTCGCCGGCGCTTACGGGACGCTCACCGGTACGGCCGTGGTACTGCAGGACCCCATCAAGTAGAATTATGAACACAATGCGGAAGAAGGGGAACAGCGCCGATAGCAACCTGCCCCGAACAAATTTTCCAAACCTGGCAATGTTTATTCGTGTGACCTTCTCGCTGTGGCGTCCCTCGTCGCGGCCGACGTTTCGCACCAACCGCACTCAACAATTACTCCCAAGCCATGTGGGCCATTTTCCGGACGCCCATCAGCGGAACGCTTCTCCGAGGCTCTATTTCCAGCCCTCTTCGAATCCAAGCATGCCGTATCGGGATACGAACGTCCACTATATTGCCGTGCAATTCCCGGGCAACACGTCTCTACTCTCAGCCAGCTGGCTCAAGCTTGAGCCCCGAAAACGGAGCCGCGGCCAACAACCCCCCGAAAGCGAGCGGAACAGGTCCCAACAAAACATCTCTCTGGGCGGAGTTGAAACGACTCTTTCGTTTAGCGTCTCCAGAGTATGGCAAACTTGTTCTCGCGTTTGCTTGCTTGATCACAACGAGTTCCGTGACAATGCTACTACCCTTGATCATCGGAAAAATCATCGACAAGACCCGTGCACGTGAAGAGGCACACGAGGCGGGCGCGAACGAAGGAGAGCTGGACGATGCTACAGCGATTGCTGGGCTATCGTACCCCCAGTTCTACACCGGACTCGGGCTTCTCTTTTGCGTTGGCGCCACGGCCAACTTCGGGCGAATCTGGTTTCTCCGAAGTGTGGGCGAAAAGCTTGTGGCTCGCTTGCGGGCCCGACTCTTTGCCAAGATCTTATCTCAGGACTCTTACTTTTTTGATGTGGGGCCCTCCAAAAGTGGCATGAAGACTGGCGACCTATTGTCGCGGCTTTCGAGCGATACGCAGGTCATCAGCAAATCCTTGAGTGGGAACGTGAGTGATGGTGCACGCTCTCTCATTTCGGGAACCGTGGGCATCTCCATGATGTGCTGGGTGTCTTGGAAATTGACGCTTTGCATGAGTCTCATTTTCCCGCCTTTGATCTTGATGTCCACGGTGTATGGGCGCAGAATGAAGCTGTTATCGCGGGTCATCCAGGACTGCTTGGGTTCCTTGACCAAAGTGCTGGAGGAGAAGTTCAACGGATTACGAACCATCCAGGCTTTTGCCCAGCAGCAGTCTGTCGTGCACGAATTCAACCACGAGGTGAGGGACATTTTCAACAAGTCCATGCTCGAGGCTCGGATCAGTGGTATCTACTACAGCATCAATGGATTGTTGGGCAACGTCACCATCATTGGGTTGCTCATTGTGGGCTCCAGACTCATTGCCTCTGGCGAGATATCTATCGGCGACTTGTCAAGTTTCATGATGTATGCCATCTACACCGGTAGTTCTGTGTTCGGATTGGGAAATTTTTACACTGAGCTCATGAAGGGGATTGGCGCTGCCGAAAGGGTCTTCGAATTGGTGGACCTGAAGCCACGCATTGCCACTTCCTTGGGCAAAAAAGTCGAAAGCTTGACCGGCGAAGTGGTTTTCAGAAACGTCAGATTTGCATATCCTTCTCGAGAACACACGCAAATATTCCGTGACATCAATCTTACCATTAAGCAGGGCGAGAACGTCTGTTTTGTGGGCCCCAGTGGATCGGGAAAATCAACCGTTGCCCAGCTCCTTTTGCGTTTCTACGACCCGATTTCCGGAGACGTCCTTGTCAATGGTCACAACATCAAGGACTTGAACCTCAACTTCTACAGGAACAAAATTGGGCTTGTGCAGCAGGAGCCGTTGTTATTCAGCGGGACCATTCGTCAGAATATAGTGTTCGGGCTTCCGAATGCCAGCGAGGCGGAAATGGAGCATGCAGCAAGAATCAGTAATTGCTACGACTTTGTCAACAGCTTTCCCAACAAATGGGATACGGTGATCGGGCCTTCGTCCAGTGGCAACGCACAATTGAGTGGCGGCCAGAAACAAAGAATCTCCTTGGCCAGAACACTCATTAAGCGTCCACAGCTTCTTGTGTTAGACGAAGCAACCTCCGCCCTTGACTCTCGGCTGGAGGAGATTGTCATGAGGAACTTGACCGAGTTGTCTAGAAACGACGGTGTGACGGTGATTTCCATCGCTCACAGGCTCACAACAATCCAGAACAGCGACCGGGTGATTGTGCTAGACAGCGAGGGCAACGTGATTGAGGATGGCGAGTTCGATGCATGTTACAGCAATCCCGATAGTGAGTTGAATCGGATCCTTAAGTCGGAGGAATTCACCGAGCACGCATGATACATAGCTGATGGTTACGTACTACTACCTGTTCCAAGAAATTTCAGCATCGTTATCAAGCAGTAGAATGCTCCCAGTTATTAATGTTGTGTCTGAATGTAAAAGAGTTTGAATATTTGGGGTCTGGATATTTGGGGTCTGAATATTTGGGGTCTGAATATTTGGGGTCTGATGCTCCAAATGCTAAACTCTGTTCAATCTCTGAATGTAGATGCGCCGATGCCTACCACTGTCGTTGTATTGTCGTCGCTTTGAGCGCTCAACACCGCCTCAGTCCGCCTAATTCCAAATTCGCTGACGTGACTCAAAAACCTTACAAGAAGCTTGCGTTAGTCTAGCGCGTCGGGGCTCAGAACTTAGGTAGCGAGCGTGCCGAATTAACAGCAATAACCATACCCGACTAGGCTTACATCACATGCACCGTTGCGCACCGCGGACTGCAAGCGAGCAATGTAAATTGCAAAACGCCGTCTCTACAACCTTCCACCACAAACTGTGTCCGCCCCTCAGACCACAATTTTCGTGTTTTGTTGCAACAATCTCCGCATAGCTCTTTGAACTACTCAAGCTTTTTGCTAGCTGTGACTTTGATCTTCGTGTGTCTAAGCCAGCCCGCCAACCAGATACGCCATCCGCTTGTGCCTTCAGCTTGAGGCCCTGAGCATCTAAGTCCACAGGCGTTTCGGAGTTGGAAATTACTCCTGGCTGTGGCTCCGTACCATTTACCCGCCATGGAGAACCTACGCTTGTCGGCAGGACTACCGGCACTGCCGGCTCCAGAACTCCAGGAGCCCGCAATCGTTTTAGGCGGCGCCCAAAAAGAGGAGCAAGCCAATGTTGACAGTATGGTCGAATCCGACACTAGCCAAGAATTCCAGACCTCCAGCAATCCCAAACCACTGGCATCAGACCCCAGCTCCGTCCAGATATCCGGCGATAAAAGAAGCAGCGCCCCCAGCCCGGCAAACTCTAAAAAGAGCAACAAAAGCCACGACAACAAGTGGCTTGATAAGAAGGTCATTGAGAAGTTAGGCATCGAAGAGAAGCACGATTACTTGATGAAAAATGTACCTTTGTACAAGAAACTAACGGATTACGTGCTCCCCTCCATACAGTCCTATACTGGGCTTAATCTGCATTGTTACGAGAGCCACACGGACTTGAATGACTCCGGTGATGAATCGGGCGAAGACAGAGACGAAGTCAATGACAGCTTTGACCTAGCATACCCCCTTATGGAATCCGAGTGCCCGAGTTCAATTCTAAGTCTAATATCAACTGCCAACGCCTTTTCAGGCGCTGCTTCGTTGAAGGCAATGGGAAACATTCTATACGAGCAGTCTAGGAGAAAGGAGAAAAAGCCCAGTGATTCCGAGAAAAAGCCTAGTGATTCCGAGAAAAAGCCCAGTGATTCCGAGAAAAAGCCTAGTGATTCCGAGAAAAAGCCCTCTGAACCTGGGCTCTCCGATGTGGCTGACTCTTCCTCCAAAAACGCACCTGTTCACCCGAAGAAGACCTCGATATCGGGCTCAATCACTCCGGTTTCCTCAAGTACTGCCAACAGTGCATCAAGCAAGCCATTATCTCGGCCACCGCTCGCCAAACAAAATTCTCGTGGCGACAAAAAAAGTCCCGATTCTTCATCTCCAGAAATCGAGGCAGAGCGAACTGCTTCCCATCAATCCGCATCATCCCCACAGACTGTTATAGATGCAATCCGCAAGGGGGAAATAGTGGTGCCGCCACCTCACTTGCGTACACAGTGGGAAAACTCCGTCTTCGAGCGTCTTGACTTGAAGTCTCCCAAAGATCATGGTATTATCCGCAACAGAGGTGTATCTTCAGAGAATGACGAATTCAGCGCGGTAGCACAGGACTTGATCAAGTATAATTTTGCCAAGAAGATGAAAGATACTCTCGATCTCGAAGATGATGATGTATTTTATTCGATGTTCAAGGTCTGGCTCATCAAAGACGTTCTCATACAGGGAAGCATGTTTATGACCCGAGATGCCGCTTTCTTTTATTCCCTGCTTCCAGGAAAATACAGCAGTCTCGAGCTTGAAGATCCTGAGACCGTCCTCTACTCTGGCGCGTTGGGTCACAAAATGGCCCATTATGGCGATTCCTATTTCACATCTGTTTACACCCATCAATTTTGGGCAGTTTTGCGCCTGTCATCTTTGAGCATATACACGTCGGCTACCAAGCAAATCTTCCCTGTGAAAGTTATTGACCTCAAAACCGCCAAATCATGCCTGATTACTAAATCAGAGCCCGTGGTATCAACACCCGATGGAAACAATGACGGGCACAAAAACATACCTTCCTGTCTCCATTCCCCTTTCATCAATTCCGAAGTGTCAAGCATCAATGAAGAAGAAGATATAGAAGATATCTCTCAGACAGGAGTTTGGTTCAAGATCGAGTGCACCGATAAGACACATCGGTTCCACACGAGCAGTCTTTTCTCGGCCAGACATTGGTATAACATTATTTCGAAAGTGATATTCGAGTTACAAAACACCAACCTGCGCCGGGAAGCCATTATAAAGATTCCCTTTGAGGACATGTTGGACTACCGCCAGAATTTTGTTTTGGCTGATCCTGTAGAAGACGACGAGTCACCTCAACAAGATGAAACACCCATCACGTTTTCCATCAAATTCAACACTCCAGATGAATACTCGGAGTCCAGTTTGAAGAGAGGCTTGAAATTCAAGAAGTCCAGAAGAGAAGCTCCGACTTACGACTATGCCCATTTCATAGCCTTCTCTCAGGGGGAGCAGTTGCGCAAAGCATTCGATGACATTCTCGAAGAAAACATTATCCGCAATGCTGAATTTAAATCCCTAAACAAGAAGTTCAGGCAAAGAGCTAAGCGCTTGTTTGGGGACGAGTCTTCTGAAGTGTCTGTTCCAATGAACAGGAAATCAGCCCGCAGAGTATCCACTGTGAAACCAGAATATTTATCAGGTTTTACGATTGTGGACAAGGTCTCCTCCTTTAATACAGAAGCATTGTTCAAAAGACAAAAAGATGTTCCCCAGTTCATGAGCACTCACGGAGACGGCGAAGAGCCAGATAAAGCGAACGAACTGAAACCCGGCTTCTCCAGCAAATTGAAGATGGTGAAGGAATGCATTTCCCCTTCTTCTAAAAGCGTGGCGGGGGACGATAAAAGTCAGAATGATGGCGGCCACAACATAATTTTGGAAACCCCACATGGAGAGTTTGTTGAATCGTCTACAAACTTGCAATTTCCCCGCCCGTTCTCAGTCCTGGCCATAAAAAGTCTTGATATTCTATTTGTTAGGTCTCAATGCTCTTTCGAGGAGATTGTGGATCGGTACTGTGAGGCCGAAGGATTAAGAGGTGGAATCAGAGCCAAAATCTCGAAAAGTGCCGAAGGAGCTAGTGATCTTGACCTTGTTCCTGGATCTGGAAAAGAAGTCGAACCGAAAGAGAGTGAGGATGCCGATAATGAAAAGCCAGTTCATGTTTCTAAAAAGAATGGCAAGTTGAGACAAATAAGAAATGCTTTGAAATATGTCCCAATTATGAGTATGATGTGGTCGGGAACTCCTGAACACTACGATTTGAGGCAGTCTGACCCCAGGTTTGTGGTTTCTAATTCTGTTGATAGGACAAAAGGCATCAATCATTTCCGAAAACATTTTTCTATGGGTCAAGAGGCAATCTTGGTCTCCACCTACTATGCCCATTTGAAACGGCACATGAGTGTGTTCGGAAAGCTTTACTTGGGTGAAGACAAACTCTTCTTTCGGAGCATGATTCCTGGAATTTCTACTAAGATGATTTTGCCGTTACGAGTGATCGAGAACTGTGAGAAACAAAGTGGGGGCTTTTGTACAGTTGGAGTCAAGATCAAACTCCGGGGAATCGAAGAGTTGGTCCTCGACTTCAACAATGCGGTCACGAGAGACGACTTCTACAAAATGATCATTGCACAGCTCAAAACGAATGGCTTTGGTGCAATTGCGAGCAACGAACTGCTGAATCAACACATGCGATCACTTATGAAGATGGGAAGCCAAGACAAGGGTTTGAATGAGTCTGCGTACTCTAGAATTCGAGCTGCCCGGCTCAGGCTCTTGGAAGACAGAATCAGTACAGGTACGGGAATCGAGATTCCCTTGATTCTTGATGACGAAATCTTTACCACTACAGATGTCAAGCTTAACAAGTCTTTACGCATTACTCTTCTTACCATCGGCTCCCGGGGCGATGTGCAGCCTTACATCGCTCTAGGAAAGGGATTAATGAAAGAGGGGCACCAGGTGACCATTGCCACACATTCTGAATTCGAGGACTGGATTGTTAAACACGGGTTGCAGTTCAAAGAGGTTGCAGGCAACCCAGCAGAGCTCATGCTGTTGATGGTGAGCCACGGGTCACTTTCGGTGGGTTTCTTGAAGGAGGCAAACTTGAAGTTCAAAGGTTGGATCAAGGAATTACTCACTAGTAGTTGGAAGGCCTGTCAAGGTTCTGATCTACTTATTGAGAGCCCTTCTACAATGGCCGGACTACACATTGCTGAGGCGCTAGGTATCCCATACATGCGGGCTTTCACCATGCCATGGACAAGAACAAGGGCTTATCCTCATGCCTTCGTTGTGCCGGATCAAAAGAGAGGGGGCTCATATAATTTCTTGACTCATGTCATGTTTGAAAATATTTTTTGGAAAGGAATCTCTAGCCAGGTGAACAACTGGAGAGAGGAAACCTTGGGCCTTCCCAGGACAAACCTAGTCAAAATGCAGCAAACCAGAATCCCCTTTCTTTACAACGTGTCACCCTCCATATTCCCCCCCTCCGTGGACTTTCCTGACTGGATCAAGGTGACGGGTTACTGGTTCCTTGATGAAGGCGATGGGGAATACAAGCCTCCACAGAAACTAGTGGATTTCATCAAACAGGCTAGAGCCAACAACGAGAAAATCGTCTACATAGGGTTTGGCTCCATAGTCGTTTCTGACGCTAAGGCACTCACACAAACGATTATTGACTCCGTGTTGGAACTGGGGGTGAAATGCATCTTGAATAAGGGTTGGTCTGACAGACTCTCTTCAGAAGAAAAGGAAGGCGAGGAACAGAAGCCTCTCCCTGATCAAATCTACGATTCTGGCGCCATTCCCCACGACTGGCTATTCCCGGAAATTGACGCAGCTGTGCACCACGGAGGCTCAGGAACCACGGGCGCTACTCTCCGCGCAGGATTACCCACAATTATCAAGCCTTTTTTTGGGGATCAGTATTTCTACGCTTCTCGAGTTGAGGATTTGGGAGTGGGATTTGGTCTCAAGCAATTAAACAAAAAAAGCTTGACCAAGGCTTTGCAGAGTATAACACGCAACGCGCAGTTTTCCAAACAAGCGAAGGCGATAGCAGTTTCCATGAGCCAGGAACGAGGGGTTCTTAGTGCTATTGAGGCCATTTACTCCGAGCTCGCCTATGCCAAGTCATTGATCCTGTCTATAAGACACAACACCGAACTTAAGAAGAACAACGATGAGAGGTCTGGAGCGCAGACGCCTGCCGTTTACGAAGAAGCCATGGATATGATGAACAAGCTCGATAATGAAGAAGGATCTGATGACGGATCAGAACAATCGGATGAGGAAGAAGACAACTTTAGCGTGGCATCAGATGACGAGCGAAAGTCAAAAGATGAGCCAAAGATTAGATGAATGATAAACCGCGTAACGAATGAAATGATTGTGACTATACTGCAGAAAGTAGAGAGTTGGGAATATTCGTCTTCGGATACTGGGAGAAGATGATGCGCATGCACCGGCCATTATCTGCATGCATGCGATCACGTGCGATTATTCATGGCCATCAGTAATTGCGCCAAAGCGCTATCAGCACCGAATGAACATTTTCTCTTCCTGATTCCACACCGACCATTGACCGCCTGGATTTTCAAAATGCCGCCTATTCAATATAAAGACATCACGAAGGAGCAAATAGCCACGAACCCTTTTGCAGCAATGGTTGCCGGCCAGACCATAGTTGAAATCCCAGAATACGAGCTAGAATGTGGAGAAACCCTATACAATTTTCCCGTGGCGTACAAAACCTGGGGCCGTCTCAATGCGTCAAAAGACAATGTCTTGCTCATCTGCCATGCATTGACCGGCTCCGCCGACGTCCAAGACTGGTGGGGCCCCTTGCTTGGTACCAATCTAACGTTTGATCCTAGTCGTTTCTTCATTGTGTGCATCAACTTCCTTGGCTCTCCATACGGATCGTGTTCACCCGTATCGCTTGAAGAATCAACAGGTAAACCTTACGGACCAGCCTTTCCTTTGGTGACGGTCAAAGATGATATTGGAATCCAGAGGTTGATCCTTGATTCGCTACAAGTTTCTCTGATTGCATGTGTGATTGGCGGATCGATGGGCGGAATGGCTGCTTTGGAGTACTCTTCTACATACAACGGCACTGGATACGTGAAGAGCATCATTGCATTGGCCTGCGCCGCCAGAGCTTCAGCGTGGTGCATTTCATGGAATGAGACACAGAGACAGTGCATTTTCAGTGACCCCAATTACGACGATGGCTACTACTACGAAACACCCAACTTGCGCCCAGACTCAGGCCTCAGTGCTGCTCGGATGGCCGCTTTGCTCACGTATAGACTGAGGAACTCGTTCGAAACCAGGTTTGGCCGCAACTTGCCCGTCAAAAACAACAAGCCAAGCCCAGAGGGTTACCGACTCCCCAAAAACAAGGATGAGGAAAACTGGCTCAAGCACAACGACGGCGCCCGCTCGTCAAGAAGATTATCCAGTAACTCGGTTGCTTCCATGGACGCGGACAAGCCGCAGACCTACTACACGGCGCAGTCGTACTTGCGGTACCAGGGAGAAAAATTTGTTGCCAGATTTGATGCCAATTGTTACATTTCCATCAGTCGAAAGCTCGATACGCATGACCTCACACGAGGCAAGGTGGATTGTGAGCTGGACGAAGATCCACTTCCGCAATATCTTCAGAGCCTCGAGCAGCCGCATTTGATTATAGGTATAACATCCGACGGATTATTCACCTATGGCGAGCAGCAGCTTTTGGCGGCGCACATCAAGAATAACGTGTTGAAGACTCTTGATTCTCCCGAGGGCCACGATGCATTCTTGTTGGACTTCGAGATCATCGATGAGTACTGCAGGGCATTCTTGAAGGAGGTTCTTCCGGAGTACTACGACAACTCCGGCAAGGTGGAAGTGTTTGAGGACTGGCAGGCCCACGTGGTCTCGGTGGAGAATGGCGGCAACTCTGTTTTTGGAGAAGCCGAGAAGAACATCACCAATTGGTGAGGACCATCACCATGCTATGAGTATCTACATCACCATGGTATGAGTATCTACATCACCATGGTATGAGTATCTGCATCACCATGGTATGAGTATCTACATCACATGACTGTCGCTCCGTCTCACTCGCCGGGTCTTTTCGGATGACATCCGAAAAAATTTCCTAGTTTAGCTCCATCTTATGTAGATACCGCCGATCGCCCATCTCAGTCGCGCATCGCATACCAGTCATCACCATGACACTCGAGTTCCTGCAGAATGAATTGCCACACCACATCGATAGCCCACTTAAATTCATCTCCGTGATCTCCAAATCTCCAGATTTACAGCCTGCGCTAAACGCACTTCTAGACCACGCATACTTCCAAAGATGTGTAACTGATTCACCTCTATTGATATTCGACACGCTAGCAAAGTCAGCGGCCAAATTCTACAATGTCGTCGTCACAAGTCAAAGCTGCAAAATGGTCTTCAGCTCGCTATCACCAACGCATATTCAGACTACTATCGATGAGAACACCTTCTTCCAGAACTCTTACATTGGGAGACACATCACATTCAAGAAAATCAAGCCGTTCAAGGGCTCGGTGGATATCGAAACCGTCTTCCAGACGCTGCTTGATCGGGGCCACAAATATTACAAGGACTTCGAGTTTCTATGCAGCACTGTGTTTGCGGGGTCGGAGGTGAGTGTCATATGTGATGTTGATGTTCTGGCATTGAGTGGTGTCAGCTTCACGAATTTGCATGAACATATATCGTTTCAGAGCCACCGCCTTACGACACCCCTAGTTCAGAATTCTGGCAGTAAGCAGTTGGAAACTTTGGATTCTGACGACAAGCAAGATCTCTACGAGTTTCTCTCGTTGGTGCACTTGAATGCCTTGCCTGACATGTCCAATTCTCGTGTTGCGGTAACACTGAGGTACAGTTTGCCCGACTTGGATCCTGTGTCAGATATTTTCAGCTCGGAAATATTCTCCTACACGATTTCACATACTAACCCACTCATTCTTTATGAGTTGGCTAGCATGCCAGAGGTGGTGTCTGTTCAAGCAGTGTCAGGGTCCCATAACTACCTACTCTTGAAATTGGAGCATTTGTACATTTGGAGTGCTCGGTTCAGAAACTAAATATATACACGATGGCATTCAGCCCGTTGATGGGCTTCCCGCCTTAATTGCCGGCGTAGAAGTAGCTGCTCTCAAATAAGTTTTCCATGAACATGGCACCAGCGATATTTTCGTCTGGAAAGAAGTCAGGAGCTTCTGCGTCCGTAATGGGATTCATCTCATCAAAGTCGAAGTTGAGATCAAAGGGCGGCGTCTGACTGTGGTACGACGACTTGTTCATTTCAGGCTTCAAGCTGAGAAGTTGAAGCCAGAGCTTATCTGAGTTAGCAGAGGCTTCGCTGAAAGAACTTGGATTTGTCGAGTCTGGAGTATTGAAGTTCATTTCGAATGGCATTGCCATACCGCTTACACTGACGGGCTCTGTCAGCGGGCTGTGGGCAGGTTGCGCCTCAACGTTTTCCTTTCTCACTCTTTTGTTGCTGTTGACGATCTCAAGGGACTTGCGAAGTATTCCATTGAGGTCTTCTAGCATTTCATTTGTCAACTTCATGTATGACTCTTTTCCCTTGCACCAGTTCAAATAGTAGTCTGTACCTGAACGAAGCAGGCGCAATCTTTCCTGCGCTTTGGAGTACCTCCAGCTGTAGAAATATCTGGACCCCAACTTTTGCATGTTGGCCAAAAATGTTTTCAAACATATATTGCAAAGGTCCCAGGTATCAACTAAAAGTTGATACCGTTTTTTGTAGTGCACATTGGAAGCCAAATCGCTGAGGTGAGTGGGCAGGCTCTCGCTTTGGACAATAGAAAACCTTGCCCTCAACAACACACTGTGGACGATGATGGTGCACTTGTGAACCAAGGTTTGGAAGGATGGCGTGATGCACATTTCGGTGGTGTTTCTGAAAAGTTCCGAACCCTTATCCACAAAGTTGTCGTAAAAAGGCATCATATTGTAAATTGCCACTGAAACAACCTTTTTCAAATAGAAGTAAGCCAAATCCATCTTATCCATTTTTTCGTAATAGTTAAAAAAGTGAAGACAGATGCTGACCATAAAGAAACGAGAGTCGAATCCGATCTTCGTCCGTATAGCTTTTGCAAATTCAATCAGCAGGGATGGACTGTCCATGGTGTAGTCTGCCGGCAAGCCATCCATGTGATACACGAAAGTCTGTTCTAACAAACTTAGGTTGGCACACAAGTCACGCATCTTAATGGGTGCACTGATGTCACTGATACCTTCCACAACTTTAACGAGTTTGCCGTAGCATCCATCAAAATCGGCGTAGGTCTTAGCAAGCTGTTTTTCTAGACACTCATCTTTAGTGTTCTCATTTCCAGGCTTGTGATATGGGGTTTTCGTGTCAAACTCGCATCTCTTGATGCATAGGGGGGTTCCGTTAGTTAAAGCTCCCGTTAAATCATGCATGACTAAAAACCACCAAATCTTTCTGCATAGATTATTCGTTTTCTCATCTCGTATCTTCACCCGAAAGTTGTCAGGCTCTCTGTGCAACCCTAAGTTTCTAGCCATGTCCACGAGCTGCGAGGTATATCCACGGGTATTCGAATCGTCAGCACCTTCACCATTCTCTGGTGCATAAGCATTGTACAATTTGATATAGGTGCATAACTGTAGGATGGCAAGATTGGCATAACGAAGATAGCCAAAATGGTTCAAACATTGTTGCGAAACGTGAACCACATCGATATCAACGGGATTGTGCATGAGAAATTTGTGTTTCTGAGCTTCAAAACTTGGGTCTGAAGAGTTAAATTTTTCTTCATTCACAGCCACATCGTTGCAAAACAAAGTAAGGTATGCGAAGCGCAAGACGATAAAAAGAGTTCCAAGAACCACAAGGTGGATTTTTTTCTTGATGTGAAGCTCTGTAACTTTGACATGGTCAGTTTCAGGGGATCCCAAGATTTGCCTCACTTGGCTTTCGAAATCACTTTGGTCCAAAAATGGATAAAATGGATAAACCCGCTCGAAAAAGCGCTCAATCAAAAGCCAAATGACCTTCCTCGTTGGAAGCAATAGTAGTGCTTTAGCAATCACATTGGGCTCTGCTTCCAAGTTCCCTTCGAAAATGGTCATACCCACGATTTTGGCTCTCTGATTTGTTTGACTCGAGAACTTTTTCGTCATTCCTGCCGCCTCAAAATTGTCATCGTCGTCTATAAATTCACTTAGCTTCTTGTCGAACACTCTTTTTGCTGGAGAATCTTCATGCATCAGTTTCATAAACTTTGATTTCTGTTTCTTATTCATGTTGAAGGCAAACATTGGTGAAAGCGCAGTATCGATTTTGATCAAAGAGACCCAATTCAAAGGATAGTAGTGGCGGACATTGCTTCTTCCCATCGCAATAAAGGGCACGTATGCATTCTGAAACGAGAAGTACTGCGAGTCAGATAGAGAGGGATTGAAGCCTATCATAAAGGTGAGGTCGTCGGAGTTTGGGTATTTCCAAATGGGGTGGTCAGGGCGGTGGATGCCAAATTTTTCCGTAGATGAAACGGATTTCTCCAACAAAGACACTTGTCTCTTGAGATATTCTAGTTCGAGAGCCATATTGTTGCCGGGAGTCGTGGTCTGATTTGGACTGGACGGCGACGTCAATGAGGCAGAGTTTCTGTTCCTCTTGACTGGCGGCGGTAATTGCAAAATGGATTCGCCGTACTGACTGTCTTCACCAATATCCGCCTTCGCCAGCGGGTCCCGCTGGTACTCGCAAATAGGGTTACCGTATTTGACACACGCAGAACAAGGAACGCCTTTGTCACATTTGACCTTCCTCTTTCTGCAGAACTCGCAAACATTGTGTCTGGAGGACCTACCACGCGGGCGAGCCATAGTGTCTATTTGCAAGGGTCAAAGCGGGGAAAAAGATGTTGTTCAGTATCGGAAAGCGCCAAAGCTTATCACCACAGGGTCACTGCGGAGTACCGTCGTAGGAGTATTTATGGGGAACAAAGCCAGTAATTTGGAAGGCTATTCGAGCCAGAAGCACGTCGCTGCTTTTAATTATAAGGACGGGTGGGTGTCTGTACTATGTGCAGTCCCGGCATATTCACACCTGTACGAGCCCTGCGCGAGAACGTCCCGAACTTGGGTGATTTAATACAGATGTGTTATACTGTAAAGTTGAGGGGTTAGAACGTGAATCAATCCGGTTACTCTGGTTGGGCGTGGATGCAATCACGTTCCCGCTGCCGTGCCGAAAAGCCAGTGGGGCCATCTAGACGTTTGTATTTCTTGGTGATCTGAAACGTTCACGGCTTAATTGAAACTCGCGTATCTGCAAAGTCTATTGAAAGTGTGCGGTTATGAATTTGGAAAGAGTTTGCCACTATTTTTTCGAGCCGTCGCCATACGCAGGTGCTCGAATAGCGCCTGCTTCCGTGATTCAACCCGAAATGAATATTAGAGGTCGAAAATGGCTCGATTCCGAAATCGAGGTTTTAGGCTTCAAGCACTTAGATGCCCTAGCCGATTCGAAAAAGAACAGCATAATCAAAAGTGATAGGCAAACCGCTTAGTGCCAATTCTTCACTTCCTGTCCACCTGAAAGAAGAGTGAAAAGGCTGAGTGACTCCTGAGATTTGCGAATAAGTATGGAATCACGTGGCAGAAGAAAGGTTGCCGTGTGATAGTGCCGACGCTTCTTCGGTGCATCCCGCTCATGAAATCCTGAATTCTATTTGGAATTTGATAAAGGTCCTCACTTTCCTATCAATAAGCACATTCCACAACGACTGAGGTAGTTGCCATTTTTCATACCACAGGTAATTTCTGACATAGGTTTCCATAGCTCTACACTGCGCCGAATGGAACGATGGGATACGCAAGTCTTGGTTTTCCCAGTGGCAGTGAAGTGTCCGCGTGCTCAGTTGCAAAATGATGTACAGGTTTCTCGTAAGCACAGGGAGCGAATCTCACAAAGGGAGTTGGAATCTTATCTCCACCATTTCATGTCCAAAGATCAGCAATTGAACGTCATTCAAAAATCGCTCATAGAATTGGGATATCCAGAGGTCTCTAAATTTCTTTCTCAGAGGCTACTGTCCAACTCGAAGCCCCTACAAAGAGAGTATGAGACCCTTCTCCACACTCTAGTGAATGCCGGCGACTACACGGCTATTCTCAGCGTTTTAGAAGACGGAGTATCCGAAAACGGATCTTTCGAAAGCCTTCTGCTGTTGTTTTCCGCCTTCAGTCCCGACGACATTAGCTTGCTTGCCTATTTGACGCTTAGGTTCTCCTTCCTTGAGCAGATTCTCCTCTTTTCCCTTGGCAACAGCCCCGGGAACTCGATCGAACATATATTTGGTCTCCTCACCGAGCGAATGGCCAGCCTTATTGCTGATTTAGAGGCTAGCCAAGAACCCAACTCTTTGCGTGGTCTCTCAAAAGGAGGCGAGTACTCCCTTTTACTTCCCCTTGTTTTGAATCCTCCCACGCGTGAAACCATTGGATCCCGCATTTTTATCCCACAGGTATTACTTGGTTATGAAGATAGCATAAAATTGACCGGACCAGAAATTGGTAAGGTGGCAGCTTTACTGCTTCTTAGAGAGGCATATTTGCACGCTATATTTCAATGCATTCAGGAAAACGCCCCCCAAGACATGAAGCCGCTATCTTTCACCGCTACAAGAATTCCGGCGAATTACTTGCAGGACTTGATCAAGAACGAATGCATCCAAAAATCCAACAAGTCGACTTACTACTTGCCTCCTCGCAGGGAGACCGCAGTAAGCTCAGGAGAAGCTGCAAACTATGGAAATTATGGCGTTTCGGAGGCTACCAAGGATGACCTACCAATACATTTGCTCCATACATTAGATAAGCATACTGATGAGGTCTGGTTTACCCGCTTTTCCCCCTCGGGTCGCTTCTTAGCGACTGGATCACTTGACGGAAGCTGTTTGATCTACGACGTGACTGATAATTTCAATCTCATTGCTGAATTAGTGGCCACTCCGGAAGATGAGGCGAAGGTTTTCGTTGAAACGTCACATAAGCCATTTATGGACAAAAAAAAGGGTGTCATCTACTTTTCATGGGACCCATTCGAAAGATACATCGTGACGTGTTGTCTCGATACTGTCATCAGAGTTTGGAAGGTCGAGAACTTGACTCTGTCAAAGCGCCTCACTCGTTTTATGCTCAATAGTGAAGCTGTGGAACTTGTATCCTGCTTTACTCTTGGTGAACGTTTGAGAACATGGCCTTGTGAGTTTCTCACTTACGACAAGCACCAAACGCCACACTTTATTATCGGCTCCCCTGACAAAGTGCTCAAGGTTTTCTCCATTGATGGTACCGAGATCCTTGACTTCTATAGTGATGCTGATGAATGGCTGGCCATTCTTGGGGATGACTCAAACGCAAAAGGTCTGGATAATCTGATTGCGGAAGAAGCTGTGGTAGGCTCTATCGGTGACTCTTCACTCCAGGATGACGATTCAAATAATAAAGCCACCAATGAGGCAAGCCAGTTTAACAGAATCAATGATTTTGCCATAACACCTAATGGAAAAGTGCTTGTGACGGCCAATAACGACAAACAAGTCTTCTTTTACAAAATTCCTGACCTTTTTGATCCTTCTGCCACCACTTCAAGATTTGCCCTGTTGAGTCTAAATGGAAGAATCACATCCTGCAATATATCTGCGAATGGAAAGTATTTGCTTTTGAGTATTGCACCCGAGGAACTTCAAGTCTGGGACATTTCCTCGTTGGAACACTACGAAAAACCCTTTTTGAAGCAGAAATTTTTCGGGCAGAGTCAATCGATCTATATCGTTAGATCGTCGTTTGGATATCTCACCGAAAAGGATATGACAGAGGAACTTATACTTAGCGGTAGTGATGACGGTCATATCTACTTGTGGAAAGCACAAAATGGACAGCTCATCACACGTTTGAAGGGACATGAGGGGCTATGCAACTCGGTCGACTGGAATAGGTTCTACAATCTGGATGTGGGTACTGACTATGGCAAATATTGGTGTTCAGTTGGAGACGACAAACTTGTTAAGATTTGGGGACCCAAGAGATAACTTTGATCGGGAATATAAAGAAATACACATCAATTCACTAAAAAATTCGGAGCTTTAACTTACAACTCGTCGTGACCTTCAACATCGGCCTCCTCATCCTTTCCAAGAACAGCCTCCTTAGCCTCCTCGACAGCGATCTTAGCCTTCTTTGCTCCTTCTTTCAAGGCTTCGACAGCTGCGCCAGAGGCACCCTTGACGTCAACATACTCAAGAAGACTCTCTAAGTCTCTAGCCTTGTCGTAGACGTAACCGGTTCTCATTCCGCTCTTTGGGTCAATCTCACCATTGGCTGGATAGAAAATGAGAGTTGGGTATCCCTCAATGACGATTGGAGTATCGACATCATTAAGGGTGTGATCCACATCGGCAATAACGACATCAGAAGACTTGAAGATCTCAGCGAACTCTTCCCAAATTGGAGCCAACTTTTTACAGTGGCCACACCATGGTGCGTAATACTTGATGAAAACATCCTTCGAAAGGTCAGCCATGGTCTCTTCGTAGTTGTGAGCCACCAACTTTTTGACAGCTCTAGAGTTGACCTCTTCCTCAGTTGGCAACTCTTCGGACTTAATGAGAGCCTTTGCTTCACCAGCCAAAAATTGATCAATAAATTCTTTGATTGTGGCGGTGGATGGGTCTGGGTGTTCACTTTGGCTAATACCGTACTTTCTGCCATTGGAGTTGTCTTGAATGGCGAATAATGGAACAATGTCAGGGTCCATGTTTAAGATTTCAGCATGACGTCCGAACTGAGTAGCGTCCAAGCCAACAAAGTTGATTTTCCCACGTAACTCCTTACCTAATTTCTCAAAGAACTCGGCCTTTTCAGCTCTCTGCTCAGCAGTGTTGTGAAAGTAGTAACCCAATGGCAAGGTGGATCCCATGTAAATCATGTATGTTTCTCTGTTAATGTCACCGAAATTTGGAACTTGAGCATTAGAGGACCACTCAGTCAAAGACTCTTTCGTGATCTCTTCACCAGGGAATTCTCTGACATCGTCCAATTCGTTGGGTTGGATAACCAAGTACTTAGGCTTTTTGCCAGAAAGGTCAACATTCACCAACTTATTGAACTTGGCAATAGACTTGTCGTCCTCAAGAGAGTAAAAAGACATGTGGCTTCTCTCAGCGAAGGCGATATCCCCGTAGGTGGCGTTGGACTCTTTGCATCCTTTGTGGGAAGCCGATGGAAGAATCTGGACAAAATATGGCTTGGTCTCAGCCTTGATGTCTTCGATGAACTGGTCTGCATCCTTCACAATCTGCACAGGTGGCAAAGAGAGCTTGACCAAGTGCTCAACAATACCATTGGCCTCACGTGGACCATTATAATCAGTTGGTTGTTGGTATGCACCCTTCATCACCTTCATGGTTGGGTAACCTTTAATCTCGTGCTGTTGACACAACTCGGTCTCCTCGGTACAGTCGACCTGACCAATCTTGATGTTGGGGTAAGACTCAGCCAACAAGTCGGCAGCCTTGGAGATCTCAGGACCCAAGGTCTTACAGTAGCCACACCATGGGGCGAAAAACTCAGTCAAGACCAAGGGGTTGGAATCCAAGAAGTCTTTGAAGGTCTTTGCCGTCAACTTAACCACTGCCGAGTTTGGGTCAGCAATGGCATTGCCGTCGCTTGGTCCACCGGCAGTGACAACAGAGAGCGACGCGAGGATAGTAGCAAGTGCTTGGGTTGAAAATTTCCAGAACTGCATTGCAATCTAAATTCAGTTGAGGGTCTGAAAAAGTGGAGAGCGGAGATTATATAGACGCGAGTGAGAAGAACACGGTGGAAGAAAGACGGTCACGTGATATAAGTGGTGCGTGTTCGGCCTTTGTGTACACGTAATGAAAAATGAGGGGCGTAAGAAACACGCCTTGATTGAACACAAAGATGCTGCAGCTCAAGCAGATTGATGCATTTTGAAACGAACTTGGCTGGTAAAATCCGCGATCAAATATACTTTTTGAAGAAACGTGGCAGGTCTGAGCCATCGTGTGGTCTGTCAATGTCAATTTAATCCAATCATCAATGTCTCAAAAATCCCAAATGAAGGAAAGCGATGAAACTCACAGACACTTAAATAAAGCCCCAATCTCAAAGAAGCGTGTGGCTTTATTAATAGGCTTATTGAAATACGTGAAGCACTATCTGCAGTGCCAACTTCTTTGGGCGATATTGCTCAGGAGAGTTGTGGTCAAAAACTACAATTGCAGCGAATCATGTCAACTGGAAAGAGCAATTTCATGACCGCATTGGGTCTACAGTGTGTGGATAGGCAGATAAGTGCCGAATGAGAAAATATGTTTCCCCAGATGGTGAGCATGTACAGGAGTATGGCAGAGTGCCAAGTAGTCGATGGGCAGCACCTGGAGAATTAACCAATGGGAGGCGACACGAGCAGGACAAATTTTTAGCTGAGACCAATATTTGAAGGGTCATTGAACCTCGGTTCAACTGAAGCTCAGCTGCGAGTGCAGTGCTTTCAATCGAATACCTAGAGATGGTCGCCTCGATAAAGTGGGAAGCCGTTTCCCATCTCAGAAATTAAGTGCTCATTTCGCGATAGCCTGCACACAGGTGGCTACCGTTGACTAAAGAAGCACACTTAACTGCTCATTTCGCGCCTCCTGTGTACAGACCTAGGGTCGCTGATATGGCGAGGAATACTTAAACATAGCCATTCGGCTAGCAGTGATTGAGCTCCGATTACATGCTCAAATCCTGGGTTTTTATTTCGTGTCTATTTCTGGCGTCCGCTTTGGTCGTCGTCGACTCGGCGCTTGCCTCCTCTTGCATCTACTACATGAAAGGCTTCGACTGGGGCTGTGGAGGTACGGGACAGGGCCATGCCATGTACATGTGCAGGTGCCAGAACGTGGATTGGCTTGGATCCGTTTCCCATTGCATGGCTTCCCAGGGACATGACCGCCAGGAAATTGTCCACGCCTGGAAACACTTGGCGACCCGATGCCTTCAGAAAGCGCATCTAGATTTTAGTGTGGGAGAGATCGAGGCGTGGTCTGAAAATGCGACCCACTATTTGCAAAGCCCACCACGGAATATCTCCACGCCCGTGCACTCCACTTTATCGGTGAACGTTTCTGAATATGCCATATACAGGTCTTCCTTCGACCAGATCAACCACCATGTGTTCAAAACTCAATGGTTTGGCTGGGGCCTTGTCTTTTTCTGGGGGGCTTACATAGCCGTCCTTACCGTGCTGAATGCTCTTTGGTCATGGTATAGGGTGCCTCTTTTTGGCAGAAGTTTGAAGCAGCTCTACCAGAAATACCTTTTACAACCAGTGGGCCTTTTCGGTCTCGACCGCATGGACATGCTCTTGATGGTTCTTTTCTCCATCCAGTGCGTGCTATCCACGTGTCTTTCCTACACAGTGACACTTCCCAACATGTACATAAACGATGTGTACTTTCTCACCCTTGATTTGATTGGGTACAGAAGCGGGATCATTGCTTTTTCGCTCATGCCGGTGGTGTACTGCTTCGGCCTTCGGAATAATCCCTTCTGTTTCTTGACGGGTCTTCTGCAGGCGGCCTTTATCAAATATCATAAGTTTGTTGCCATCATCATGTCTTTGGAGGCTCTTGTTCATTCGTCGGTTTGGACTGCCTATGCAATCAGATCCGGTGGATATACCATGTGGGCCATGGACGACTACTGGAAATGGGGAATTACTGGAACGGTGCTTGTATTTGTCATGATGGGCCACAGCATCAGTGTCATTCGAAATGCCATGTATGAGGTTTTTTTGTGGCTTCACAAAATCATGGGCTGGCTATTCATCGTGGCCATGTGGTACCATTGTATCCTGTTGGGCTGGATGGGCTGGGTATATTCCATTATAGGCTTGACTGCTTACGATAGAATAGTCAGGCTTTTCAAAACCTACTTCGTCAACCGTGGATATACCCGTGTTCAGGTGCAAGTCGTCGATGACAAGGTGGTGAAGTTGAGGGTGGAAAAATCAATCCTTTTCGACACTTTTTACAAACCTGGCTCTCATGTCTACATCAGCTTCTATCATTGGCCAATCTGGTACCAATGCTTCCAAAGCCATCCCTACACTATTGTGACCTCACCCCGAGAACCATCTGACGCATTCTCTGTCTACGTACGCATCAAAAAGGGCTCCACGAAAACCTTGGCAAGGTTGGCTGCCAATGAAAAGGGATATTTGGAGATGTGGCTGTTGATAGAAGGGCCCTACGGAAATGGCGTCGCAGCTCATGACATGGACGATGCGGTAGTTGCAATTGCTGGTGGTGTGGGCATTAGCGCTCTTTTGCCCTCTCTTTTCCTCAAATCCATTGGATCTACGCTCTACTGGGCCATAAACAATCTCGAGGATTTAGAATACTTCAGAAAGGATCTCACATTGCTTATGGAAATGGGTGTCGAGGTAAGGGTGTTCTTAACTAGGGGCTTTAGCGACGATTGCACATCTTTTGAACACTCTCACAAATACTTGACCGTCATTGGCGAACGCCCCAACCTAGTTGAGTGGATAAAAGAATCCAAGGCCTCCGCTTTGGCCCAGGGCAAGAACAACCTTAGATTTATCTCGTGCGGGCCTAATAGCATGGACCTTGCGGTGCAGTCAGCAGTGTGCCACGAGATGGAGATCGGTCTGAATCTCCTCATCACTTACCAAAATGAAAATTACGTTTGGTAATCCTCAGCATATAGAATTCAATAGATCTTTTACCATATACACAGTGTTGACACCCGTACACCATTTCTTGGGACGACGCGCCAAAGAAAAACATATCAGGCACTCACTTCTGTCTCAGACAATAGTTCACCGACCCCCGCAACAGCTTCTTTATCAAACTCGCAATGGTCAACAGCTTGTCTCCTGTCGTCATCGACAATGGGTCTGACACCACTAGGGCTGGCTTTGCCCTGGAGGATTTACCCTCGCTCGTGTTCAATTCCAAGTATGCTTTGGACCTGTCCAAGAATTACCATTTCGGAGACGACATCATCGAGAGACACCCAGAAGCTGAGGTTATGACTATTATGGACAACGGAATTCCCTACAATTCAGAGGGCCTCAAACATAACTGGCAGTATGTGTTTGACAATTTGGACGGTGGAAATGGGGTTTCGTCCGAAGACCACCCCTTGATGGTCACGGAGCCGGTGTGGAACACTGGAAAAAACAAGGCTTCGATGGTTCAGATTGCATTTGAGTCTTTGAAGGTGCCACTTTTTTCTATTGTAAAGACGCCCCTCAGCCAGCTCTACCACATGGGCAGATCCAGCGGATTGGTGATTGATATTGGAAGTTCTGTTACCTCGGTGACGCCTATTTTGGATGGTATAATACAGCAGAAGTGTGCTGTTCACTCCAAGTATGCTGGCGAATTTGTCAATTTGCACTGCTTGCGCAGTTTGGAAGCCAAGGTGGAAGGCCAGACAGGATCGGAGTCTTTTTTACCTCAAAAATATGCCAGCGGCAGCTCCGAATCTTTCAAACTGTACCATATTACACACAACCTCTTGAGCAACTTCAAGCAGACAATGCTTCACTTGAATGAGTCCCCTCCTGGAGTGCCTTCGTCGAACACATACTACGCTCTGCAGTTACAATACCAGCATCCTGCTTCTTTCCAACTACCAAGCGGCTTTCACGCACCCTACAATAATCAGGAGCTTTCGTTGCTTCCAGAGCCTCTTTTCGCTCCAAGCGCCTACCCACTTCCTGGAATCAGTCTCCCAGATCCAACTTTCGATCAACCCGGCACTCACGGCTTATCAAACTTGATTGTATACGCTATCAAAAATTTGGAGGCCACATTCATGGCTTCTGTTGCAAATGAAAACCAGAACTCCACGTCGAACTCTCGATTTAACGAGATCTTGCGTCAGCTCTTTCACAACACGCTTATCACAGGAGGTGGGTCTTTGATTCCAGGTATGAGTGACAGAATTTGCGGAGACCTAAGTCGGCTTGCCCCTCAAGTTTTGCCAAACTACATGATTACAGGTTCTTACAAGTTGTACATCTCGCCATTAAGAAATCACTCAATGGGCGATATTCACGACACTTTCGACAAAAAGTTTGGCGCGTGGTTGGGTGCTGCCAACTTGGCCAATATGGTGAGAGAAAATATTGAGGAAGATTCCAGCACTGTGGGGATTGCCCTCGATAACTGGTTCGTATCGAAAGCGGATTACGAAGAACTCGGTGAGGACTATATCGTTGACAAGTTCAAGTGACCCCACGAGAAGAAATACTAGAAGTCAGATAATACCATCAACTACCTGTAACTATATACAATTATTGTTTCCAGGAAACGTACTTGTTATCGTACTTGGAGGTATCTCCATGAATTGCCAACACTCTCTCCACTTTTTGTTCCACGCCAAGTTTATTGCTTGTTTTAGACTTAAAATGCTTGACGACTTCGTTGGGTGTGGGCAAGTAAGATCTGTTCAGTCCGTCCTTTCCAACAATATAATCATGGATTTCTCCGTTGGTTGGCAAGCCCATGTTGAAAATATAGTTCTTGAAGTCGATGCCGAAAAATTTTTTTAGAAGAGGGGTTTCAAGTTTGGCTGAGTGGACGGAAGATGTGGTGAGTTTTCCGACACGAGATGCATCAAAGTCAGCCCACTGTGGTAAGTTGGGTTCTTTGATTTTGTCGATGAGTTTGTGCTTGACACCTTTGACAAAGTCATTGAGCTCAGGCTTAGCGTTCATCATGTTGGTAGCAGTGATCAATTCTAACTCCAACTGCTGACGGATGGTATTCTTGAGTCCCTTGTTCATCAAGTCAAAGGCGACACGAATGCAAGTGGGTGACTTGGAGGACAATCTCTCGAAAGTCTTGGTGCCGAACTCAGTTCCAGCGTTTTGAAACGTGGACAACACAGCATCAAAATCAGGCTTAGAAAATGCAGAATTGATGAGTGCAATTTGATCAGGGCTCAAGTGGAACTTGTAGGTTTCAGGAAACTTTGTCTCTGTGAATTCCTCGATGATGGAGTTGACCTGGAAGAAGTAGTCCTTTTGGTTGTTTAAGTTGGAAGCCATGTCCTTGGTGTTGTTGACCACAGCAGGGTTCAAGTTCGAGATACGGTTGATCAAGCTGGGAATTCTCTCGGAAGGCACAAAATGGGTGGCAAAGCCAGCCATGTAAGCATCGTATCCGGTCAACACCTCCCCGGTCAAGGCATAGTAGTAGCCCAACTTGTCATCCAAACGAGGCAAGAAGAAAGTGGTTCCCACATCCGGGAAAAAGCCAATGTCCATCTCAGGCATAGCCAACTTGGTCTTTTCAGTGGCAATTCTAAAAGGCGCATGAACAGAGAGGCCCACACCACCACCCATGGTGATACCATCCATCAAAGAAATGTATGGCTTAGAATAGGTGGCAATCAAATAATTCAAATTGTACTCCTGTTGGAAGAAGTCGGTAGCATAGCCAGGGTTGCCAGCGATGATTTGGGCAGCACATTCAGCCACATCTCCACCAGCACAAAGTGCCTTTGGGGAGTTCGAAGTCAAGATGATGGAGTTGCAAACATCTGACTTGCCGTACTCAACAAGACGGGGGGTGATTTTGGAAACCATTGACGTGTTCAAGGAGTTGAGCTTGTTGAGGCGATTGAGATGGATGACCCTGGCCATGTTCTTGTTGGAGAACAAAACGTCATCGGCGGCGTATGCAGAGGTTGAAGACATTCTGATGTGTTGAAATAATGCTAAACTAGAACGTTTCGTTTTAGATAGCATATTGGACAGGCGGGGCGGGGAATCTGGCGTATATATAGGCAGGTGATAAGTGTGTCTCGAGTGGGGAACACCACAGAGAAAATTTTCGCGGCCTAAGTGCCTGACTACGGAGCACACATGAGACGCTAACGTTCTAGGTTTCTGTAGCGGAGCTTCTATCTTTCTTCTCCTTGTACGTGATTGCTGCTTACCCAGCGTGATTTAATTTCTGCCCATGGGCTACGAATCTTGGCGTACCCACGGGTTACCCTTTTCACGTGTTCCGCGGCTTTAGGGTTATCAGTGCGGCTAAAAGGAGAGCAGCATATGCAATCCTAGCAACCTAGCCTGGCAGCATAACCTATGCGCACTTCGAGGCACGCTATGCTCATGATACACTCTATACTCTGCATCTTCTGTAAAATTAACGGCACCTCGCATCATTGCCCCACAACGGTTAGACCTATCAGTCTCGATGCGGTTCCCACGTGACCTGGTCTCTACCAGCTCCCTCCTAGAGCCCCGACCTGAATGCAGGCTCAACCCGTTTAGGCCGCAGTAGCCGGCTCTAGCTAGCCTGAACCAACTTAAATCGCCAGCCTTCGCCTTGCTTCAATCACCGACGCACTTTGACCCACGTTAACTACTCTCCGGAACCCAACAACAACATCGAAATACAGAACTAGATGACTAGGCTATCATGTAGGACCATTTTGCATTCCCTCCTCTCTGGGCTACTTTCGGAGGGCATGTGGAATTGGTACAAGGCTTCATTCTTGTACGAAGCGAGCATCAATAAGCCAGTATTGCTGAAGCCGATCTCCATTCGGTGGCACGAGACGTTGCTTGAACTAGCAGGCAACTTGACGTATGCGAATGATCGGCGTGGTTTCTCCCAGATGAGATTCTCCAAATAGCTCTTGTAGGGGAGACGCTTCATAATCAGTTTCGTGTACAGATTATTCAAGAGTTTGCCGGATTTGAGCGACGAGAAGTAGGACTTGGACTTTGGTGTGGGCTCATTGTCCACTGGCGGTTTCAGTATAAGAAGGTTTGCCAAATTCTCGTTAAGATCCTCCAGCGACGAAAGTCGGCTTCTAGATTCGTCTTCACTGCCTGAGACCTCGCGGGATCCATCGCTTTCAACCTCTCCCTCGCCAAGATCCCCTTTGCCGTGCACCCTGAAGATGTGAATTGTGTCGTTGTCCGAGGCACACCCCAACACCGTCAGATCAAGGTTAAACTTAAGAGCGGTGATCCTGGCAGGATTATGGCCTCTCCGAAGGTTGGTGATCTGGGTGATTTCGGGTTTTATTTTCTTCTCCAGCAATTTAAGGTGGCTCACCCGGACAATGGTGCCCTTGCTTGATGCTGTGGCAATGTACAAGCTATCGGCCGATATGGAAATTTTGGCGATACTTGAGTCATGAGCCTTGTAGAGAAGTCGGGAACGCAATTTGATTGTGTCATACACAAGAACCCAGCCTTTAGAATCCCGCTTTACATCCTTCAACAGTATGTTTTGGCGTGTTAGCATGGACTCTTCATTCTTGTGAGTGAATTCAATTATCGGGTCAAGAAACGTAGGCAGCAATCCATCTTCACTGGACGAGGCCGCTTCAAAGACCTCGGTCTGGTCGTTGATGAGCAGTACTGGCAAAACTAAAAGGGAGTTATCGTCAGGGCTCAAGTCGGCCATTTGAGGAGTGCTTTCATCCGACAGATTCAAAGATTCAATCTCAAGCACTTTGATTAGTTTGATACTGCTCAAATCATAGATGTAGATTTGGCCAATTTCCAAAAACACCACGAGTCTTTTGCGGTTAAGTTTCAAGTCCACAATCCCCAGGGGGAACGTCAACTCGCAGATTTTGAGGTTCTGCTTGAGATTGTAAACCTTCAAAAGCCTGTTTCCGACATTTTTGTGACACTGGGGAACAATGATTGTGAGTGAAGTGGAGAAGAGCATCCGTAAGATAAGAGTGGCGCCATCTTCGCTGTCAGCGTTAGACAGGACATGGAATTCTCCAAAAGGGTCACAGTTGAATATTTTGTGACCCTCTGACGTTGAGACCAGTAAACATGTGAAGTCCTGGTTGAAAGACAAGTCGTTAAGCATTATGAGGGATCCGGGTGTAGGTGTGATCCGGGGTAGCAGGTTTGACTAGACCGCGTTTCCGCCACGCGCAGGAACAACCGTGCGTTCTGGCGTGAGTTAGTCACTACCACATATTCAACTACAGCGTGATCCTCATTCTTGAAGGGGGAATGTTTTGCCTATTCAGGGCTTTGAGACTTTACTTATTATAGTCTGGCTCTGATTGATTCAGTCCACATGCATTCGGACTTAGTGCTTTACTTGTCCTCGACCTCCTCCAAAGTCACAGTTCTCTTACGAGGAGGTTCAGACTTGTCAACACCAGAGGCCTTCTCGCCCTCCGCAATAACATCACTCTCAGCGACTTCCTCTATCTTGGGCGCCTTTTTGCTCTTCTTCTTCTTGCCCTTTTTGGTTCCGTCGTCACTCCAAGCATACAAAGGCTGGAAACTCTCAAAGAAGCCACAGTCTTCGAATAAGTTGGGGTACAACCAGAACGCTTGCGGCAAGGCCAAGTAGGTCACGATGAAAATGATCAATCTTACAAAAGCCATGGCGAAAAACAATCCCAAAAGCCCCAAGCAGCCCATCGACAAGTACCAAACACCAACTCTCATGAAGCGGGGCCACAAGGGGAACAAAACAATGGTAAAAATTCCGGCAACCATCAAAAAAGCGTAGAGCATCATGTAAGGGTTGGGCTTCTGGTACACCCACGCATAATACTGGTCGGCATCGATAGTAGCCTTTCCCGTAGGACGCAAGGTGGGCTTTTGCCTGTTGGGCTTCCAGCCTTGCACCTCCTTGATTTGTGCGTAGTGTAGCTTCTCGACCGGAACCACAAGACGAGCCTGAATAAACAGAATGAAGATCTTTGCAAGCTCCTGATCGTTAGGGATCGGGATCAACTGGTTTCTTCCATCGGCGCTCTTTTTCTTATACTCTTCGGATAGCAAGGTTCTTTGAAGTCTCTTAAATCTAAAGAATTCAACGTCCTCTTTATTATTCATTAGACCTGTTCTCATTTTGAGAGATGGGTGTGACCGCAAGAAATTGGCCACGTTCATGATGATTGGATTTCTTTCCTGATTTAGCGGCACCTGCGTCTCGCCAGTGACATTAGGAACACCCGAGGCTGGTCCGGAAGTAGCCATTTCGTGAGAATAGAACAGTTGGTCTACGTGTCGCAATTGAGCGCTGACGGCCGCCGCGTGGTGTACGGGTGTTGCAATACTGCAGCTTGAATCAATGCCAAATAGTAGGTTGAATTTTATTTTTTCTCTTTCTTCTTGAAGAGAACTCTCTTTTTCCCGGGTGGTGTCATTTGCTTGTCCAAGAAGCTAGGTGTAGTTGCAGCGGGCAGCCTGTACGTAGGAGATAACGTAAACGACCCATCAGGCGGTGGTCCCCCCTGGTACAGCGGAGAGGGCTCGTCGCCGTTATCTTCCGAATCTTCGTCGACAGCTTCGTCATATCCTGGAATCTTCAGAAGCGCCCCTATGTCAAGCATGGGCGAAGCAGCCGCGGACTTCGACTTATGAGGAATATCAAAATAACTGTCTATTGGAGTCTGTGATACCCCGCTGCCACGAAGCTGTTCTAAAGGCGTTCTCGCACTCAAGTAGTCATAGACGATATCGTCTGTATGCTTAGTGTAGACCGGAGGTGCCGAATCTTCGGGGACTGGATCGGCCAGTTCTTCGTCAGAGCTTTCCTCCGTCGGTGTCTTCGGTTCTTTCCTTGGGAATACATCCACCTCTTTGGCTTCAAGCTCAATAAACGCCCCAGTGCTATCCACTTCGATAGGGGTCGTAGTCACGTGGCCATGGTTTGGGTTGAGAAAGAGCACCACCGGTAAATTAGCACGGAGTTCCGAAACGTGGCCATCAGCATTGCGAATGTGAATCAGAATTCGAAGCCGGTGTTTGACCGATACCAAGTCATTCTTCATAGTGCACGTCTGTGTCACCTTGCGTAGAGACGAGGGAGCCATGTAGGTGCCCTTGATAATCCAATGATCGTCGTGGTAGTCTGTCTGGTGTAGCACCATCTTTTGCTTTTCCGTAACAGTTTCAAACCCTGGCGACTTGCCCCAAATTCCGTTCAAGTATGCATGCTGGACCAACTCACAATACATGGATTTAAAGGAGAGACCCTTGGTGAGGGGAACAATTGTGAGCTTGATGGGAACTTTGGTTCCCAACGCCACGCCTCTGCGGGGCAGGCTGACGTTGAAGTCAATTTTTTCGGGCCACGTGTTGGTGAACTCGATCGACTCAGTCAAGTTCATGCTTGTGTGGTGGAGGGTTCTGCAGATACGGATGTATCTGGACTTCTTGAAGGCTCGGTCAAAACGTCCCCTTTCCACCAGGCACTCCAACTTGTAGCGGATTTTGCCGATAGAAAGGCCTTCGATGGTCTCGGGGACATTAGATGGAAGGTAGAAATTAAATGGCATGGAATAGTTCCCGTTGGGAAGAAGAAATGAATGGGAGTCGCTGGTAGCCTTTCCGTGGGACGGGTAGGGTGTACCATCCACGCCCGAGCGGGGGATTTTGATGATCAGCTCCTCTTTCTTGAAAAGATGTTGCAGCGACTTTGTGGAAGAAAACGCCGGCCTCTTGGGCGCTGAACCCGGTTTAGGACTGTTCTCCTTGCTCAAGCTCTTGAGATCGACGGCCGAATTGTTGTGCGAGTGCTTGGTCGAATCGGCTTTGCTGTATTTGATGATGCTATCACCGTAGTCGCCAAATTGCAACTCACCGTTCGGCGAGCAGAGGAGGTTTGGCCAAACCACTTTCAATACACAATTGCGCTCAGACACTTGGCCCGCTGAAAGGTGGTCCCTGGATTTGCTGTAGTAGTCAACCATGTATTCACCGGTCAAGACCAACTTCACCTTGCGGATGTGCAAGTCCTGCTTGGTCAGGAGTTTGACGTGTCCTTCGATGGGCACATTGTCCACCTCTGCGTCATTTCCTTTGACTAGAATGGTGTTTTTCAAGCCACCACTTTTTAGCCGGATATCAAAGTACGTGAGGTCTTTACTTGATGCACTGGAATGGAACATGATATGTAAATCAGTGAGCCATGCGGTCAAGAATACAGAGTGAGTTGCTCTTTGCTGAGATTCTCGATCAACTCTGCGGCTTTGCCCTGCATGAGGACATGCGCTCCGCATGGACATGCGTGTTGACGGCACCGGATAAACTTTATAGGGACTGGGGTTTTTCCGGCCTTGAGGCTGCTGGTGCTTCTGTTTTTGGCTGCACCATTGGCTTGACTGTATACGGGCCAAAAAGGTTTAGAATTTTTTACTGCTGTATTTCTCCACCCTCTTGTTAATTTGTAAAAAGTTCCTAACCGCGCTCTAACCGCACTAATGCACTTAGGGCTTTGGGTTTCTTCGTAAGTCTCTGCGTGCAGTTTCCAAACCATTTCTTAAAATGGTGCCAGCTTTCAAAATTTAAAACTAGCACTTTTGTCGGTTTAACATATAAAAACTCGCTTTTTGACGTTAAGGAATGCAAAACTCTGATGTTCAAGAGTGCTTTTTTGGTACTTCCATCAGTTACTCAGCTTTATACCCATCCCTCAGTATTAGTTTTCTGTTTTCATCAATTCAACTACTAACCATCTTTTGCCTGTAATTTATTTATTATCCACCTACTGGCTCAAAGCCTGGAACTGGTTCATGAAGCTCTTGGCTGCGGCCACCGACCAGAACTGACCAGAATACTGAACCCAACCAAGATGACCGCCCAAATCTGTTTCTATCATGGCAAGATAAGGGTTTGTTTTGGTGGCTCCGTAAGGCACATTTGGCGACACCGTAGGGTCATCGCTGGAGTTGATTGCAAGAGTGGGCACCGCAATCTTATCGACTCTAAGATATGGCGATGCCGCACGATAATAAGACCACGAATCTTTGAAGCCCATAGTTTTGCACGTGAGAATGCTGTCCCACTCATAGGTCCGTTTTGCAGCTTTTGCCTGCTTGATGGTGTCTTCATTAAAGAAATCCGGCGAAAATTGCTTGAGCTCCGTGGAATTGCTCTTGATCATCTTGTTTAAAAACACCGTGAGATTCGGGTTGAGCAAGTACTTTCCAGTGAGCGAGCTTTCAATGTGCCTAGCACTCTCTTCCATATCCCACGGACAACCAATGAGACTGGCAGCCTTGACAAGTTCCTGGGCCTTTACACCCGCGGTACCCAAGTAGTTACCCAATAGGACACTACCAAAAGAGAAACCCACAGCGTATATAGGGCGATTGGGAAAACGCTTCTTCAAGTCCACAAAGACCTCCTCCACATCGCTTATCGAGAGCCCGGAGAAAAGCTTTCCGGTGGTGATCTTGGTTCTGCAGCAGCCTCTTGAATTAACCACCACAAGATCCCAGTGGGTGGATTTATCCTCCATCAAGTCACAGGCCAAGTTCCGGATTAATGGCTCATGCGAGCCGCCAGCCAAGCCATGGAACACCACGCAAATCGGATCCGTGGATGATGTCTGTGCTGGTGCTGTCTTTGCTGCGAGCTCATCCTTGGTGAAAAAACGGGTTCTTGGGTGGAGTTTCGGAGAGTCACTTGGAAGTGTTTCCTCGTAGAGCTTGGAGAACTCTTGGCTGGATTCCGGGCTGTCAATGACCCAATCCAACGAGCACACGCCGCTGTCCTCATACTTGAACAATTCACGGCCATAGTAAATGGGAAACTCGGTATCGGACTGATGCATTCCGTAGTAAAGAGTCTGGAGAGAGCCGTTGAACAAGAGGGGGTTCAACCAGAGTTTCTGCGAGGTGTCTAGTTCGGGCACTTTGGTGCTGATGAGATCCCGGAAGGTCAACGACTCATTGACTTGCGGAGACTTGTCGTTCTCCGAGATGTGGAGTTTAAGGCTGGCACGGAAGCCCCATTTCCAGAATCCGATTAATGTCATTTAATTGTCAGAAAGAAAGTGGTTGCGGTTGCTGCGGCTGCGAGGTATTGCCATCGGCTCTTCGAACAAGCCGCTAAACTCCGCGGAGCTTGCCAAGAAAGCGACCAAGATATGGGACACCACACCTGTGCCGAAAATCCCCGCAATTTATATTTCCTTTGCAGCTATTGTTCTTATTATTGTTCTTAGTATTGTTATTGTTCTTATTATTGTATCTATTCCTGCTTTTTCGATCTGCTAGCAGCTGCCCGAAGTTTGGACAGCGTGCTGGACTCGCTATTCTCTACATGCCCCCGATCGTCCAAGTCAACAGACCCAGCACTTTCGAAAAGAGACACGTTTCCTGTGAACAAGCCTAATGTGTCAATGATTTGAGAGGGGTTGTTCAAGTGGGCAGTGGCAAGCGTCTTTTTGGCGGCCGGACCCACGAGAATCGGATAAACTCCGTAGGTGCCGTAAATGTTCTTAGGCAAGTTCCGTAAATGCCACTGTTCTTCGATCTCCTTGAGCGACTTGAACATGTCTTCGTCCGTGACGTCATCGCCCGAACACATCATGAAATCTGGAAGTTCTTCGGGCGGTGTTTCCTTTGGCGTGACTTGAGTAGCACTGGCCTCTTGTTTGGCTCCATGCGGGTTGAGCACCAATCGCTTCACAATCTCTCCTTTGTTGACAAACTTAGGCCTGACTTCCACATTGGCCTTTCCTGGCATCACCTCCACGTCGTACTGCTTTCCGATGGTGTCCCGGAGCTCTTGGAGACACTTTTCTGCCTGGAAACTGCCTAATTCGGGGTCTGATTTCCGATAGTGCCAAGTCAAGGCCACCTTTTTCTTTTCAATATTAGACCCAGGCGTCTTTTCTGTGTAAGCCTTGAAGACTTCTTCCACCTTTTCTTGCCAGGACATATCGAATGTTTCGGCAAGATTGTACCACTCTTTGGATCCCACATCTCGCATGAAGCATCCATGTTCGGCAGAAAGCCCCACATTCTTGGAGCCCCACCATTTCTCGAGAAAAGCTTGATCACGTCCGGAGATAATCCAAAAGCGGTTCTTAGGATCTGCAGTCAATTTATCAACAATCTGAAGGAGTTTGGACGAAGGAATCGCGGCCGCTGGATCCTTGACTATGGGGGTCAACGTTCCGTCATAATCAAACAAAAACAAACGGCGCTTGGCCTCTTGGTACGCCTTATACAAACGAGGGCGGTTCAATGTGGGTGTCAAGTGTGCCTGGTGCGTTTTGCTTGTGTGATCGATGAGATGATCCAAGAATTCGAGAGTCCATGTCTGCACCGTGTTAGAAGTGACCCTCTTGTAGAGAGTATCTTCGAGCTCGACCCGCTTCGCTTCCGGCATCACCAAACACTCGTTGATGGTTTTGGCAATGCCGACAGAATCCCAGGGGTTGACCATAATGGCTTCCTGGAGCACCGAGGCGGTACCTGTGAATTCAGATAAGATTAACGGTGACTTTTTTTCCTTTTGACACACCACAAACTCCAAGGACGTGGTGTTCATTCCATCCCTAACTGAAGTAATGAGAGCCAAGTCGGCCACGCGAAGCAACGCCAAATACTCGTCCCTGTTGATTCTCATCTGGTAGTGAAGAACTGGTGTGTAGTTGAAATTCCCAAATCGGGAGTTAATGTGGTGGACTAAGTCGGACACCTTGTTCTCCACCTTGACATTGTCGGAGTATCCAGGCGACGACACCTGGATCAACACCACCTTTCCTCTCCATTCGGGAAACATCTGCAAAAACATGCCGAAAGCCTGTAGTTTTTGTGGAATACCACGCACCAAGTCTAGCCGATCCCGGCCAATGATGATCTTTTTGTCTGGGTACGTCTTTCTGAGAGCCTTGACCTTCAATGTGATGTCATACTCATCGGAAAAGGCATCGTGTTCAATCCGCTTGGCATCGATTCCAATGGGCAAAGCCTCCACAGAAACAGTGGTGCCATAAACTAGAACCGAGTTCCGAGTCACCTCGTGCCCCAAGATACGGGCACAGCAACTGACGAAATGCCGGGCAAAAGACTCGTTCTGGAACCCCACCTTATCTGCACCAAGCATTCCGTCTAGTAACTGAGTTCTTTGAGGCAAGCAGCGGAAGTACTCCGAAGAGGGAAAAGGTGCATGAATGTACAATCCAATGTATGCTTCAGGGAACTCCATGCGCAACAACTGCGGAAGAAGAAGAAGGTAGTAGTCGTGGATCCAGATGATGTCTCCCGGTTGGTAAATGGCCTTGATTTTTTGGAAGTAGGCATCGTTGAACTTGACGTAGTCGTGCCATTCCCGGCCCTCTTCGAATCCATCTGCAGATTGGTCCTGGATGTAATGGAACAACGTCCAGAGGCAGTTCTCTGCGTACTTTCTCCACCGGTTTTGGTCCTTTCTTAAAAGCCAAACAGCGTGGACATTGTCACTTTTGTATGTCTTGCAGATTTTTTGCTCCAAGTCCTTCTTATCTGCCTCGTCCAAGTACAATGGATCTGCCTCCATGTTCTCAGAGAACAAATCACTTGCCCGGTTTGTTTTGTTGTCCAATTCACCCGTCCAGCCGATGATGTGATTGTCCCACTCTGTCTGCTGTTGCAAGAAGAAAAGAGAAGTGGACAATGCTGATTGGCCACGTTTTGGCTCCACGTCCCAGAAGGTTTGATTTTGCTCTGCGTCGTAGTTCTTGCTGATTTTTGTTGGAAGCGAGGAAACCACATTTAGGATACGTCCGGACAATTTGCTGTTCTTGTCTTTTTTGTATTCTTCTGGGGTCACCATCTTGGCATCTGCCGAGAACGTGTGGAACTCATCGTACACGTTTTCGGGCATTGTTTCTTTTGTTGGACGGGGTTGAGTGTGGAGAGCTGATAGATATTATGCGCCCGCGCCTTGAGTGGACTGACTGCAATATGCACGCCAACCCAGAGCTGCTCTGGCTACAAGAAATTGTTAGTTTTCTACTTTTTTTTCTTTTGGTACATAAAACAAATCCAATTACCCATCCGAAAAATCCAGCTTCAGTATAACCCGATGGCACCAGAAACTATTTGAAGTAACGAAAACACCTTCACCAATTTAAGCTTGAGCCTCCTCAGACTTCTTGTACTCCTCGTAGGCAGTCAAGGCATCCTCGAAATGGTTGTTGAACAACTCGTCATTCTCCAACAAAGCCAAGATTTCCTGGTTGTCCAAGTCCAACATCATACCGGTGATTTTACCGGCAGCCTCTGGCTCTTGGGCTTTACCAGTGGAGACAATCTTTGGGTACAATTCCTCACCCAAGATTCTCTTTTGCTGGTCAGCTGGGGCAGAAGCAATGATGGCTCCCAAGTCTCTGGTCTGACGTCCGCCCTTCTGGTTACGGTTGTTTGGAAAGTAACCTCTCTGTTGACGACCATTAGGACCGTTGAAGTCACCAAAGACTGGTGGCATACCGTACACTGGGACAGGTTGTCCGTTTGGTCCAGCTCTTGGCCATTGGCCTTGAGGTGGTGGCATTTGGCCTCTTGGCATCATCATTTGAGGGTTTGGTCCTGGGAATGGGCCGGAGTTTCTGCCGTTACCTGGGAAAAATCCTGGCTGTTGGCCGTAGAACATAGGAGGCATAAACTGACCTGGCATGCCAGAAGCAGCAGCGTTTTGCATTCTCATCTGGTTGCGAGCGTGAATTTGCTGCTCCAATTGAGAACGTCTGACGTCCTTGCGTTGAGCCAATGCGACGTACAATGGCTTTCCGACAACCATGCGCTGGTTCATCTCAGTGATGGCTTTGGTAGCCTCCTCTGGAGTGGAGAAACAGACAAAACCGAAGCCCTTAGACTTTCCAGTCTCGTCAACCATGACCTTAGCAGAGGTGATGGTTCCAAATGGCTTGAACTCCTCCTCCAAAGTCTCAGAGGTAACAGTGTCGTCCAAGTTCTTGACGAACAAGTTGACACCCTGGTACTTGGACAACTGCTCCAATCTGTTGCTCTCATATTGCTTCTTCAATTCTTCGATTCTCTCTCTCTTCTTCTGAGCTCTACCAACGTAGATCTTCTGACCGTTGATCTCCTTGTTGTTCAATTCTTCAACGGCCTTAACGGCAGCATTGTGGTCCTCGAAGTTGACGAAACCGAAACCCTTCGACTTTCCTTCGTCATCCTTCTCGAAGTAGACAGAAGTGATGACACCGTAAGGCTTGAACAAGTCAGTCAAATCCTCGTCAGTGTACTCGGAACCGAAGTTCTTCACGAAAACGTTCGTGAAGTTAGCCTTCAACTCCTCCATCTTGTTCTCTCTCTCCTTTCTGGACACGTGCTTACCAACGTAAACCTCCAAGTCGTTCAAAGACATACCGTTGACATTCTCGATGGCAGCATCAGCAGCCTCAGCAGTTTCGTAGTGAACGAAACCGAAACACTTGGAGTTACCGGCATCGTCGGTGGCAACCTTACAAGACAAGATGCGGCCGAAAGCAGAGAAAGTGTCGTGCAAGGCCTTGTTGTCAATGTCTGGGTGCAAGTTCTTGATGAAAATGTTGCCATCACCGTTCTTTCTGAAAGAAGGATCTCTTTGAGACCACATGATACGGCATGGTCTACCATCGATCAAGGAGTAGTTCAATTGCTCCAAAGCCTTCTCTCCGTCCTCGTGTTTAAGGTAGTTCACGTAACCGTAACCCAAAGACTTCTTGGTAACAGCATCACGGCAAATTCTAATGGAAGACACCTGTCCAAGAGAAGCAAAGATCTCGAACAAGAGAGCTTCGTTCACAGAGGTGTTCAACTCACCGACATACAAAGATGCGGAAGTTTCGGCAACACCCTCATCACCCTCAGCAGATTCCTCGGTGGAAGTAGCAGGGGCCTCAGCAACTGGGGCATCCTGGGCTGGGGTCTCAATGTTCAACTTATCCATGTCTTGAACAAGTTGGTCGGCAGACATTTTGGATTTTTTTTTAAATAAGTTTTTTTTTTTATTTTTTTGTGTTTTCGATACTTCTCTGAATGCTGTGGCAACTGGGCCTTATGGCTTTTCAAGAAAAGTTGGATTTGTATGGAGATCTCTCTGAAGAAAAGAGTATCCAGAGGGAGGGAAAATTTTTCCCACACAAACGCTGCGCTACCTGATGCCTTTATATGCACAACCGCCCAAATTGTGGCCTTCACATTGAGCGGTCTGTTTGTGTAGGCAAACCGTGGTGGCTTTTTTATTTGTGGCAATTTCGTTTGTAACACATAAAACGCCATCTGTGGGCTCTTGTGATTTTATGCAAAAGTCAACAATGTTTCATGCATGTTCCTACGCGCGTTTTTCACGTTGCTGCGAAAACTTGATGAGCCCATTTTCAGTAGATCGAGTTGAGACATGCTCCTCGATGATATTGCCCTGAAATCAATAATTGCAAGGATACCAACTTAATGACTAGAGACATGTAAGGCAGAACAGAGATTTTGTAGGCGCAATGCTGCTAGAGTTATACAAGTGTGAAGGGGGGTGTTTTATTAGCGCCCTGACTAAAAAAGTTTCCATCGGGCTAACTTGTCGTGATATATTTCATTATTTTCAAAATCCTCTCGGTGGCCAAGCTGGCTAAGGCGCGAGACTGTAATTGAATTGTTATCTTGAGATCGGGTGTTCGACTCACCCCCGGGAGATTTTTTTGCCTTGGTAGTTTTCACGCAACCAATCACATGCTAGCGTGTCCCTCTATAATTGCGTCTTTTATTTTTAAATCAATAACAGGTGTATTATCTCAGGCTTTTTTTTCTGCCTGAGACTTGAGTCTAGTATACATTGCGGTGATCTTTTCGCTTGGCACTTTGGCTGGCCAGTAGAGGCTCGCATAAGACCATAAATGTTTGGGGTTGGAGGATTCACCTTGGTTTTCAATAAAGTCTCCAATAGTGATCAACTCTGTGCGAAGCAAAACGGCCCACTCGTGTTTTTCCAATCCCTTACTGCCCTTGTGGAGCTTCATCAATGACTTTGCCACGGGCTTGAGTACGTTCTTGCACAATTCCTCATCCATACTGCGGTACTCGAGGTCTTCATCGTAGCTCGTTTCGGGCTTTATCTTCATCTCTGATTTCACAGGTTTAGCATCGACTTTCCAACTCTCTGGACTGTTCAATTTTTTGGGTTTGGGTTTCTTTTCCTCGGGCTTCATCTTCCTCACCTTCTTCTTGGCCACTGGTGCATTGGAACCCTCTTCTTCTCCACGCAAGAGCAAAAACAAGTAGTCCACTCGTCTTCCAAGGTGAACAGCCCCCGGCACTCTTTTTGTAGGCTTGCCGCCATCTTCTTCTGGTTTCACAGCAGCGGCATCTGCCTCTTTGGACCCAGGTCCTTTCGGAGCGCCCTCTAGGAAAAGCATGTTTTGTAGTCCAAGGATGGGGTCATCTCTGATTTGCGTCCATGCGCCGTATCCAAACTTGTGAACACCCAAGAGAAGCATGGCATCATGCTTTGGCGTCCAGTCGCAATTCCAGTTCTGCACTTGCTTGGGGACTCTAGGGAGCTCGAAAGATTGGGGTTTATCTTCTGGAATAAGCGACAGTAACAATTTCATGTCGGGTGGGCGAGTCAACACTAGCTCCGCATTGATGTTCTTGACTCCATGATACTCGAAAAGGATTGCCTTCTTCTCCTTCTTCTTTGCGATCCAAAGTGCAGTCATCTTCTCCCCATCTCCTCCTGGCACCTTCAGATCTTTGGCTTTTCGCTCGAGCTCCGCAAGAGCCTCAGATCTTCTGACCTCTTCTTCACGCACCAAATTCTTGGAAATGTTGATAATATCATTGTAGGCATGCTTGATCAACACAGGATTCTTATTCGAAATGCTTCCATCCTCCACAAGTTGATTCCACTTTCCAGATAAATCACCCACACGCAAAATGGATCTGTAGATGCCCCTGATTTCTCTCTCCGATAACTCGAGGTTTTCTTCGACTTTGCGCTTGGCGGCTTTTCTTCTTCCGCTTTCTTCTTCTTCGTCATCTTCAAATGCTGAAGAATCAGGAGTACCTCCCTGAAGCTTTTTGACTGCTGCCCTTCTTCTGGACAGCATTGCGATCTGATCATTCAAGTATTCGGCTTCTGCTTTTTTCATTTCCTCTTCCTTCAACTTGGTGAGCTCATCTTGTGGGATGATATCGTCCCATTCCACATCGGCCTTATAATCGGTGACTTCGAACTGTTTGAGGAACTCTTCCGAACCCAAATTGGACTCGCCCAAGTCAGGGGTAGTAACATGATCTTCAGCACGACTCAAGACATCGTCCAAGTTCAATTCTTCCAACTTTTTTTGGTTATCTGATGCTGCAAACATATTGGCGGCACCGAACTTTAAGATTTGGGACAATTCACTGGAAGATGGCTCGGCTTTGTTTTTCTTTGAGCCCGATGGATCTGTCATTCCCAAAGAGATAATGGCATATTCCAAAATCATCTTCTTTCTGGCTCTTTCTAAGATCTCTTCTTCCACGGTATCCTTCGAGACAAATCTGTAAACAGAAACGTGCTTTTTCTGCCCGATTCTGTGGGCACGTGCCATCGCTTGTAAGTCGGCCTGAGGATTCCAATCCGAATCGAAAATGATAACAGTGTCAGCCGTCATCAAGTTGATACCCAAACCACCCGCTCTTGTAGACAAAAGAAATACAAAGTCTTTGGAATCCGGAGCATTGAAGTGGTCAATGGAGATTTTTCTCTGAGCAGACGGGATTCCACCGTCAAGTCGCTGAAATTGATAGCCTTTGATGGAAAGATAATCACCCAAAATATCAAGGATACGCACCATTTGAGAGAAAATAAGAACACGATGTCCCTCTTTCTTCAATCTTGTCAAAAGTTGCTCAAGCAAGACCATTTTACCTGACGACATAATGATACCTTTCAAAACATTGTCACGGGAAGTCGATCCTGCCCTTGCGAGAATGCGATCCTCACAACCATCAAACAAATATGGATGATTTGAAGCTTTCTTTAATTCACTCATCACATTGAGCAAAGAGATCTGCGAGCCTTTCACACCAGCATTTAACGCTGAGTAGTTTTTGGTGATGATATTCCTGTAGTACTCGGTCTGGAGGTCTGAAAGCTCGACTCTAAGAATTCTTTCAGATTTGGAGGGCAAAGACTTTTCAACATCTTTCTTCAAACGCCGCAAAATGAAAGGCTTGATACTTTGCTGCAAATGCTTGATGTAGTCCTCTTGAGCATCATTCGGCGTTTCAAAATCGATTTCTCGATCAATATCAAATTTGCCGGGAGACAAAAAATCACACAACGCTGCCAACTCCTTGATGTTGTTTTGCAACGGTGTTCCAGTAATTAGTAATCTGTTTGCTACCTTGAACAGCATCAAAGAGTCGTAGAGCGATGATTCGGCGTTTTTCAATCTGTGGGCCTCATCGACTGCCAAAAACTGCCATTTGAAAGCCCCTAGCTCACTCTTGTCCTTTAAGATGTACTCATATGTGGTCAAAAGGATATTAAACTTGGGTTTTCTGTTGGCTCCGTATAGCTCGTAGTCACGGATGTTCTTACGAGCCTGCGTATTTCCGAGGTAGTAAATGCAGTTGACATCTGGAGCCCATTTTTCAAACGTTTCCTGCCAGGCTGGAATGGTACTCAATGGCACAACCACTAGATGAGGCCCGTTTTGCCTTCTGGCGTAGATGAGCCAAGACAAAAAAGCCACTGTTTGAACGGTTTTACCCAAGCCCATCTCATCGGCCAAGATTCCGTTTTCGTTACGAGACCAGAGGAACGCCATCCAGTTTAATCCTGTCAACTGGAAATCTCTTAATTCTCCGTTTTTGATGAATAGTGGCTGCTTGCTGAGTTTCTCGAATCTGGGTCTTTGATTGATCGGGTAATTTGCGGAGTGGTTGGGGAGAATCTTGGACTGCAATCTTTGTTGGAATTTTGCCACTTGTTCAGGTGCATCTGCAGCAATAACAGCTGCATCCTCCCACGAACATTCATCGTAGTATAGGCGTTTCCACTTCACATAATATTGCAACTGAGAAGTACCGTCATCTAGCTCCACGCGATCGCTATCAACTATTCTTTCCACGTGTGTGTACTCGTCCTGTTCGTCTCTCTTTCTCTCACGCTCGATGTCCATTGCCTCAATGTCTTCCTTGGTGGTGGATGGATCACTCCGTATCTCCTGATCCAACACAATGAACTGCTTTGCGTAGTTATCAACCTTTCTGAAACCCTTGTTGTCTCTCAAGTCGGAATACTTTTCCCATGAATTGTGCAAATGGGACTTTCCGACCCATTTTATTTTGAAGAGATAGTCTAACTTCCAATCACCAGTTACCTCTGCGTTTTCTTCATTGAGTTTGTGGTCAAGAACAAGATCAACTCCGCTGACGGGCTCCTCCTCCATTGCTTGTTCATAGTAGTAATAGTCGTTGGCATCTTCATCACTTTCGATTAAGTCTGCGTCGTCCTCGTAGTCAACGGCATAGTTAACGGCCCCGTTGTTTCTGGAGGAGAAGCGGATTTCTGCAGGAGCCGGAGGGGCTTTCCTGGAAGTTCGGGCGGAGCGTTTTGATTTGGTGCTTCTGCGGGAATTGGAGCCGATAGCTCTTCTTTTCCTACCGAAGTCGACGTCGAGATCGTCATCATCATCCTCCACGTCGGACTCATCGTCCATTCCTGAATCGTCATTGTATTCGTCGTGGGTGACTTTGGACCTTCTCTTTCTGGGTTGCATGTCGTCATCGTCCAGTTCTTCGGCCATATGAACCACTCTCCGTTCTCGCCCTGACCGCCGAAGGCCATAGAGCTCAGGGTTTTCTTCAATTTCCAGAGTCAACTTCACCATCGTATCTTCGAAAGAAGTAATTATGGGGAATTCCTGGTTGGGCCAGCGATAATTGCAAAATCACAGGTTGGATGCGGAATAAGTTTTCGAAGCCCCCAATGGTCTGATATATACAATGCAGCTATTCAGACCTCTAAACACTTGAAGTGGAGCTTTTGCAGTATTGACACTTATGCACCACGAAATCTGTTCTTGTTTACACTCCTGGTGTGGTCCAGAAAAGCGTGTTTTTTTCAAGAGCTGAAATCAAAGCAACTTCCGAGTCGGCAAATCGATCTGCAGGATTTGCTACTTTGTAGCAGGTTTGTTTGGTCGATGGAATGTCCGGAAGTCTGAAGAATGTTGGAATTCCGTAGACAGCCAGTAGTTGGTGGAGTAAAATTTTGTGAGAGAAAAAAAGCGAGCGACGACACCTGGGTACATTTTGAGTACAACACGTTCCTACATGTTAGAGAGGCTAATGTGCTGGGCCAGTATGAAATGCTTACAAATTAGGTGACAAAACAGGCGAATTTTTCTGTAATTATCGATAAAACATCGACTTCGTGTCAGGAACAAGATACCAGATCAAGCTTCCGTGGTTGGCATTCACCTGGTGAGCACGCCGTTTGGGAACTAGCCTGCCGACTCAGGGGTTCTAGTGTTTTCAAAGCGAAAACTACGACCAATTAAAGAGAGAAACGCGTCTCTTAATGGCCATACTGCTCGCTTCGCCGACTAGCTATTATCTCCAAGTACTATTTCATAGTAGCAGCTCTCTCTGTGATGGCTTGTAAGGCAGGTGCTAGACAAGGGTAGAGCCATGCAAATGTTTTCGGAGAATCACCCGATCACCATGAAGATAGCCTCGCTACCATACTTTGGAGCCAATTAGTATCCCTATTTCGCCTGGAACCTCGAGTCACCTGAGAAAATCCAGTCCTTGAAAAAGCAACAAAAAGCCTGCCTCTTCGAAAATTCAACGTTTATGTAAAATCAGGCAGTTTTTGCAGCCATTGGCCTCGGCTAAGCTGTGACAATGATAACAAGGAAGCACTACTTGGCAAAGAGTAGCGCCAAGGAAAAACATGGGCCAGCATGCAACTTCTCTCCCTTCCGAAAATATCTGAATCTGGTTCTGTATGAGCGAAATCAGGACACTGCCGTCATGTTGGAGAAAAAGACGGAGGTGGTGAACGTGCAACGGGGCGGGCATCTTTTTTCCTTCAAATGTGTTTCGCACGACTGCCATGCTCGGAGACTGCGCGCAGCTACCCACATGGCCTTTGCACGTGACCTTACCTGCCAGCATTTAGAAGCGGCGCATTCGCTGGTAAGCCCAATATACGGGTGAATATGACTCCCTTAGCCAGATAACTGCATATAGTTCCTATTCAGCCAGACAACTAAGCTGGCGGCGAAATGAAAGTCTGGGCCAATCAGCGGCTGGCATTAGTAAAGTTCTGAAATTAACTCTGGTAGCGCGCGCGTGAGTAAACCTCAGTGCTAGACAACGCGCGAAAAAGCATCACAGCGTGAAAAAAAAACTCTATCTGCAGGATTCTATTCTGCACAATCAAAAAAAGTGCACTAAAAATTATATGCCTTGAAAGCAAACCTACATCGAAGATATGAGTGGCAAAGGAAAAGGAGCCAGCAAAAACGTGCCGTCTTCGAAAGGAACTAGAATTGCAATTGTGAGCACAGACAAGTGCAAGCCAAAGAAGTGCAAACAAGAATGCCGCAAGTCTTGTCCAGTTGTCAAGACCGGAAAGCTCTGTATCGAGGTTACCCCTGCCAGCAAAATTGCGTTTATTTCTGAAACTTTGTGTGTCGGATGTGGTATCTGTGTGAAGAAGTGTCCTTTTGATGCTATCAACATCATCAACTTGCCAACCAACTTGGAAAACGAAACCACTCACAGATATTCTGCCAATTCGTTCAAGTTGCACAGGTTGCCTACCCCCAGACCAGGGCAAGTTTTGGGTTTAGTGGGAACCAACGGTATCGGGAAATCCACTGCCTTGAAGATTTTGGCTGGTAAGCAGAAGCCCAATTTAGGAAGATACGACGACCCACCTGACTGGGAAGATATTCTCAAGTACTTCAGAGGTTCAGAGTTGCAAAATTACTTCACCAAGGTTTTGGAGGATGATATTCATGCTATTATCAAACCCCAATACGTTGATAACATCCCACGTGCTCTTGCCAAATCTCCTGTGAAAGATGTTTCTGGCATTTTGAATGCCAAGAATCAGCGTCCCGAACACTTCGAGCAAATCCTCAAGACTTTGGAGTTGAAGCATGTCATGGCCAGAGAGATTGCCAATTTGTCTGGTGGTGAGTTGCAAAGATTTGCATTGGGTATGACTTGTATTCAGGCAGCCAACGTTTACATGTTCGATGAGCCTTCGTCTTACTTGGATGTGAAGCAGAGATTGAGAGCCGCTGAGTTGATCAGATCGATGCTTTCTTCGACTACTTATGTCATCTGTGTGGAGCACGATTTGTCTGTCTTGGATTACTTGTCTGATTATGTCTGCATCTTGTATGGAGCTCCTTCCGTCTATGGTGTGGTCACCTTGCCATCTTCTGTCAGGGAAGGTATCAACATTTTCTTGGACGGTTTCCTTCCAACCGAGAACATGAGATTCAGAGACGAATCTTTGCAATTCAGATTGACAGATGCTGCCGATGGTTTGCTCTTGGATCACTCCGCTGCATTGGAGTACCCCAACTTGCAAAAGACTCAGGGTGATTTCAAGTTGAAGATTGAAAAGGGTTCTTTTACCAACTCTGAGATTTTGGTGATGTTTGGTGAAAATGGTACTGGTAAGACTACATTCTGTAAGATGTTAGCCGGTGCCTTAGCTGCTGACAATGGAACCGAGATCCCAAAATTGAACATCTCCATGAAGCCTCAGAAGATTGCTCCCAAGTTCCCTGGTACCGTGAGACAGCTATTCTTCAAGAAAATCAAGGGAGCTTTCTTGAATCCTCAGTTCCAGTCAGATGTCGTCAAACCTTTGAACATCGACAACATCGTTGACCAAGAAGTCCAGACCTTGTCTGGAGGTGAATTGCAAAGAGTTGCGCTTGTGTTGGCCCTCGGTATTCCAGCTGATCTTTATTTGATTGATGAGCCATCGGCATACTTGGATTCTGAACAACGTATTGTGTGTTCCAAGGTGATTAGAAGGTTTGTCTTGCACTCCAAGAAGACTGCTTTCATCGTCGAGCACGATTTCATGATGGCCACCTACTTGGCTGACAGAGTGATTGTTTTTGAGGGTCAACCATCTAGAAGCGCTGTTGCCAAGGCTCCCGAGTCTTTGCTCACGGGATGCAACAGATTTTTGAAGAACTTGAGTGTTACGTTCAGAAGAGACCCCAACTCGTTCAGACCAAGAATCAACAAGAAGGACTCTCAAATGGATAAGGAGCAGAAGGCCGCAGGAAACTACTTTTTCTTGGACACCTCCGAGTTATAAAGGTCTTCGTGACCATAATCAGGTCCGAAACCAAAGAAACGGTTGGGGCTTTCAATTGCATGAGCAATGGATCGGTCATTCGATTGGTCTATTGTGAATGGCACCACTTCGTGTACGATGTGCCATAATTTATATTTGTTTGATACAGCATACTTTCATTTCGTGTAGTCCCAGTAGTCATGGCACGTGAAAGTCACGCCGCGCGCACGTGAGCGGACACTCTCATAAACAATACTGACGGTGCAACTTCACGCTACACACGACTACACCGTCAAAATTCGCCATGGAGTTGGAGAAGGATGCGGTGGCACTCCAATATCAGAATAAGCTCAAAGAGCTTTACTCCCTCATAACGAATCCTGTGGGACTCAGCCCTCCTACTGAAAATACTTGGGATACCATTGAAGCACAAGAATTCCTCCTTGAAAACGATATCCGCAACAAGCATCTGGTGCTGCTTCATAGTATCAAAGGCTTGGAAGCGGCGGGTTCAGTTTACCATTTGATACAAAGCTACTCGAAACAACAGCTTGAAGCAGAGGAGAATCCGCTCAAAAGACGGAACCTAGCTGTTGATCATGGTGTGGCTCACAAGGCCCGGAAGGTGACCGCCGTTGATTTCCCCAGCCGCTTGATGCCCGATATCAAGACATCATCAAGGGTGGTGTCCAAGTCCGGAAATCTTGAAGCACAAATCAAAACGTTAGAGGAGAAGGCGAACGAGTTTCTTAATAAGGATGTGGCCGATTTGGAGATCATATCCCTCCCAGAAAACTTTCCCACGGAGGTCCATAGTGTGTTGTCTTTGGCCGAGTTTTACTATCTCACGCAGACATTACCACTCATCAAGCTTTTGCCTGGGTCTCATAAAACGCTCCTAACGGAGAATTTCGAGCTGGCATTATTGGAGGGCAAGATTGCCGTCTTACATTCGAGAATAGAAGAGCTCAAGCGGCAAAAAAAATGGTCTTTAAGACAACCTGTGCGTTACTATGATCCTTTCTTGTACGCCAGAAAAAACAAGACCATTCGAAATCACACGTGGGATAATGTGCTTCAGGAGGGCAGCTGGATGGCTACTGATTTCAAAGAGTCTTCTAAATTCAAAAAGAGCTGTTGCTTTCTCATGGCCCAAGCTGTGCAAGACTTCTGGACCTTTGGGAAAGACGTGTGCATCAAGCCTAAGCCAGTGGTGCATTTGGATGAGAGTCAAATAGGTGCCATCCACAATGCCTCGCTGGCTGCAGAAACTGATGCGAAGATAGAACACACGGAAATGGACGGCGCCGCTCCTACGGCGGACAGTACGACTGAACCAGTCGTGTCTCTGGCGGATCCAGCGGACATTGTACCAGAGCCGGAAACGATTGATGTCAGCAAAATTTTGGTCGCACCAGTGTCGGCTGATTCAATGCAAGAAGATAACCCGATGGACATCTCTTCCGAGGATGTCAAGCAATATGGTCGTCCGAGGGAGAATCGCGGTCCATTCAAGGCCCACATCAATTTGGAAGATCTCAAGCAGATAGATCAGTCCATCATCAAAACACTTCCAAAGTATACGCCGTTCAGGGATACTGCAAGCAGCCCAAAGGGCCTCACATCCGGTGAAACATCAATCATTCCTGTCTCTCGCATGCTTCATCCCATGGAGGATGACAAAGGCTGGTATAAAATCATCCTTAAGGATCACGAAGAGCCGCTAGATAGTACGAGAGGACCAGGCTTGCCGGAGTACCAAAAGGGCTTGTTTGGGGTTCAGTCACACAGACGGGTAAACTATCTTCGGCCACCCAAACCTCCTCTTATCAAGAACATCGAATACCGCTCGCCCACTATTTGGCTTCCTCAAGATGACAAGTACTTGATCCATTTTGTTGCGGAATACTGCTTCAACTGGGACTTGATCGCGGAAAACCTACTGGTTAACTCGGCAACGCTTAAGCGTTACGAGTCCAATATCGAGCGCAGGACGCCATGGCAGTGTTTTGAGCGTTACATCCAACTCAACGAGAAATTCCAGTTTTCCGACATGAAGGGCCACAATTCATACCTGGCTCAGCAATGGCTAGAGCACGCGCATAAAGCACAGTCCACCACCAAGCGAAGAATATCTCCTCTTGGTGTTGGCAATGACTCAATACAAAGAGGGCATAGAAGGCTTCGTTGGGCTTCCATGTTTGATGCTATGCGTAAGAGTATGCGGAAACGTGAGACCGCTGCCGCCAAAGCAAACAGCAGAAGGGGAACCAGTCAGTCAGAAATCCCTTCCCAGGGCACAAGCAGCAATAGCTCTGGCTTCAGCAGCAATGGTGCGGTCAAGCGGGCCTCGGACAGAATACCTACTCCATCAGAATTGTCTAAATTGAAGCATGATAGAGACAAATCAATTCAAGAGGCTTATCTTAACCAGCAAGCAAGCAAGGTCCGAATGGCCGCCGCTGTCAATCAGCAAAAAGGTGCCGGACTGCCGGTTTCTGGTGTATCACCATCTATGGGCAGCGCTAAGGATATATCTGGTGCTATGAATGCCAATAGTGCTCCAGGTAGACGTATGAGTCAGATTCCGGCTCGTCAAGGCGTCAGTGCACCAGGGGTTTCCGCTTCAAGACCTGCAAATATGTCTGGACAACGGGCATCAGGTAACCAAGCCAGTCAGTCATTGTCAGCGCAAAGTCAGCAGCAGCAGCAGCAAGCCAAGCAACTTCTCGGTAATCTCAAGAGGCCGACGTCGCCCAACGGAACACCATACACAGTGGAACAAATTCAAAGACTTCTACAACTCCAGAAACAGAGAAGATTGATTCAGCAGCAAAATCAGGCAGGAAAAGACTCGCCGATGGCTGCCAACGTTTCGCAGGGAAGTTCATCGGGCCAGAAATTCCCGGGACAGGCTTCAAGTCAGGGTGTTTCGTCGAACTTCGGGTCCAATGTGGCAGGAAGTGCTCTAGTGGGACAGCAGGGGTCCCTGAGTGGCATGATGCAAGGAAAACGGGCAGCGGTGCCTTCAAAAAACCGCATACAGTTTGCTCCTGCTCAAGTGTCAGCGATCATCAACTCCATCCAGCAGAAAAATCCAAACCTCACCAAGGACCAGGTCACCAAGCTCGCTGCTTCGTATTTGGCCAATTTGCAGCAACAGCAGAATAAGCTAGACCAGCTGCAGCAGATGGGCCGGTCGCTGAGTGCAGGAGATGGCACAGCAAGAGCACAGCAGAATTTCCAAACACGCCAGGCCCAACTCACCAGGCAACGGCTTGCCTCACAGTCCAGTCCCGCGCCCCAAGGGAAAGAACTCGACGGCCAGACATTGTCGAGGCTTCAGTACGAAGAGAGAAAGAAGTTGATGATGCAACAGGGGGGGTCGCAGTATGGCAAGCCGGGAGCTGCACAGCAGAACTATGGCTTGGCGGCCAGTTCTGGCCTGCAGCAAACCAGCAACCAGTCCAGCTCTAGCGATGGCGAAAAGCATACCTAGCATCACACACATCAAGTAGCGCGCTATGTGCAGGTCCGATTGATTGTTGTATGAGGCGCACCAAGAACAATACCATACATCGTTGCTTCTGCATTCGCTGCTCCCCACTCCCTAATAGACATCTGTTAATAGTTATCATGTTACTATGAGCCACGGCCTAAATTTCAGTCTGCCCGGCGAGGGATCAGATACTGGCAAACTTGACGACTACAGCTCGGCCAAATCCTCTTCGTTTCTACCGAAGCGTCTTGCCACCAGGTTCTCCAAGACGGTGTTTGGATGGCTCTACTCCTTTTCACTCATCATCTTGATGATCATTGCTGCCGCCTTCTTGATCGTCACCCCCCTCGAAACTATCCTCCAGACTTGGCAGAGCAATTATGCGGGGATCAAGCTTCTTATCATTTTTGCATGTCTTGCCCTTTTCTTCGTCAGCTGCATTGTTTTATACTTCTCCCGCTTAATCCAGAGCCGTGTCCAGACCAACCAGATCCCCTCCAAATCGGTGTACATTCCCCTAGAAAAGGGGGACCTTCCCCGTGACGTGTTAAACCACGTGGACTCAAAACTACGAAAGTGTCTCACTGACACCAAGATTTTGGCAGGACCTTTATACAATCGAAAGGAAACTTTTGATTACCCGGGCATGTCGCCACCTGAGTACATCCGAAACCGTAACCAGGTCTTGGATATTCCCTCAGACCCATACACGCTTCCAGATGAGTGTGTATACGATGAAGTCATTAACAGCATTGGATTGAAGCTCAAAATTGAAGGCCTTCTTTGCGGAAACTTCCGCTTTCCCAAAAACTACACATTTCGAGAGATGGTCATGGCCATGGCACAAGAACTTTCGGAAGACGACAATTTCGACGAAGAGGTGCTCCGCGCATCCAAAACACTTATCAAGCACTACGAAAAGTTCAAGTTTGGACCCAACTTGATCGAAAGGCGAGAATTGGCTGACTTCCTCTGCCAACTCGAGCGCTTTGTGCTCCAGTTTGTCAACTCAAGAGGAGGCGACCCTCTTATGGACGATATCTCCAACCACTTGAACGTACGGCGGGTGAGCTCGATTTTTGCCTACTCGGGCTCGATCCACGAAATTCATAGAACGCCAAGCCGTACGTCCAGTTTGGTCAATCCTTTTGACAGCGACAACCGCTCCGACTCGTCGGGGCACGGGGCGAATTTGGTGCCGCCAGAAATGCGTTATCACTCTCGAGCAAACAGCTCGTTGGAGTCCGTACGCAGAGCCTGGCGAGACGAAGTCTCTGAAACAGACTCTGTGCGACCAACGACCCATTTCAGCCATGCCATACCATGAAACGATAACTATTTAATCAGATCTGCGGGGCTATAACACACACCCTGTCCATACGCACGCTACCCTCACACATACTGCAGCATCACGTGATCTGGCATTGGCCACTGGAGCCATTTCATGGTCACAAGTCCGCTAAAAGCTAATGTACAGGCATGATCATGTAGCTCGTGTATGTGCTTATATACCAGAAAACGGCCCCCAGCTTGCATATACTGTATAAAGAAGTGGCACATTCAGTTCTGCCGAGGCTTCACCGCCCCGTCGTGCACAAAGTAGTAGACCACGGTTGCATCATCGTTGACTACCCCTAAAGTGATTCTCTTCGGCCGGGTCTGGACCGCCGCCACCAGAGAAAACCAGCTTTCGATCTCCTCCATTGTACACAGTCCCAGCAGCATATGCTTAGCAGTCACCCACTCCACCTGCTGGTCCAGGTCACCCTCCACCAACTTGGCGGGGGGAATACCCTTTAGTAGTACTAGGTCATTTTTCGATGTATGCACGCTCACCTCAGTCCAATGGTTGTAGTGGATAAGGTTTGTCTTGACGTGATCCACGAGGCTCATCTACTTTACGCAGCTACTTTTCTCAGCATGTGAGATGGACGCGACGAGTGCAAGATGGCAATGGCTCAGGAGCGCGTATACAGGAGGCGAAAAGATTTTCGGCGCCTGCATGGATCGCACGGGACTGCATGAAACCGGGCTCCGAAGAGGCGGAGGCCTGATTTCCGACACATAGCTGAATCTGCGGGGCGGACATATTCCAGCGGCTTTAGGTGGGGCTTTCCGAAAGAGTCTAGACCACGCAGCGCACACCGCCTCTTTATGACATGAGCCCGTACCCTGCCCCGTCCTGGACACTGGGCAAAGCCGTTGCAACGGTTCTGATTGGATATCTGTGCGTTGTCGTGGTAACGGTTTCGTTTCCCTTCATATTTGGGATGTGTTCTATGTATTCTGATGCCGTCGTCCATAGTGTGTAGCGTGATGACTGCGATTCAACCGCGGAAGTAACGGGCCCATGCGCACTATGCGTGAACGGAAACGGTGGATCTGAGACCACCGTTGGCGCGAATTAAAGAGCCGATTCGGGCAAAAAATGTGTGCGTTTGAGAAGACACCTGCAGCAGCGGGCCGCGGGTGCAGGACACAACGCCTCTCTGCAGCACGGTCTAGAACTTTTGCACGGGGCTTCAGCGGTATTCCACCCATGCGAGACCGCACCGGAGTCTAACGCTGCTTCATGTACTTGCAGCGGCTAAAGCAGCGATGGCGAACGTTTTTGCGTGTGGCAAATTCTTGCCTATAAGAAGGCATGTATCTCCGGCGCCCTGCTCCTCTTCATTAACCAGTCACTCTTTTCGGATTAATCCTTCCATTCTTTTACTCACATTCCTTCACTTGATCTAGCACTCGCTTGGGCTCCGATCCGACTCTCATTGATATCTACCTATGCATTTCGCACCCATTTTACTCGCGCTCACTGCTGTATCCGCAGCTCCACACAAGAGATCCACCACCTGCAAATTTCCAACCGACAAAGGTTTGGTTTCTGTGACCCCAGACTCCAGCAACGCTGGTTGGGCCATGTCGCCAGATCAGGAATGTACTGCAGGCTCGTACTGCCCCTATGCATGCCCTCCGGGAAAGGTGATGGCGCAATGGGACCCCAAGTCCACCGCCTACACCACCTCGGAGTCTCAAAACGGCGGTTTGTACTGCAATGACGATGGAACGGTGTCCAAGCCTTTCTCGAATAAGGACTACTGTGTTGATGGTACTGGCACTGTCAGCGTCGACAATAAGGCTGGTGACGATGTGGCCTTCTGCCAGACCGTACTCCCAGGAAACGAGGCCATGCTTATTCCAACCAACATCGGCGGAGGCAACACCAAAACCATTGCTGTGCCCTCTTCCAGCTACTGGGCCTCTACTGCTGCCCACTACTACGTCAACGCCCCAGGTGTATCTACCGACGACGGGTGCGTGTGGGGAACCAAGAGTAAGGCCCAAGGCAACTGGGCTCCTTATGTTGCTGGTACCAACACAAACAGCTCGGGCAAGACTTTTGTGAAGATCGGCTGGAACCCCAAATACGTCGACGACTTTTCCGACAAGAAGCCGGAGTTTGGCATCAGAATCACCTGTGATGATGGCACCTGCGACGGCTTGGACTGCGAAATTGACCCCAGCAAGACCGGTTTCAATGAAGTCAGCGGCCCCAGCGCCGATGAAGCTGACGGGGCCAAGTTCTGTGTGGTGACGGCCGAGAAAGGCGCCAGCGCCAAGATCGAGCTTTTCACTGTTTAAACAGTTCGCGTATCATGTACATACATTTATAGAATTTAAGGTTTGGGTATACCTCTAGTAGATCATTTCTCCAGAAACGAGGCAAGATCCACTGCCCGAACTTCCGACATTCATTGGTCACCGCCACATGTATAGCTTCAAGTCGTATCGCAATACACCGAAGCCAGGCGCATGCAGGATCAATATTGACTCCATGCTGCCAGCTTTGCGACTACCACTCACTTCGCTACTCCTTCACGGTCCGTTCCAATTTCAGATCCTCAGCCGGCTGCATCTGAATTCGAAAGCAGGATTGAGTTTTTGACCTGTCACTGCAATGAGCGACAAACCGACCCCCCTCAAAGTCTTTGGGCGAACTCACTACGCTTGCACGCGATGCAAATCTAGCAAAATCAAGTGTCTGGGCGAAAGACCCGCCTGCTCCAATTGCAAGATGGTCAGCAAAAACGATTATTGTGTGTACCCTTCTCGAGACCGCAAGATTGTGATCATGGAACTGGAGTTGAACAAGATGCACGCTCGTGTCGACCACCTCGAAGCCCTACTCAAATCCCAGAGCAGCCATGCTGGCTCACAAACGTTTCCCAAGTCTGAGGGCATGGTTCAAGAAAGGGGTGATTTGCTCCATGTCAATCAGGACTCGTTTCTTCTTCCGGACACTGAGAATGAGATCGTGCCCCACAGACTTTTGGTGTTGTGCGCCCATCTTCTACCGGACCAGGCATATGCGACTAAGCTCTTGAATCTCGTTTGTGAAACCTACTCAACCGAGTTTTATCTTGTTGACATCGACACCTTGCCCCTCCTACGCGACGAGATTTACGAATACTTCGAGCCGGTTACCTCCGCCAACGAGTCGTCCTTTGCCAAGCCGCCCATCTTCACGCCTATTTCATTGTGCTATTTCTTTGCGTTGATGGCCTTTGGTGAGCAGATGCACAATGCCACGTTTGAGCGCTTGCCTCCGTCTATTGCCAACGTCGCCCCGACAAAGGTACCGGGCATAGACTTTTACTCGGCCGCATCCAAACTATTCCATTTATCTTATGAGGTCATCAACATCCGATTCATCCAATGTTCAATTCTTCTAGGTTTGTTTTCCTGCAACCTAAACCGGTATAACACCGTATACAACTACTTCGGTGTGGCTGTGCGTTCCGCAGTTGCTCATGGCTACCACCGACTTCTAGACCGTCCGATGTGTCTAGATTACACACAGTCTCGAGAGCAACGAGCATTCGATGAAAGAACCAAGCGCTTGTGGTGGACAATTTTTGTGTTGGACACCGTTTGGTCTGCGCGAATGAACATGCCCGTGCATATCGAGTACACCGATACCGATATCACCTTGCCTAATGAGAGTCCTGTTCTAGATTTAAAGGACAACTTCGACACGGAAATTCTCGAGTGTAATGTTCACTTGGCCAAATGTGTGTCAAGTATTGTCAAGCGCATCTATGGGCCGAATATGAGGACATTCTCGATGAACTACATCAACACCGAGGAGTTCAACCGGAGAAACCTCATTAAAAATATTGGAAAGTGTGCTGAAGACATTTACTGTCATTTTGAAGTGGCTTTTCTCAACCCATTAAAAACAAGAAACATTTTCGAGTTCAAAAACAGAAACATCGCCAATTTGTTCATGAGGTACAACCAGCTAGTCATTAGTGCTTCGGACCCATTGTTCTCGCTCATCTTCAATCACTCGACTGTTCCTGGATGTGAAGACGATCGTGTCGTGTTACAAACTGTTTCCAGAAGCATCGCTGCAGCCTTGAGGACAGTTTCCATGACCTGTAAATTTTACGAGACAGGCAGGCTTTTCGTGCTAGGGTTCTGGGACAGCCAGCACCTTTTTAGTGCTCTTGTTACCTTGACGTTGGCTTCCATTGCCAGATTCAAATGGTCTGATCACAACAAGACGGTTGCATTGCTCAGATATATGGCTCTCAAGGGAAATATCAACGCCAAGAATCACATGGCCAAGTTGGAGATTGTGCAAGCTTACTTAGAACAGATGCCTGAAATCGATATCTCTTTGGATCTTAGTGCGGACCTTGATGACTATCTTGTCCAAAACGCGTATGAAGGTCCATACAATCCTTTCATTGAGCAAGAAAACAATTTTCCCGATATTACTGATCATCTTCCGAAACGTAACCCACAGATTTCTCTTTATCAGCAATTGGGCTTCGGTGATTTTTCAGAAGCCACTCAAAAAAAGCTTTGGAAAATGGCAAAACAGATTCAAAACTGGCATAACTATAGAGGATTACCTATTCATATTTTGGGGACTGGCCGGGCACCTCCCGCGTCAATTACTTAGTCCTGCTAGTGACAGACCCGAGGTTTACCGCTGCAACATTAGCCGGCGTTTTCAACTTTCATCGCACAAAATATGTTCTCGTCACTTGTATGGGCCCTTGAATTTTTTTATCGGAAATGTTCCTAACTTTCAATTGAACTCCGAGAACAGGTCGAAGTTAAGGTTATTATTTTCAATCTGCTGCTCTATCAATTCCGTCCACGGTCCCACAAAGTCAAGGCCTATATTCTTGTTGTTCACGAACCAATCAATTACCTCAGTATCTCCTAAGGTTTGCTCGATCACATCCTGCAGCGGCGACATAGACACAGGCGGATCTGGGTTCTTGGTTTTATCTCTTGGACTAACTTGAGGCTCGTCATGTTTGTCAAATCCATCATGAACGATGTCACTTTTGTACGCCTGAATTCTTTGGAGAGTTGCTTTCATCTGGGATGATAGATACATGAGAACATTGGAGTAACGAGTGCATAGGTGTAGCTCGTCCGGCGAGCAGTCTCTTAAAGTGATAGCTGCTTTTTGGATGCTTTGAACGATCTCTTCCACTGAAATGAGCGATAAAGACAATATGGCAGCATCTAGAGTGTCAGAGTTCAGATTGGGCGCCTCCGAATTTCCCAGAGATCTGTGCGCCATAATAGTCAAGTAACACTTGACAATGAACGCAACGGCACGAACAATTCTTGTCACCCATCGAACAGGCATGAAGCGAAGCATTTTGAGGCGATGCACACGGTGTGCAACTTGTAGAATCTCATTTGCTGCGGTGAATGCTTTCATGATGTATTTTGCACTCCTCGATATCTCGTCCAACTTTAAGGTATGCCTCGAACTGTTCAGGAGCCTTTTGCCGTTTGTAGACGGGCTCAATGCCAAGGAGTAGATGTAGAGTTTCGTGTAGTTAAACTCAAATATGAAAGACTCGCTGGTGATGCATTTTGCCAATTCCTGTGAGACCTTTCCTGCTGGCTGGGCCAAGTTTTCCGGGGTGACCTTCCGTGCGAGTTTCGATGTTGAAGGCACCAACAAGCTCTTGTGATTTCTTCCCCATAAGCTGAGCATTGGACTCATGACATTAAGTACAGACAAGATCTGCCGCTGGTCCAAGGATCCCTGTTGTTCTTTGTACCCGTATAAAGACTCGTGACCCACGGACATGATTTGAAGAAGCTCTAAGTGTGCCTTCTGGTTTTTGGTAAATTTTAGCGTTTCCTCTGGTTGTAGCTTGCGTTCATCGGCATCAGGAAAGTGCAACACGTTACTCTTGCTCTCCTGTTGCTCCATCTCCGCCTCGGTGAGGTCGTTTGTATCAAGATCAACTTCAGCTAAGGAGTGAGCTAGCATACTGCGCCGGCGCATGTTGGTGACGGAGTTGATTTCTGCCATGTGAGTGGCTAGAAATGTCTTGGGACTGCACTCCATAAAACCCGTGTCTTGTGCTAGTCTCACTGCAGAGCCTATGAGCATCCAGCCCATTCGATAAGAGCGCCTCATGGCACCAATGCTGGCCGGCTCGAGGGCCGCGTCCAGTGCCACCTTCGCTTTCACTGTGTCATCTTCCTTATTGGCGTAATCAGTCCATCGCCAGTGGATGGCGCGAGGATTCCACTCGGTGAATAGAAGGAAGGCGAAAACTGTGCCAATGGAGCGAGTACTGGCCTCTGCCCAAACAGTCTGTGAAATGAGACGCTGAACATAGATCCAGAGGCGGTCGTGAATCTCGAAGCTGCGGTCCTCTTGTGGGTTGTCGGAGATTGTTTTGATGTGGTAACGGGACGAGATCGTAAGAATAGCACACAAGAGAAGAGGATACTTGCTCAAGGTCTCGGCCAGGTGCAAAAACTCCGGGATGTAGGGGAAAAATGGATGCATGGTCGAGAAGAAGAAATTGATGAGCTGCTCTGCCTCGATAGCCTCTAGGATTCCGTTGGAACCAATGTAGTCGATGTTTTTGAGCCCATTGGCGCCACTGGGCCTGGCCGCAAACGAATGTTCGGCTGGAGGCATCACATAACGACCCAGTTCATGCGCCTTGTTCAAGTAGGTGTAGTCGGACACAAGATACGCTGGCGGCTTAGTATACAGGTCCGAGGAGTCGGTGCCAGCACGAGGTATCACGAGCCTGTTATCCGAGGGAGCGCCGGGCGTTCCCGGGCCACTACTGGCAGTCTGCTCAAGCTGTGTGTGTTTCTCTCGAGCATCAATGTTATCCCTTTCGTCGGCGGTGGCGATTTTACCCGCTGCATTGGCTAGAAACACAAGTGCCCCCTCCACCGAGGTGAAGTTTTTGGGAATGTCTCCGCTCTTCTCGAGCTGATCCGGAGTTGGGCTCCGGCTCTCCGAACTTATGCTGCTCCGGACACTGGAAACTTTTCTCTTCTCCAGATCCACGAAGATGCAATCTCGTCTTTCCCGCTCACAACGGACGCAACGATTCCTCGGCAGACCGTAAGCGCCGAGATCACACTTGACTTTTCTAACTCTGCAATTGAGACACGCTAGATACGTTCTTCTGAGCCGTTTGGTGGCTGGTTCTGCCTTGGAAGGTTCTGATGCCATAGTACACAGCGATGTACAATGCGCGGGGCAAGTTGTGAGATGAGGATAATTCAAGCCCAAGTGAGAGGGAACAAGCTTCAGGCAATGCATTCGGTACTACATCGGCAATACATGGTTTGGAATTTCCTATACGCTACTTCTTGGTCAACTGCAACTTCTTGACTTGGTCCTCCAAGGTCTTCAACTTGGCTTGCATCTCCTCCAAATCCTGGTTCAAACGGTTTCTCTCGTTGACGATGTTGGTTTCCCATTGTCTGAATCTCTGCTCCTCGGCCTTGACCTGCTCGGTGAAGAACTTCTTCAAAGAATCCTCCTCCTCTTTAAACTTAGGATTATGTATTCTTCTGGGCTTTTTCAAGCCATTGGGCTCTTCGCCAGTCTCTCCCTCGTTTTCATTCATGCTGCCGAGCTTCAACGACCGGAACGTCTCGAAGTGCACCTCGTTTGTCTGTAATATCAAGTCCAACATATTGGTTCTCAATAAAAGTGACCGCAACTTCTTGAAGTCACAGTGTCTCTCGTTCTCCACTTCCACAACTCCCCATGGGTATTTTCTTCCCCGCACGAAATTACCGGGTGAAAGCTCCACCTCCTCGTTGGATCCAATCACTGCAAACGGCATGGACTCGATAAGTTGTTTTGAGTGCTCTGCCGAGGCGGGGTCATCGATGTCCAAAGGTGGCGTGTATATGTTGATGTCCTGAGCCTCGATCACGTCTCTGATTCTTGACTTGAAGGTCTCTAATTCGCTAGGTGCCAATGTGTCGGACTTGGCAATCACTGGGATCAAGTTCACCCGTGTGGACAAGCGCTTCATGATCTCAATGTCCAAAGGCTTCAACGAGTGTCCGGTGGGGCGGATGAAGTACAAGCACGCATGCACCCTCAAGTCCTTTTTATCGAGTCTTTCCGGTTGCTTTTCTTGCTTAACGAATGACTCGTGCTGGTCGTCGATGAAGTCGATTATAGGCGTCCACGAGTCCAAATTGTTGACGTTATTTCCGAATCCTGGCGTGTCAATGATGTTCAACCGGATCTTGAAGTTTTTCTCCTCCAAAACTGCACGCACAATGGAGATGTCAACTGTCTGGTGGGCAGATGTGAACTTGTTGTGTCTATCCTCGGGATCTTGGCTTTGCTTCAATGCTGTCTGGAAGAGCGTGTTGACGAAGGTAGTTTTACCCAAACCGGACTCGCCGGCCACCATCAAGGTAAATGTGGCGCCTTTATTGGACACAATTTTGTATCTTTGATTGGGCAAATTAGCAATACCAACGGATTCCGGCATGTTTATTTAGTGTGTATTTGAGACGCTCTGTTGTCAACAACAAATCGAAAAATCCCTGCGAACAGTATGGCTGATGCAGGACCTGCCTCACGCGTATTGGAATGAGGAATCGTCTGAAACAAAACGTCACGCCACAAACAGACCTTCTAATATCAGCCCAACACATGTGTGCTTGAATTTGCATTTCCGGTATGAATTCGGCAAACCTTGTTTCTAATCCGGAGTACCCATTTGGATCATTTATCTAGCTTATTAGTATCTGACAGGCTGTCATTTTGGCTGTTTAGTTTTACTGCTTGGCTACACAGGTGGGCAGATTCAGGTACACCTAGTTTATTTGAGATTTAACTCCACTTATTTGCTCTCTGAAGCGCATGTAGCGCCCCGTCGCCCTAAGTAGAGCAATTTGGCCCTGGGGTGTTGTTACAAAAGACAAGTAGAAATGAACAGAGGCAGCGTGGCAGCAGCAAAGATTTTGGATGAATTATGACTAAAACACATTACACGAAACTAATTTATTCCTCATCTTGCTTGGCCTCCGCTGGCTGTGCCTCTTGTTCTTCTTGTTGAGCTGGTGCCTCCGACAAATCAGTCCATAAAGTCAAGTTATCCCTCAACAATTGCATGATCAAAGTGGAGTCCTTGTAAGAGTCCTCGGATAAAGTTTCCAAGTCAGCAACAGCATCGTCAAACGCTTGTTTAGCCAAATGACAAGCTCTGTCTGGGGAGTTCATGATCTCGTAGTAGAAAACGGAGAAGTTCAATGCTAAGCCCAATCTGATTGGGTGCGTTGGGGGCAATTCAGTAACGGCAACATCGGAAGCAGCCTTGTAAGCCTCCAAAGACAAGTCAGCAGCACCCTTTCTCTTCTCAGAAATAGCAAACTCGGCCAAATAACGGTGGTAGTCACCCTTCATTTTATAGTAGAAGACCTTTGATTCGCCAGTTTGGGCAGAGGTGATCAAGTGGTCAGTCAAGACAGACAAGATGTCCTCACAGATCTTGGTCAACTCAGCCTCAATCTTGGCACGGTATTCTCTAATCAAAGACACCTGTTGCTCATTGCCCTTAACCTCTTCCTTCTGTTCAATGGAGGACACAATTCTCCAGGAAGCACGACGAGCACCGATGACGTTTTTGTAAGCCACGGACAACAAGTTACGTTCTTCGACGGACAATTCTTGGCCAGAGGAAGCGACAGCTTTCATGTTCTCAACCATCTCTTCATAACGTTCGGCTTGTTCGGCCAATTTGGCGAGATAAACTGAGTCTTCACGGGAGGCAGGCATTTCTAGTTAATGTTAGTAACAAACAGGAGGTCTGTTTTCGTGGCGTTGAGGGGTATTTGGATGTTTGATCGAGGCGCACGGTTTTGATTCGCAAAAATGTCGACAAGATTTGAAATAGGTCGTGTCCTTGATTCGCGCAAGTCGGGTGTACAGGTGCGCTGCTGGGTGCTTCCAAAGTCTTTGTGAGCGGGAGTCCCGCGTCAACGCACCGAGACACGACCCACAAGCAGTCGCCCCGTAGACCCGACATATTAAGAATTGTCGGAAAGCTTTTCTTTTCACATTCAACAGTCGTTCCATTAGTAGGAAATCTCCCGCTGGCCACTCCAATCGCAATGGTGGCGGAGGCGCCTTGCTTTTCTGGTCCGCGGCGGCAATGAATAGAAAACAGCAATCTTCAAAGAGGGCCCTCTCGACAAGAGCAGCAAACAATTGCTCCTGATGTATCCTTCCAGTTGCTAGCGGCTATCGAAAGAGCCCCCGCATAGGTTGGTCCATGGAGAGTGTGGTTCATCCACAGACAACAAACGCAAACTGACAGGGGCGACTAATCAAGGACACCTTGCCGAAATGTGGAATAAAAACAGATCTTCTGACATCTGAGTACCCTCGGGGCCTGGACTGACGTATACATACTTGTTTAAGTTTTGAGTATTGATCGATGGACGGTACCAATAGGGAGGAAAAAAGCGGAAAGGAAGCGAGCTTGAGGATCGGGGGGCTAGCGTCTTGTAAGCAGGACCACGCCCGCCTAGTTTGGCAAAGTCGAGTGCGACATTTTTGTTTGTTCTGCAGTTCTGGAGAGCACTCACTGGACGTGAAAAAAACCCGGAAAGGGCAATCTTTATCGGCACGAGGCAGTGACCACGAAGCGTATTTGAGGCGCCGTCAACTTATAGGGAAAAGCCCCATTTGTTGTGGGCGCTTGTATGCAATCGCACGGCTCTGGCTGGGTTGGCCACGTGATTTGCGACGCTGCGTCGAGCGCGCCAAATTCAGCACTTGCCATCCCTGGCGCAGCTTTGCTGTGGGTTAGATTGCACTGTTGCCACGCGTCTGATTACGTCATTGCAATTTCGCCGAGAAACTTAGGTTCCAAGCGGGAAGGAAGAAAATCTACGTTTCAGCCGGATTCCAAACTCAGACGACTTTTATTATTTTCCGTGGTTAGGCTTTAGCCGCGGCTTGACACATGGTGCGCAGTACGCCCGATACGATTACTCGGTATTCCTTCGTGCATTAATACTCATCTAATCAATTTGCATCGTCTCCTCTAAGTGCAACGCAGAGCTGTCCAATTGCGATGGCTGCACCTCTTTCAAGTTGAACGCGCTGTCTGCAGTCAAGTTGCTCAAAGCAGTGATCAACCCGGTGCTGTGGGCAGAGATCTTGTACTGAGAGTGCGCCCAGGACGAGCGAGCGCTGGACTCTCCACCCGTCAACCGAATGATCTGCTTATTGTCGCTATCCAACAAAACAGTGGTGGATTCTCTGGCCACGGATGTAGCTGCAGTTCCAAACTTCAACAACGACTTCAATTTCAAGGCGCTAACTCCCAAAGCTGGCAAAGGCACCTCCTTTCCTGGCAAGCTCAACTTGGAGCTGTCGATACCATGTCTACCTGTGGGGTTGGAAGAGGTCAAGATCTTGTGGAAAGGCACGTGCTTGACAAATTGCACAGGCTTGCCCACCACCAAGTGTCTGTTCGCCATCTCTCTCAATCCCAACTTGTAACGCATGACCTCCTTTTTGATGTCAACTAGCTGCGTTTGAATGTTTCCGCTTTGGTAGTCCACGGGGAAAGACTCGGCCGCGTGTGTCAATTTGAATGGGTACACCAGGCACTTGTCGTCCACGAACTTGAGCAAAGCCTTGGCGCTGTTCAATTTCAAGTGGTGCGTAATGGAAACATCTCTGATGTAGATGGATGGTTTGATGTCCTCGGCGTCTTGCAAAGTGATGAGGCCTCTTTCCTCAAACTCCGTGACTCCGCAGAATCTGATATCGATGTTGTAGACCTCGCCAGCCTCCACCACGAACTCATCGGTGGGGATGGCACTAGACACATTGGTGGCGGGAGTTTTATTGTCGTGCACGATCAACTCAGTGCTCTGACTCTTCTTGAGAAGGTTTGCTTCCTGGTTGCTTTCGTCCCACACAACACCCTTGAAGTCTCTCTCCGCGACGACACCTTCGGCCTGACCAGACAAAAATCTTCTGATTCTTCTGACTTTAGATCCAGGTACAACAACGCACCCAAACGACTCGGCAATGTCGTCGACCAATTGTCTGATGACACTTCCGGTAATGACCGAGCCAGTGTTCTGGAGCTCTGGAATCCACGCGATTTTCTCGGGGTGAACAGCGAGTCCTAAGAGAGCAATGAGGGCATTGGTGGCAATGTTGCAAGCTACCAAAGCGTCTGCTTTGCTGCCCAATAGAGGACCGGCGGGCTTTAGCTCATTGTCGATCAAAACTCCTGGCGGGTAAATCACCACGGTGTGAGAGCCAACGGACGTGTAACCGTCGATCTGAGCACCAACGCTGATGGTCAAAATATCGCCCTCCTTGAAAAAAGTCTGGCTTCCGTGGCCAAGCTCGGGAGAGACATTGGTGACGTACTCGTTGACCTCGATGGAAGTTGGGCACGAAATACCCTTTTCACGAACCTCTTCGGGGTTGGTGTACTCCTGGTCGATCAATGTCGCAAGCATAGAGTCTCCGAGAAGACAAAGCTCCTCGGACGAATATGGACGGTCGGTCTTTTTGAGGTGGTATGAATCGTTGATGAGCTGGATCAAGTATTTCAACGTGGTCTGGGCGATTTGACCGGCGGTTCTGTATTTCTGGATAATGGTCTCGTCTAGCTTGTTTCTTGTTTTAAGCAAGACATCGGCGTCGTCCGGGTGGACTGCCAATTTAGCCACTTGCATGTTGTTGTACTGTGAAAATACCTAAAAAAATAATTGAGAAGAGCGCTTGAGATGGGCCCTGTATGCAGGTACGCCGATGGCGGCCCCAGCGAGCTCTGGACGAATACAGCCTATGCCATGGGAAAGTGTCTGCGTACATATACTTATACTATTGTACTGATAACCTCATGCAATGCGTCCCGGTGCTTCAAGAGCAACATGGCGGCTCTGCTGACGGCATTTTTCTTCAGCACATCGTAGGCTACTGTGACAGCGTGCTCTCCCACTAACAACTCCGCCTTGTACTTCTTCTCTTTCTCGTTGTAGGTAACACGGTATTCTGGACTCAAGCCGTAGGTCTTCCCGAAGTAGGCGTACGCCTCGTTTCTGGCGAGCTTGCTGGGATATACCGAAGCATCAGCGACATAAGGAAGAGACGAACCTTTCGTGGTGGGTGTAGAAGAATCGTCTTGTTTTTTCATCGTCTCTGCACGTTCCGTCTCGAGTCTTTTGCGGCCATATTTCTCGATTAACGTGGTGTTTTCCAATGCAGACATTGCAGCTCTAAGACCAGCATCACGGAAGTTTGATGCAACTCCTTCTCCTAAAATATCGTCCCCGAGAACGCACTGCACTTTGAAAGGATGCTTCCAACCACTTCCATTCTGGGCTATGACATATGTTGGGTGTAGACTTGCCGTGCCCACAAGCGCGTACAACTCCGTCTTGGCGTCTTTATTGATTTTGGTCTCCGAATTTTGTTCACGGGAGAACTTCAACAAAAGGGGTTCATAGAGCTTGGCAAGCCATTCTTGAACCTCCTGGAGGTCGTAGCCTCTTTCTATAGCCAACGCACCGATGTACGCCTCAAACACATCGGCGAAAATCTTCAGGTCCTCCAAACTTTGTGCAGAAGCATCGATGTTGCGCCGCAAAATCTTGTCCATGCCGTAATTAAGAGCAAACTCGCCCAAAGTCCTGTTGCAGACAAGCAGGGTCCTGAGACCCGATAACAAACCTTCAGGGACGTTGGGGAACCTGTCATATATGATGTATGTGGAAACAACCTGGAGAACTGCGTCTCCGAGGAACTCAATGCGCTCATTGTGGGAAAGAATAAGCTCCTCTCCCGACAAATACAGCTTGTGTGCGGTTAATGACTTGTGTTGAAAAACCCTGGCCCTGAGTTCGGGGTCTTTGATCTCGGGGAGCTCGGGCATTCCAGCCACTCTAGCTGAGCCATCTGTCACGTTTTTGAACTTTGGCTTCGACAAGGACTGAAATTTTTTCGCCACGATCTTTGCTGTTTTGTGCAAATTCAAAGTCCCGTTGGCTGCGAGAGACCTGTTTTCGACAAGATGACCCGTTAATATCTCATCAAACAATGGGAGCTGCTTGTCCATGTAAAGCGATTTGAGCTTACTTATCATTTGAAGGCGCAGATTGGATTTGACTTCACATTTGACGTCGTGGTCTATGTTTTCATCCTCAAGAATTGCCTCCAATTCCTTGCTGCTCGGGGCACTATCAATGATGAGCCGGATGCATTTCTGGAGTGTCAGTGCACAGTGCTCGAACTTGTTGATTTCTGTGAAGCCGAAGGAGTTGTCTTCATCGCTCACTTTCGGTAACTTGGATTCGGCCTGTTCTTCTTTTGTGGCTCTTCTTTTCCTCGAACCTTGGTTGCCAGCATTCTGGAGACTCGATTCGAGTGTTTTGAGGAAATCGTTACCAGAGGACATGTTGATGATAAAAACGCACAGTACGCGATGGCAGATGAGATGTGAGCATGACTGCATCGGGTGTACGAATGTGCCGTCTACAAAACTCTTACAATCAAGCTCAGATATTGAAAGATGTCGGGGTTTTGCCAGCAACTCACATGGGTTCGCCACATGAATCCCTTTTTTTTCGTGAAGATAATAGTCTCAATGTCCGGTGCTTCTTGAAGGTGATTCAGCTGCGAATTGGCTGAAAACCAACAAAATGTTCGAAGTATGTATGAAATGCCATATAATCAAAAATTTAATTCAGTGCATTATCTTCCGGGGAGTATTGAAGAGCATCAATACATTAGCCACGACTGCCATAGGTGAAATGTTCGCATGCACAAGCAGCCTTTTTAAAGGTGATACAAACCTTGACGAGCCACAAGAATGTCGGGGCAATCAATACGCCTTCGAAACGAGACTAGGCATCTTGCAATGGGCCGCTACTGTAACTGAACGCATGCCAACCGGCCTTGTATCCGCAGGGTCACTTGGGAGTCGTGCACACCACAAAAAATAAGGAAAAAATCTGACCTGCTAACCAACATGCATAGCGCCATGAAGTCCTTCAACACGCCCGTTCTCTCCGTGACGCTGCGTCTTTTCAAAAGCAAAGCATTTCCGCAACCTCAAACTTTGATAGCACGCCAGTGGTTGTCAACCAGCTTTGTTCAGTCGCAAAGCACAAGCCCCATCTACTCCACGGAAAACCGCAAGACCACCAAACATGTGCTCTCCAGAAAAACCTTCCTTGTGGACTACTACAAGCATTTGAACGAAACCAATGAAATTATCTTGTATGCCCACCACAACAACTTGACAAAGAACGATAACTTGAAGGTCAGAAGCGATTTTCAGAAGCTCGGCGTCAGATTGACCTACGTCAGAAACCTCATCTACAACGTGTATCTCAGATCCGCAAATGAGAAAGACCCAGCTTTGCACAAGAACACATTGAAAAATAAGAACGTTCAGCACCCATTGGCTCCTTTATTGAACGGCCCCACCGCCATTATAAGTATTCCCAAATGCGACCCCAGCGTGGTGGAGAAGGTGTTGAAGATTTTGAAGCAAGCCAACGAGAAATTGTTCTTGATCGGGGCTCGTGTGGAGTCTTCGGTGTACAATGTGGGCGAGATGGACCACTTCAAGACCTTACCAAATAAAGACCAATTGCAAGCTCAATTGGCGGGTATGTTGACCATGTTGGGAGGTGCTGGTTTGGTCAGAACTTTGGAGTCGAACAGTCAAGCACTCTACTTGACTTTGGGACAGAGACATAAAGATCTTGGTGGGGAAGAGGAGACAGAGAAATAATTGTATATAAGCATAGAATAGAAGCCATAAGTCACCATGCCAAGTAATGAAAAGCGAATATTGACTGGGGCACCAAAAGCCCAAGGATTGCATCTCCGAAGAAACACCAATAGTCAGCGACACATCGGCCTCGTACTTGCAGCGAGGCTCGGGTGGGGCTGTTTTTTCGGCGGCCGAGAAACTGATGCTCATCACTCAACGAAGAATATCAGGTAGCACACAAAATGGCAAAACCACCATACATTCCCAAGGAGATCAAGGACAAAGAGACCCAGATACGGGAACAAAAAGAGTCCGAGTCCAAGAGAAAGGCATACAGAGATAAGAAGGAGGAAACCCGCAAAGTGTTGAAACACGCTCGCGTCGAAACACCCACCCCCGAGCCCGACACGGTCGATTTGCCCAGAAAGCGGTTTTACCGGCAAAGAGCTCACTCAAACCCGTTCTCTGACCATAGGCTCGACTACCCCAAGGAACCGTCGCTCATGGACTGGGCAAAGTTCTATCCACACTATGTTGACCCCGACACAAAGAAGCTCCTGAAGAAGGTGGAAATTGCAGACATCGGATGCGGGTTTGGGGGGTTGCTTATAAACTTGGCCACGGCGTTTCCAGACACGTTGAGTTTGGGAATGGAGATACGCGTGCAGGTGACGCAGTATGTGGAGGACAGAATCATAGCCTTGAGAGAGCAGAACAAGGACTCTGAACGGTATCAGAACGTGGCTGTTTTGAGAGGGAACGCCATGAAATTCACGCCCAACTTTTTTGAGAAGAGCCAGTTGTCCAAGATGTTCTTCTGCTTCCCCGATCCTCACTTCAAGCAGAGAAAGCATAAGGCCAGAATCATCACCAACACTTTGTTGTCAGAGTACGCATATGTGTTGAAGACTGGCGGCATAATATACACCATCACGGATGTGGAGGATTTGCACCTATGGATGGTCAAGCATTTGGAGGAACACCCGTTGTTCCAGAGGAAGACCAAGGAGTGGGAGGCCCACGACAAGTGTGTGGAGCTCATGCACAACTCCACGGAAGAGGGCCAGAAGGTGGAGCGGAATAATGGTTCCAAATACGTCGCCTGTTTTGAAAGGCTTCCTACGCCCGAAGAGTGCCAGTAAACAACACAGCTTCCCTATTACATACATACACGAAAGACGTTGACACAATTACAAAGTAGGCTCGAGGTGGGCAGCGGTCTTGTCGAAGATGTCGGTCTTTTCCACGACAGGAGCCGTGGTGGGAGCTTGAGGCAACTTGACGTCGGCAGTCGAGTAAGAAGTGTCAGCTCCTGCGTGGCCGGCATTAGTGGAGAGATCAGAAAGACCAGCGGCGTTTCCGGTGGAGACACCAGTGGAGACGCCGGAAGAAGCAGTGGTAGACTCGGTTGCGGCAGATCTGGAGTAGTGCTCGGAACCAACAGTAGAGCCGGCAGTTCTGGTTGGGAACTTTGATTGCACGAAAGAACCAACAGGGCCGGTCTTCTTGACTAGGGCGTCAATGTGGGGAGCCAACTTCTCGTGAGCACAAGAAGAGTATTCGGAAGCCTTAGCCTTGGCCAACTTGGTGTACTGAGCCACAGCAGCGTCAATCTCCTTCTTGTGGCTTTGGTAGACAAGGGGGACGGAGAAAGCCAAAAGCACAGACACGAAAAGCAACGAGTAAAGAGAGAACCACGAGGTCAACTTGTACAAGATGTAAGAAACACCGGCGGTCTTCAAGGTGGCCTCAAGATCCTTGGCAAAGATGATCTGGTGGGACTTGGTTTCAATTGTCTCAGCAGCGCTCCCCAAAGCAGGCAACACGGAGTCCCTGAAAGTTTGGGAGTGAGACTTGATGGCGCCATAGTACTTGGACACGAAACCCTGGCCAGTAAGGAAGCGGCCAGCGTACTCAGCAGCAGCGGAGATCAAAAGCGCCATGTAGGCCAAGTGAAAGACGTGGTTGAGGATATTGATCTTGACCAAGATCAAGGAGCCAAGTGTGGCGCCAAAGATCTTACCGGTGGTGACTGGGTCTTTCCAGGTGAGCAACTCACAGGCGGTATAGTGGTTAGCGATTGGAGTATTGAGGTGTTCAGCTGCAGACATGGTGGCAATTGATACGAATAAATAACTGGTAAGAAAAGAAAGAGAAGGAAAAAAGACTTTATCAGCGCCCGAAAAAAGCGCGAGTGGTTCGCTAACTGTTTCAGCGCATTGCTACTCCCTGTGGATAAAACGCACTCCACCTGCTGGACCTGCATCGCAGCGGATAGAATACAGGGACATTGCGGTTTTATTAAATCTCGGGGGTTGCATATGCTGTACAAACTGAGATCTTGTGACTTGCTTGCTTATTTGGCTTGCCGTTGGTGGTGCCATTGTTCGGTGCCTGCCGGTGCATGCATGCTCGCTGTTTGATGTAACGATCCCGTGATGGAGCAAGCACGCTAGTACTATTGGAAGGCCATTCTGAGGCCGAACCGTGAGATGCCTGAAGCCGTAGACCTGAACCAAAAAGTGAAATTTGCCAATGCAAAATGCCGGGCCATTTGACCTTGGAAAGTCACTAGCCGACCGCCTCATGTTTCATGCTGTTGGTGTAGCTGCTTGCTTAGCCGAATCCAGTACAGGTACTAGGTGACGGCGACTCGAGGAGGGCCAGTTTTGGTGCCTTCTCGAAAATGAGTCTCATGGTGAATTTCATGGCTTCGTAGTATTCCGTGGTGATGTCCCCATGCAAGCCCTCGGATATCGCAGCCGGAATGGGACATCTCGCGTGTGAATTTTTCGACGAACCTCGGATATTATCCCCATTCGCAGTCTTGAGATTCAGTGCAATTTGCAGCATCATGCGCACGCCTTTCTCGTATCTTTTGGGGCTCCAGGGGATTTTGGGTTTATTCTTGAGACTTGGCTCACGTGCCCTTTGGCATTTCTGCACTAGCTCCTCTCCCACCAAATCGTGGAATCTCTGGCTGCTCAATTGAAGCACGGCTGCAAGAGTGAGATGCACTGCGGCTCCGACCTGCTGCAAGAGGAGCGTTGAGGTGGCCTTTCTCTGTGCAGGTGATTCGGCCTCCACCGTATGAATAGCTTCCGAAAGTTTGCCCACATACCTCTCGAGCACTGTAAGTTTCTCTGCGTGTGCCTGATAGTCTCGTACCTCATTCTCACACTTGAGGATGTAGCTTTCCACGCCAAAGCTGCACGGCTCTGCTCCGAAAATCTCGCCCCATAGGCGGGCATAGCATAGCGAGTTGCAACAGGATTCATATAATGATTCTTTGAGTTTGCTCAACTGCTCCCCAAGAAGCTCGAGACCCTGTCTCCATTTCGCCAATTGCATGTCAGCCACTTCTTGATCTGGCGCTGCAGCTTTAGCTTGAGGTCTGGTGTGTTCAATTCTTACATCCAGACTTTCATCCAAATTACCCATGTGATAGTCTTCATAAATATAGTCTGTCGGCTGCTCAAAGTTTCGGAGCTCGAGAAGCCGGTTAAGCTTGATAAGGGCAATGGTACTATAATGAGCCTCAGCCATGCCCAAATCTTGTATATGGCGCATACGCTCGGCCAAAGCAACAAGCTTCTTGACAACGTTTCTCAAGAGTACGGCCGGCTCATAACCAGATTCGGCAACCTCTAGGATCTCTATTATGGCATTCCGGAAAGTTTGTCTCACAAGGAGATCTGAATTGAGCCAAGAAAAGAATGTGAAGAAGTGCCAATCTTTTCCCTTTTCACACAAAGAAATTTTGGCCTCCGTTTTTCTAAATAGTCTGTTGAATTGGAGAGCGCAATACACCGCTTTAGCGTGGTATCTCAGCAGCACGATGTTCTCGCTTTCGAGCACCGTTTCGGCCTGCAGCACATCTGCAATAAGAGTTTCAAAATAAGGCTTCACGTCTTTAAAGGTAAAAGGCATGGGGTGTCAGAATGAAGAACCTTAGTCGCATTTATATTTTTGGATTGCATACAATACTAGTGTTTCAGGTTTGTTGCAGGTGCGCTATACAGGATTTTGGGGCCAGTCTCGCACGCACTAGTCATCCACCACCCCGCGGCCAATGTACCCAGCAATGACCTTGAACCGATCTTCAGAATCCTCTAACTTTTGCCGGAAAAGATTAAAGTCTTCTCTTGTATGCACCTGGTTCCGGTACACCTCTTCAGCCTCTTGCAACCTGTGCGCACACATTGGACACTTTGGATCCAGGGACTCAAACGAATCGGGAATGAAGTTGTTTTCATTCAAACACTGTTGGTGATAAGAGTGCTTGCATTTGAAGTGGATGGTGGGAAATTCGAGTTTCAATTCACAAGTGGGGCATATTTTGTTCTGTAGCACTATTGGCTTGGTGGAGAGTTCGGTCAACGTGGCACTGTGCTTGGTTGATTCCGACTCATACGACTCAATGAGCTTTTGGTTGTTGCTAATTTCTCTGTTGGAGTCACTGATGTACTCAATGAGGATATTCTTGACGAGTCCAATCGAGGCATTGGGGTTTTGACTGAGAATTTGGATGAGTTCCGGCAACGTAGCCAATCTGTGGTCGGTGATTTTATGCAAAAGATAGTCAAACTCATCCCGGCTAGTTTGGGTCATATTTGCATCTGAAGAAACGATGAATCGCAACATAAGCTTGTAAAGAATGGGTTTCAGGTCTCCGTATTGGCGAACAATGCCGAAGGTTTTTTTGAAATCCCCAGACAACTTTGTGGTATAAAACAAGTCCTCCTCGTAAGTATCTGAGTTTGGTTTTGCGACGTTCTCACTCAACTGAAGCCCATAGATGTGAGAAACCAACATGGTTGTAGACACGTCAAGCGAGTCCGCGTTGGCGCTTGCTAAAGCTTCAGCTTTATGTCTCCACTCGCCCTCATTATCAGGGTCTTCCACAGACATGGCAAGATAGGTCTCGAATAGAGTTGCCACGATGCCAGATTTTTCAGCTGCGTCACCTTGAAACTTGTCGAAAGTGCTAAAACAAGCCTCAAGAAAAACAAGAAATTCTTTGGGGTGGTCAGCGAAGCATGCAAACACTAGACTCGGCCGAGGAGGGAGATAAGTAGGCCCATCAAGCGTCAAATCGGTGTTGGTGTTGTCATTTCCTGCACGCTGCCACAAGGGATTAGACAAGTAGCCTAATAGAGCACTGTAAGAGGATGTTTGTACCTTCTCTTGCTCAACCTCTTGTCCAACATCATCCTTCCTATCCTCTTCAGAGAAACCGTTCCACTTTTGAGGTTGATAAACACCAGTAAATACTTCAATCATGAGCTTGGTAGAATCGATAGGCATGGTGTCGAGTAATTCTTTGGAGTAGTCAATGAGAATGCCCAACAACTCATTTATGGGTAAAGATTTGATGAAAGTCATGCATTTTTGAGGCTGCCTCAAATCATTAAGTTGAATGTCCACAATCAACAGAGGCCTGTTAAGCTTGTACAAAAGCTGAATGACTTGAGAGAAGTAGCCACATTCCCTGAATAGGTTGATGATGAGTGAGTAGTCCAAGTTTTGCATATCCGAAGACTTTGCACGGCTCTCATCAAGGTTGTCCAAATCGAGGTTGGAGATGAACTCATCTAGTTCCGCCGTCATCTTCAATTTGCAGTAGCAGCACAAAAGCAAGGTCAAGTGGTCCGCATCAGACAATCCCAAACCATGAAGTTGAGACAAAAAAGACGTCATGTTGTGTACATTGGATGCTTCTCTGAATTTAGTCACCACACTAATGACAAAGTCATCCAATTTTGGAATACTCTCATCGTCACTAAGATTCGCCTGGAAGAGTGAAAGACAGTCAACATATTTCGAGATGGCGGCATCAAAGTCTTGCTTGCCATAAAGATGGTCTGCATGCAATTTGTTGATTCTAAACATTGTTTTGATGTCTAGATTGTATTGTTTGGCAAGATTGAGAGCAATCGAGTAAAGCTCGCGCAGAAGAATGATTTCAATTTGCTGGTTGATGGGCTTTTCACGAAGTTTGTAAAGTACACCGTCTGTGGAGAGCAAAAACACTTCGTCATCGCCGGTAGTCATAAACAAATGGGAGATTGACAGGTTGGAAATGGACAAGTTGAAGGACACGTGCATGTTGTGCATGTCCAAGACGAGGAGCTTTGTTATAGTGGCTCTCCCAGAAATTTCTTCTACCGGACATACTAAAAGCATGTAATCCTTGTAGATCTTGAGTATGTTTCGCTTAGGGATTTTGAATGGAACGGTATGTGCTTTTGTGATGTGGTTGTAGTAAGCAAAGCCGTCGTTGTTGGCCACAATAAGCTTCGATGAACGGTGCTCTGAGTCCGAGCAGCCTAAGCTGGCACCCCGACTATTTGAGAGGATGCGCAATGGCTTCCCCTTGTTGCGGCCAGAATTGAGAATGGTGAAGATTTTCGAGGTGGTGACCACGTAGAGAATCTCCTCTGAACGATGGAAGTGGATGCCTGTTATAGGATCAGATCCCTCGTAAATGAGGCGCTGTTTCAGGCCTCTGTCTCTTAGAAGGTCGCCGCGGACCAAGACGATCTTGCCATTGGCGTACCCGATAGCCATGCAGGTGAGCAGGTCGTTGAATTCAAAGCAGCTGATGGGAAACGAGTTTTCAGTATCGTGGATCTGTACCTGGGTAATAAACTTGTGGCGCATGGTGTCGTCTGTGTCGAGAACCGACGGACTGAGCTGGGAGATTTTGTTTAGGTCCCAGATCTTGATGGAACTGGGTGCCATTTGCTTCTCTGCAAGCGTCACCAAGAGATTTGAATGCGGCAAAGCATGCATAAAAGACACCCTGTAGTCGGTATCGTAAGCTGAGTATTCGAACACCGGAGTGATTGAGTCCTTGTGAAGAACCTTGACCGTTGCATTTTGCGCCACGTACACTATGTATGACTGTGTGGAGGTGATGGCCGAAAGCAGAGGGTCGGAGAAGAGCGGGGTTTCGGATTTGTAGTTGGGATCTCTAATGGGAAGAAAGTCCAAGAGCTGGAACTGGCGCCAGGTGGAAGGAAGTGACATGATGTGGGCCCAGAAAGGGGACTGGGGTGTAGTTGTAAGCGGCGGTGCTGCGAAAGCGGGTATTGTGCAGTGCCAGATGTACTGGCGCGCTTTGCTCCAATTTTTCCCCCCATGTACACACCCTCATCTTGACTTGAAATCTCATCATCTCCCACCAGACACCATGTCCATCACCATGCCGTCTCTTGGCGAGACATATACGCTCACGGAGCTCCCTAGAATTCACGAGCTTCTGATCTCGCAGCGGGTGGTTTTCGCCGAGTCCCAGAAACTGAAGTCCTATGCGTCCACTGACACCATCGACTTGGGAATCTCCAAGCTGATCATCTCCAGCTATATTTTGAAGCCCACGCCCAAATTGCTTTGGTCCTACCCTCTATCACCAAATACTGTCACAGACTCTATGGACGTCAAGGGTGCCTTATACTGCATCGGGGTGACGGAGCGGAAGAAGTCGAGGCTTCTTTTAATCAAGAAGACCAACGAAGACCCTGTCACCGCTGAAGTTGCATTACCCGCTCCAGCCGTGGCAATCAAGTTCTCGTCCACCAGGTCTGTGCACGTTCTCTTGAAAACCGGCCAGTTCGTCGTGGCCAAGTACACCGATGACGACACTTGCAGCATCAACACGGTTCCTCAGTTGAGCAATGTTCCCGTGTTTGGCAGCAAGAAACTAAAAGTGCAATACAGCACTTTCGTTTCCGCTGGCCTGTTTGATTTCAAAAACGACCTTCTTTTTTATGTGACCCGTACCAAGGGCCATCTTGTCTACAGATTAGTCGCCTTGGCTGGCGAGAAGTCATTCGAAATCTACCAGATGTCTGGGAGTTCCAACCCTACAAGAAACCCCATATACGCATACCACGCAGGCATCTTGTACAGTTACCATGCCCAAAACAAGAGCCTTTCGTCCGCTGCGCTTTTGAAGCCAACAGAGGTTTTGAAGGAGCTCAGTCTCACAACACTTTTGAAGGGCGTGAACCCTGAAACGGTTTCCATCAACGCCGTGGCGGCCGAGCGTCTCTTCATTTCTGCCGATTCGCTGATCTTTCTTATAAACTTCAAACACGAGAGTTTGTTGAGCGAACACACCAACCATTCGGGAAACAGTGTCTACTTGGGCTATAGTCTTCCGGTGGAGGGTAACTCCGCAGAGACAAGAAACACATTTGCATTGTACTTGAATCTCGATGAAAAAACAAAGACCTGCAAGTTGAAGCTGATACAGGCAGACGTCGGTACCAACCTTTTGTGCGAGTCTCTTGGAAAAGCCATCAACCCCCCAGTCAATGTTGTATGGAATGGTGTTCCCAACTTGGAGAGGTTGAATTTGTTGCAAGCAAACGAGGAAAAGGTGGCAAAGGTCACGTACACGTACAAGTTGTTGCAAAAGTATGCGGCAGAGTCGAAGCCGAAAGAGTTTGATGCGTGCCTCATGAGTTTCTTCAAAAAGGACCAGCTCAAAGAAGTCTCCTCGGTGTACTCTCCGAACGACGTCATGGTCGATTCCCGTTTCATCCAACAGCTTTTGTCGTTGTTCATCACTTTCGACGCAGAACAATACGTTCAAATCAGACACGAAGGCTTCTTCCCTGTGCAGGCCGTTGCATACCTCTTGACGCATCCATTGTTCCCCGAGGCATACAACAAGGGCTTGCTCGTTTTGCTTTCAGCCCTCGACCAGCCCGACCTCTTGAAACTTGCCATTACGTCGTCAAAGTCCATCACCATCGATGAGCTCATGACGGAATTGATCAATTTGGCCGAGGTCAGCGACGAGATTTCTAACGGAGACGTCGATGAGGCCGAGTTTGTGCTGACATTCTTGAGCGCCACAATAACCAGAATGGCCAAGGACTATTCCGTGGCACAAATTACCAGCTCGTTACTGGATGCGCTTAATGCAGAGTCAGAGACTGACAACAAAAAATTGGAGAAGATGCTCACGGTTTTGATCGGCATCAATACAAACGACGCTTGGACGCTCGTTCAGGCGGTGATCGATGTTGGCGGGCTCTTCAACTGGAGCATTTCCACAATTTCTGCGTTGAGTGAGGTGATAGACTCCAAGGTGGACGCCTTGACCCAAAACAGCTACAACTTGACCTTGACCAACCAGGCTGTACTCGGGTCCGAGCCCAAGAATAAAATGGACATGCCCAAGAGGGACACGCGCAAGGTGGTGGATAACATTCACGAGATCACCAACCAGAGGATCCAGTTAGATGCTATCTTGACCATCAATAACAACACCACGAACAAGAAGTTGTTTGTTGACGAGGGCATAGAGTTGGCCAAGCAAATTCCTACATACTCGCGGGAGAAATTGGTGTTATAGGGGACTTGTCGATGATCTGAGACAAGTTTGGAGGCGAGTAGGGCTATGTATCACTTTACAGCTAAAGATCTGTAGCGAATACCATAGCGAATAATCCATAGAATAATTATATCGAAAACAGCGAGTAATCTATAGAATAATTATATCGAAAACAGCGAGTAATCCATAGAATAATTATATCGAAAACAGCGAATAATCCATAGAATAATTATATCGAAAACAGCGAATAATCCATAGAATAATTATATCAAAAACATAGCGAATAATCTATAGAATATACCAGCGAGTAATCCATAGAATATACCAGCGAATAATGTATGGTAAGGCCGTCTGGCATATGAACCTTGGCGCGGCAGTGAAGATTGTTCGAAGCTAGGTCTTTTCACACCAAATACGCGCACATCGCACATTTATTCGAACACGAAAAGATAACTACTCCCACTAAATGGTGAACGTCGCTTTGCAAGCATACCGCCAGGCTTTAAGAGCCACCAAAATCGCATTCAACGGCGATAGTCACATGCTCGGCTCAGCTCGAGAACAGTTCAAGCTCGGGTTTTTGGCCAACAAAGATCTTCCGGACGGCGAGGAGAAGACCAAGGCCATTACCCATCTGAATGAAGTGGCGCAGTTTCTCATCAAGAACATTGTCCAGGGCGAGATGCAGCCCAATCAACGCTACAACTTAAAGTTCCATGATCAGACCGAGCTTGGAAGCAACGAGACTATCAAGTCAGACCACCAAAGCAAGATGGGAACGCTTGCAGGCGCCAAGGTCAGAAAATGCTCCGACAAGTAGCTGCTCCAAGTAGCGGGCAGCATCCACGTCGCACGCTGTATATAGATAATGAGATACGATAAGAGTTTTTACTCAACAGGCTCGGTTGCTTCACCTACAAGAGTACTCGCTAGAGAGCACCTCAATATGCAGACCTAATTCTGCAAACATCTCAACATCATGCACAGCCTCATGGACCAATGTACCTGAAGCGATCTGCCCACTAGAATTCCATCTATGAAACACAGAATAGGAGGGGAACACTGGAAGCAAAATATTGCAGTGGCCAGATATACCTTGAGAACTACGTCCACAAAATAAATTGCTGCTGTGGCGCCAGCATGCAGAAGTTATCTCTTTGAAGAATTGCTACGCCAAGGACACTCAGGAAGTCCATTAGAAAGGCTTCTAGAAAATTCCAATGAAGACAAGGCCAAAGGAGGTGGACATATTCAGCTTGGGGGAGGCATTGGCCAATCAAAGCCGGCATTATGTCCACAAAGTCAGAAATGGAATCGAGAAGTGGGCAGGCGTCTCATCTTGTGTACAAGATATCAGTCACCGTAAGGGAACACCCAAGAAAGCAAAGCTAAATGCTTCAACTGTGGAGAGAAGGACATTAAAGGGCAAAGTGTGCCAGTCTAAGAAGCACAAAAGACATCCAATACAAAGCATACAATAAGAGTTGCCGAAGACGGTGCCATTATAGTGTTACTGCAAGGCAATGTGTCTTCTTCTAACGAGCTCCCAAATCGGAAAGACCCAATTGAGAAAGAGAACACTTCCTCGGTTTATTCGGAGGAAGGGGCACAGTTGCTTGATGTGGGGGACGTGTGTTTTAGCCAGAATTATCCGGCACTCCAGAGTCGCACCTGCACACACCCCATCAATCTTCGCGGTTCTAATCCCTTCACCACATGTCTGCGCCGGACCCCCAAAAACGAGATCTCCTGATCTCCAAGCTGCTTCTGTATCTCTTAAGACACAAGGCCAAAGAAGAAAACCTTCCCATCGATGAGAAAGGCTGGGTTCCGGTGGCAGCCATCTTGAACCACAACCGACTCAAAAGTCTCAAGGCTTCTTCAGAAGACCTCAGTCGAATCGTCGCCCAAAACGACAAGAAGCGTTTCAGTTTGGCTGACCGGAATGGCGTTCCGCTGATCTGTGCAAACCAAGGACACACGCTAAAGGCGGTGAACCCAGACCTCCAGCGTCTTGATGCCTCCACCATGCCCAAAAATGTGTATCATGGCACGTACCTGAAAAAAATCGCAGCTATTCAGGAAAGCGGGTTGAGCCGCATGTCCCGAAACCATATCCACATGACTTCTGATGCCGAGTGGAGTAAGCTGGGAATCCGCAAGTCTAGTAATGTGCTTATCTTCATCGATACTGACAAGTGTATGGAGGACGGGTTTACTTTTTGGCGGAGCACCAACGGTGTAGTGTTGTGTGAAGGAAACCAAGATGGCGTCATTCCTCCTCAATACTTCAAACGGATAGAGAATCTATAAATGCATTGTAACGGTAAGAATATCAAATCTACCATGGGTAAACTAGAGAGTAGACGCAAGACAATGTGGGGAACCACTTTCATGTGTCTGCAGTTTTCGCGCATGTGAACCAGAGCGGCCCGAACTTCCATTTTCTCGACCCTACTCCACGCAAAACAGCAGGCATTGCAGGCCAGAAACTCCCTTACACCTTCCCCCATCTCATAAATCTGTTTCCGCTTGAAGTTTAAGTTCTGAGCTTCATACATCCTCCAGCCGCCTGCGCAGAATTCTCCCGCCAATGAGGGTTCTCCATTCAAAACACCAAAAATTAATCCTCCAGTGTTACCCGCCAGGTAAGGGTGTTGACAAAAAGGCCAATCCGCTGGAGCTTTCTTACTTGTTGTACTATGCCACTACTCGGCGCGTCAAATTGGAGAAAGTCATAGACTACCTTAAACACAAGACCAAAAACGACGTGCGTGGCCGGAAATCCGGAAACCTTGCTGTGACGCTTGTGATAGTTTCTGCCCTTATTGAAAAATGCTACGATAACTTGAATGTCTTTGCTCCGCAAGTTTGCTCCATATTGTCGCTTATTTTGTCGACAAAGGAGTTGCCCACGTGCAAGTTCTTGGTTTCAACCTACGGGGTGTTCTGCAATAGGTTGGACAACGGCTTGTTTGCGGGTGACAAGAAATTTGTGTCTCTGTTCTCAGACTTGACTTCTAGGATGATTGCATTAGGTGAGTCCCAGCTGGCGTCAGAGTTTACCAACAGCAAAGAATGGATGTTGTTTTCGCTCGTGACATGTCGCCACGCTTTCAAATGCTTAGGCTACAATGCCTTGCTCAACCAGAATCTTATTTCGAGGTCCGTCGAGCTCTTGGCGCTGTGTATTGCTGAGTCAATGTCGTATGAGCAGCTCTCGTCTGACTTGAAAGCAAACTTGCACACGGACTACGATGCCGACAAAGCTTTGAGCAGAGTTGTCACATCAAAGTCCGCTACCAAAGCAAACAACGCCCCGGAAGATGAAAACAAGCTGGTTTCAGATGACGATTTGGGCGCTGAAGCTCTTGACGGTTTAAGGGCTCTTTTTGACACCAACCTGGTGACCCAGATTTCTGAAGGCACTATTGCGGTCGTTCAGGTAGACTACCATGCTCTTGTTAAGAAAGATTTGCATCCCGAATGGGGAATCATGCTTCTAGAAACTTGCGCTTCTTATGTCCCTGTGCAATTGCGCTTCCAGACTCTCATGACCCTCATAGACAAGCTTTCCTCGACTGCAGATCTGAACATCCCCGAAGAACAGAAATTCAAGACGATGAACCATTTTTCCCTGTATACATCAGGTCTTATTTCCTCAGATTTCAATATGATCGGCTTGTCTATCTCCGACATTCTACTTCAGTTGCTTAACTTGCATACCAACCTTCATTTGAAGGAGGACTCGGAAAAGCACGTGAAAGAGTTGAGTGCCATTTACTCGCAATGCATCTGCAATTTAGCAAGCCACATCTACTACTTTGACCAGATTTCTGATTCTATTGAGGGCATATTGCTTCAAATTGACAATGTGTTGTTATCGACCAACAGGGACAACTCTCACAAAACGTACCATATAACCATCGGTATGTTCGACATGATCTCAAAGATTCTAGCTTCGCTTGCAGAAAAATCGAGCACAATTTCACGCAACCATGCTACCTTGGAGAATTGGGATGTGGCTTTACAGATCTTGAACTTCGAGAAAGCATACCCGCAGTTCTTTACCCTCGCTTCTAGCAAAGAAGTCACAAGCATCCAAGAAACTTTCCTCAAGGTGTTTGGTGTTTTCCTCGTGGAGGAGTTTCCGACTGAGAGCAACTTATCGGAACAAAACACCTCTGGGAACGGCAAGATGTCCAAAACTTTGACTCCCAACTACCACGATTTCATTGATAACAAAGAAAGCGTCTTGAGTAGGTTACTCCTGCTTGCCAACTTATACTATCAAGACGCGACCTATAATGAAAATGTGGCACTTCTTTTGTCCAAAGTTTTAATTTCGGTGGCCGAAACGACCGGAATCAACTTCGCCTATATTTTTCTTTCCCAGCTCGACTTCTGGCAACTTCAAAATTTTGAAACAACAGTTCCATCTATCGCAAAAGACAAAGTGACCTATTTATTACTCACTACCATGGTGTCAGTATTGAATGATAACTATCGCGAGATCATTGACCAGGACATTCTGGAGCTGAGCTTGGCCAACTCGTTGAGGGAGGATATCGATCGCCGCAAAACCTCTGGGGTTTGGAGCGGTACTTGCGATGAGGCCAATTTCAATAAGATTCTTTCAACGCAAGTCAACAGAAAGGTGTTGCACGAATACTTTTCGAACACGCCGTTGAAGCAGTGGATCAGCGCCAGCAAGGCCAATAATATCGAAAATGAAATTGCTCTCAGTGGAGTCCACAGACGACTCATCTCCGATGATGGCAGCTCCGAGTACCAGTTCTCGCCCGGAGTTCTTGGTGGATTCGGGTTGGGTAAAGCAAACGATATCTCGTCCATCTACTCCCGTCTTAACAATGCAAACGGACATTCCGTCCCTGAACAAAGCGAGGCGACTCAAGAATCTATTTCTGGACTGCGGACCCTTGGAAAATCCTGCTCTTATCAATCTTTGGAGCCTGGGTACAGAATGAACATGCCCAGAGTAGAGGATTTGAAACTCAGCATCAACGGAGCGGAAACAGGCGCAGACTTTTCTTTTGCGAGGGGTGCCGAAGTGCTGCCACGTACAGTGATTGAGAAACAGATTCACAGCACTGAGGTGGATTCAATCTTGGACGACCTCGATAGCGATGACGATAGCCGCATCATCGCCTAGACCTACGCGCAATTATAGAACACTATTTTATTGTCAATAAGCACAAAGCACCTATGCCAATCAAGAGCACTCGTTTCTGGTTATATACACTTACTCGTCATCATCCCCCAATGCAGCAAAAGCATTAAACGCTTTCGTTTGTTTATCGGCCACGGTGTCCCTGGGATCAACCGCCTTAGACGAGCCCAAGTTCTTGTTGTTTGGCCTGACCCGGACTGAAGCAGCGGAATCTTTGAGCAGCTCTCTGAATTGCTCTCTTTCATCGTCCTCATCCTCGGCGCTGAATGACTTCTTGGTCTTCATCTTGGTTGTGGTGGCCCAGCCATCCAGGTCCACTGTGGTCTCGACCTTCTTTCTCACAACTGGCCTGGTCGTGGGTCCGGAACGAGACAATCTTCTTCTATTCAAGTGGTTGTACGACCTCTCGTTGCCCTTCTCGTCGATGTATGTGTCACCGTTGGTTTGCTTCAATTTCTTCTCATTAGCCTGGTGCTCTCTGACAGATTCCACCAATTTGTTGAAATTCTCTAAAATATCCGGCTTGGGGTTGTAAGCTTGTTCCTGGGCTTCGAGTAATTGTTCTTCCGTGTATTTTGGCATCGTGAGTTTTCTGTGGTGTTGGAGAGCTTTTTTCGATGTTCTTGCAGTAAACTTTGGGCACGGCACGACCCCAAGCCACGGGGAAGGCGGTCTCTAGATGCCAGTGTCTGGGCTTGGAGATGCGGCTTTGTCTCTCCCGGCCGTGAAAGGCTGTTGCAAATACGTGAGAGTGGCTTACTTAGTTGGGTTAAATGTTGTGTGCTGGTCACTTTGGGCGTCACGCTCTACGCATTGAGGAACTTCCATTCAAAAGCCCCCTTTATATCGAGCACTCTTTTGATAGTATCACACCGCGGGCCCTGCTTGCCAATGCCTCTTGGAGGGCAGGTGGCCAGCCGAGGGTGGTCACGTGACTTGGTCCCAGTTCCGGGCTCTATATCCAGTTCCGACCTATTGAGAGGGGTGGTTCAAACCGTAAAGATACGCCAAAAAAAACAGCTTACGCCGCATGTATGGGTTCATTCCGGTGCTCAAAAGCCGATGCATAGCGGGTTAGTCTGCAGCAGTGCTGGGGCGGGTGTCGGACCAGCACCCTCGGAACTCGTGTGATCGTCTCAACATGCACTCTACCCAATCCTACCAAGCCTTTATTACCCAATCTCCTGGGCCTGGTTAGAGGCGGACTACGGACGTCAAAACAAATGCAATATAGAATTGGAGTATGATACCAATAGATGATTTAGGGATATAATAGGGCGTTCCAAACAGCACCAGCGTATGTCTCCGCCCAGGATCGTCTTTTCAGCCGCACATCGGAGTAAATCACCAACACTGGCTCCCAATCCACGTGATATATTTGAGGATGATAGAATATCAAGCACGATTTAGGGAAACAGAAAATACATCTGCCGCCAAGCTAAGCCATACATTGACACCACGCTGTGGGGAGTTGCAGCCGGTGTTGCGCGCATTTTTTGGTTATCTTGATGCCTCATCGCATCACTACTATTTCTCCATGCCTCTCATCAAATCCTTGCACAAGGTCAACAAAAAGCTTGCTAAGCAGTCAGCAGGCTCGCTTCATGTCAAGGGCAGAAAATTCAAGCAACTCAATCGCGCCACGGAGAGAGAACACAAGGTCAAGGCGAAGAAGGCCCAGTACGCTGAGCAGAAAAACCACGAGCTTCTCTTCTACCTCCATATGCAAGAGTCGGCCAACGAGACGCCAGAAAAGCTCACTTTTTCTGAGGAAGAGATTCGTGAAATGGTCAGCGATTATGTCCATCGCAGCGATGAAGAAATCCTGGAAATGGACAAGGCAAGACGCCCAGGCAGACCCATGACCAACAAACACATGATTATGATTGAAAAAAGAAAACACGATCTCCACATTTTTGAGACGGGACAACGCACTCCTGATCTCCGTGACGAAACCACGTGCCGATTAGTCAAGAACTGGAACGGCACTAGTGGTGGTGTTTCGGCATGGAAGTTCTTCCTCATAACGGCACAAGACGCCGCTGACAAAATGGACTAAGTGTGTTTATATAGGGGGATTTTCAACAGTTGAGCATTCGAAAATGAGTTACGTAAGACGCTCCCAAGTGAAACATCACATGTCTAATGCATACTGGAAGTTCTAAACCGGTTAGTCTTCCGCCCGCATCAACACTATGATTCGTCTCGCACCTGAGACCAGAGTAGCTTCCGCCAAGAGGGAATTTGCTCGTCTTTCTTCACCTGGCTCTGCCTCACCTCGCTGGCTTGATCGAGCGCTTGTATTTGACGGTTATGATCTTCTTTAATGCTCCTCCATGCATCGACAACCGAGAGCCCCACCACGAACGCGGTGGCCAAGAGTGCTGCCTTGAGAAAAGAAAGCAACATCGCAAACCTTCTCCTTTTGTTCCTGGTCAATACCAATATGCTTCCATTCTTGCCGCTTCCAACAAGCTGCCAACCTTTTTTCTTGAGACGGGAAACAGCTTCGATAACGGTAGGCAAGGCCGATTCGGGGACCTTTTCAAAAATTGTCAACACATTTTCGGGAACATGAGAAAGACCAAGTGGATTCTGCGTTGCCTTGAGCTGCTGGCCGTCCGTCGAGAGAATTAGATATTCCAGATTCTGATCTCTGCTGGGAAACATTGGAAACAGGTAAGATTCTGCCGCAATGGGGTTAAAGAAGTTCTTAGCCTCTAGTGAACGCTGCTTGAAGTAAGCGTTGCTGCTCCATTCGTAGGCCTCACGTTCACGCCACATCCTTTCCTCAAAGAGATCCTTATTTTTCTTCGACTCCTTGAGAAAAATCTCCACTTCATCCTTCTTTGGAGCTTCAGACCTATCATGGCTTCTTGCATAGGCGGCTCTGATCTTCTCCGGGGTCAAGCTTTTTAACAACTCGTATTCCTCGGGGTCTAGGTTCGAAAGTTCCTTTTCCTCCTTGCTCATGGCACTCAACACGACGGTTTTTATCTTTGCGTCCGTCTCCAAAAAATTATCACCCACAGGCGAGCTTGTATTCCCCAAAAGTTCCAGGATCTGGCCAGCATCACGATATTTCACTGCATCCGACTTGTCCTCGAGGAGCGTTTCATACCGCTCACTTTCCAACTTATGTTCAAATGCACGGAAAGTGGATAAGCTGGAAAGAACATTGTCGAGAATAAACGTCTCGTTGTTATTGTGCCGAAATAAGACTTCAAGATTGCGAAGGAGTCTCTGAAAGGCCGACCTCTTTTCATATGAATCCTCACTCTCAATCAAGTTCCTGTTAGCTTCAAGAATATCCAGGCTTTTGGCCGAAGAAAAATCAGAGCCAAGTTTGGCACGCAAGATTTCAAGCTCCTCGCTGAATTCCTCGAGAGCAAAGTTATCCGGGAGCTGCTTATACTCGGAAGCCGCAATCCTGGTTGCTCTTTTCGACTCAATTTTCGCTTCGAACTTGTTAAACACCTTCTGAGAATTTATAACCGTGTCTAGAACAAAAGTGTAAGAACCATTCATATCGAGCAATCTCTTCAATCTGGAGCTTAAAGTGTAGTATCGAGAAAGGGTATCCTCGAAAGCGCCGGGAATGGCCTGGTACTTCTTGATACGTCTGTCCACGGCCACCATGACTTCTTGTGCTGTGGCGGACGCAAAAGAAGTTCCGATATCTGACTTGATATCTTCAAGGAGATCAACAAACTCGTATATCTTAATGTCATCGGGAATTTGCAAGTACTGAGGCTTGCCCGGTTCTTTAGTATCAAGGGAGCTTGAGGAAGTGGCCTTCTTGGCAGCTAGCTTTAGCTCGAGTTTTTCCAAAGAAGACTGCGAAGAAAGAACGGCATCAAGAATCTCTGTATTGCCGCCATTGATATCAAAAAGCTGCTTGAGCCGTGAATTGAGTTTCATGATTCTAGTGATATTTGTCAGAGTCATTCTGGAGGCAGGATTCGAGTTGTCCTTCTCCAAGCGAACTTCGTTAGCCCTCAGGTCCAAGAGATTGACAATAAATTGGGGAGAAAACTCTGCAAAAGGGCCACGTAATTCATCCTCCTTCACGATGCGTAATTCATTGACAAACATGTGAATCTTTAGGTGTTCGGGGATTTGCTCATACTGGGACGTCGATCTGGGATAGTCGAAGCGTTGTGAGGTGGAGAAGCTTCCCGATCTTCTGAAAAACCCGGCAAATTTATCTAGGCCCCTTCTTGACAGTATTAAAGAATACATATGGGTGGAGAGTGAGAAGTCCTACATGGAGTACGGATCGGACCCTTATCGGGGATGTACGGGTGTGTGCGTGCACAGGCTGTGGCTCCAGAAAACACGTGACGCACGAGCGAACTCGGAACAAAAAAGCAGCATAGCCGCTTCAAACAGCTGGGCGCTTACATGCAGGAAGCCGTTTTCTGAGCGGATGAGGCATCTGCACGTGAGGCGTCAACATGAGACAACTTCGCGATGCTCACAGTAGCCGAGGCGCTTAAAGTTGCCGCCTGCACCTATGCATTGATTTCTACGGAAAGCACCCCAAAACATCCGTGAAGATTTGACAATTGCCTGGGATTGGAGGGCCTGTTCCAGCTGTAGTGTCTCCCTCCCAATTCACGGATAATGGTCTGAAATCTGGTTCTTCAGGCGACTGCGTGCTCGATTCACGATGAAACGTTCAAATGCACGTCCCAATCTACTTTTTTAAATGGTTATGATGCGCCTAGGATTCCGTGTAGCGGAATATATCTTGTCTACGCCAACGCCACGCCTCAACCATTACGTTCTATGCAGTAGTGACATTAAACTTCCAGACGCTTGATTGCTTTTTCGCGTAAATCGTGAAAAGAAAGAAAAAATCAGGCCAGATCCAAATCGGTGAATGAGTCTCCACGTACATTATGCTTGCCCACATTGTCGCAGCATCAAAAGCTTTGTTCTTTCTCTTGTATGGTGCAGATTGAAACGTGTAGGTCAATTTAGAATGCTGTGCCTCTAAGCGAGTATGCATTGGGTATTCGCAGTTTCGGATATGTGCATTCGCATTTTTCTAGTGCATCTCAGGCAAGATCTGTTTCAACGCCATCTTTTTTTCTTTTCTGGTCTGTTCCTTACTCTGGATTTAATTTGCCTCTGCCAAGCCTGTTGCTATAGGTCTTTCCTTTGTGCCCGCTTCCAGAACAATACAGGTAAATTGAGATTCTTTGATTGTCAGGGCTCCTGTCTCATCCTTCGCTTCATTGTTCTTCACATCCCGTGCATTCATCTTTCTTCATGTCATTATAACAACGAAGCAAAATTTTCCCTATTTGAATCTCATATAAGACTTGTTCCAGCCTTCCTTTTTGAATTCATCCATCGGGTCTCATTATATGGCTTGCTCCGAACAACCATTCCTTCAAAGCCCGTCCCCGTCTCCCGGCAATAAGCCGTGTGGCCAATGTGATGGCTTGCCTCACCTGTTACCTGAGCTTCTTAATGATTGCTTTCAGCATGCTATAGATAAGGACTCTTTGCTGTCGGAGCACAAAGACTGCGTGGAGCAGTTCCATCGCTACATGACAGAGCTTCACTGCCAAGAAAATCTTTTGTTCATCATAGAGATATTTCGTTATCGCTACTACTACGAAAAGCGGTACCCGGAAGCGGAAGAGGCAAAGCCTATATCAGCCAGTTATGTGCACCATACATTGGGCCCGTTGATTCAGTCGCTCCCGCATCCCGCCAAAATCGCCAAAAAACATTATAGAAAAACGTCATTCAAGTCTCAAAGCACTGCCTCCTTGTCATCTGCTACTGGGGCTCCATTTGACCTTGAATTTGACGATGTGGCGGATAAGCAGAGTGCTTGGGATTACTTGTCCGATCAATATGTACGCGACTCGAACTCGGAATCAAGTTCCGATTTGGAGCACTTTGATGACGACACCATGATTCTGCATCAATGGAACTACATCCTAGATAACTTCATCTACAACAAGTCGCCGTGTCAGGTGAATTTGACCGACCAGACATTCCACTCATTAGTGGACAAATCTGCGTCAGAATTGGTCCATAGTCCCTCGGAACTCATGGATGCCTACTGCGAGGTTTTGGATTTGATACATGAAAATGTTTACGGCTCATTCCTCCAGAAAGTTAGGGGTTGCCCCGCGAAGGATCCCGCATCTCCAACTAATGACAAAAATGATATGCACAGTCTGGCAGAAAGTGGTTCGTGGCGAGATGTCAGTAGTCGTAAGCTGGCATCAAAAATCACTTCTACTGGCTGCGCAGACAAAGCTGAGGTTCCTTGCAGTGTCAAGCCAGGCAGCCATATGATCGCACCTGTACCCAGCAAAAAGAGATCCAAGTTTCTCCTGACTTTCTCCAGCTCAAGCTCCAGTGAAGGATCACCTGCGCCCAACGCGTTGGGTCAGTTTCTTGGGCATCTCATGCCGCAAAGTAGCTCTCGGCTGGCGCACTCTGCACCACAGAGCCCTTTATCACACCCACATGCATCCAGAGAGACATCGCCTACATTCAAGATAGATGAAGAGATGATGATCCCCCGTTCCCGGTCAACTATGGTGCCGGACGAGAGCCACTCATCGTCATTCATCAATAAGTTGTGGAAAAAAAAAGTGAACTTCCATCGTACAAAACAGGAAGGGGATTTATAGATTTATAGAGTTTTTTTGACAAGACCCGGGAAAAAACGTAGAAATGCGCCACATCACCCGCCATACTAGTGAGTCACGGCCTGCACACAGCTTGCTGATCCTTAACCGCGCTTAGCTGAAAAATTACTTTTATTGGCCAATTGTTGGGGTCACCCTGTACACTCCCATGGCGAGTTTAAAAGAGAAAAAATCCACATTGTCTGCACTTTTCCTCCACAGACTTTTCCAAGTAGTGATCCTGGCTTAAGACCAAAGTCATTGAAATCTTGATACTATGTTAGCCAAACGGGTTACTGTCTCCCTTGGCAAAAGGGCGCTCAACGTGGCTACAGTCTCCAGAGTCATTCCCCTCTGCAACAGTAACAGGGGAGCCCCTCAACTGAAATACTTCAGTTCAAGCACATCCACAAAATCCACAAGGTCCACGGTCATCCAACTTTTGAACAACATTGGCTCCAAGAGAGAAGTGGAGCAATACCTCAAGAACTTCACGTCGGTCTCTTCTCAGCAATTTGCCGTGATCAAGGTAGGCGGTGCTATCATCACGCAACAACTCCCCGAATTGGCTTCTTGTTTGGCGTTTTTGTACCACGTGGGTTTATATCCAATAGTCTTGCATGGCACAGGACCCCAAATCAATGAGCTTTTGGAGGTTGAGGGTGTAGAGCCCGAGTATATCGATGGCATTCGGGTCACCAACCCAAAGACCATGGAGGTGGTGAGAAAGTGTTTTTCTGAGCAAAACTTGAGGCTTGTCACCGCCCTTGAAAGCATGGGCGTGCATGCCAGACCCATCACTGCTGGTGTTTTCAACGCCGACTACTTGGACAAAGAAAAGTACCAGCTTGTGGGTAAAATCAATGGCGTCAACAAGTCTCCGGTCGAGTCTGCCATTGATGCGGGCTATTTGCCGATTCTCACCTCTCTCGCAGAGACCCCATCTGGTCAACTTTTGAATGTGAATGCAGATGTTGCCGCCTCCGAGCTAGCCAGGGAGTTCGAGCCACTTAAGATTGTTTATTTAAACGAAAAAGGTGGCATCATGAACGGAAACACCGGCGAAAAGATCTCTGTTATCAATTTGGACGAGGAGTATGACGATCTCATGAAGGAATCTTGGGTGAAGTACGGTACCAAGTTGAAAATCAAGGAGATTCACGATTTGTTGCAACACTTACCCAGATCGTCTTCTGTGGCCATCATCGATGTGAACGACTTGCAGAAAGAGTTGTTTACTGACTCCGGTGCCGGAACCTTGATTAGAAGAGGGTACAAGCTTATCAACAGAAAAAAATTGAGCGACTTCCCTAACTCTGATCTATTGAGGGCTGCGTTGTTGAGAGACTCGGAAATTAAGAGCGGCAAGACCTCGGTGGCTTCTTACATGAAGTACTTGCAGACCATCAAATTCAACTCTTACGGAGATGCGCCACTTGAAGTTTTGGCCATCGTTGTCGAGGACGAAAACACTAACGAGGTTCCAAAATTGGACAAGTTCTTGTCTTCAAACTCTGGCTGGTTGAACAACATTACCGACAACATCTTCAGTGCCATCAAGAAAGACTACAAGTCATTGTACTGGACTGTGAGTGAAAATGACAGCAATCTCACCTGGCACTTTTCCAAGTCGGACGGCTCCTTTTCCAAAAACGGCCAAATCCTCTTCTGGTACGGTCTTGCGCCGGAGAAGGCTTCCAAGTTGATTAAGCAGTTTGATGTTGGCTCTGTGGGGTCCACATTGTCATTGGGATCTGAAAGCGGAGCATTTGCTGGAGTGGGTCAGAAAAGAGGCTTCCATACTACGGTTGTCAGATCCAATGCCAACCCCAACCCTCCAAAAAAAGTCGGTTCAAACTCGCAAAAGTCCAAAGTGGGCTTGATCGGTGCCAGAGGCTATGTCGGTCAGAACTTGATTTCCTTGATTGACAAGCATCCACACTTTGAGTTGGAGCTCGTGTCATCCAGAGAATTGGCCGGCCAGAAGTTGAACGGTTATTCTAAAGGTAATGTCGTGTATTCCAACTTGCAAACAGAAGATATCAAAAGGTTGGAGCAGCAAAATGCCATCGACATTTGGGTCATGGCTTTGCCCAACGGTGTGTGCAAGCCCTTTGTGGACGCCATTACAAGCATTGAAGGGTCGCAATCCAAGATTATTGATCTTTCCGCAGATTATAGGTTTGACGAGACTGGGGAGTGGGTGTACGGCTTGCCCGAATTGGTAAACAGAGACACGATTGCAGGAGCTAAAAGAATTTCCAACCCAGGATGTTACGCCACTGCCGCTCAGTTGGCCATTGCACCTCTCAAGGAGTACATCGATGGTTTGCCCACGGTTTTTGGAGTATCAGGATACTCCGGGGCAGGAACAAAGCCCTCTCCCAAGAATGATGTCAACTTTTTGAGAGACAACTTGATCCCATACTCTTTGACTGATCACATCCACGAGAAAGAGGTCAGCTCGCAGCTTGGACACGCAGTCGCTTTTATTCCTCATGTTGCACAGTGGTTCCAGGGCATTTCGGCCACGGTTTCCATTCCTATCAAAGAGAAGTCTTTGGACTCAAGAGAAATCCGTAACATTTACCAGGAAAGATACTCTGGTGAGCATTTAATCAAGGTGAGCGGCGAGCCGCCTATTGTCAGAGACATAAGCGGAAAGCACGGATCCGTGGTTGGTGGTTTTGCAGTCAACTCTGCTGAAAACAGAGTGGTGGTTGTGGCCACTATCGACAACTTGCTCAAAGGTGCGGCTACACAATGTTTGCAAAACATGAACTTGCTTCAAGGGTACGGAGAATATGATGGAATCCCGGAGACCTCCGAGATCAAAGGTTGAGTTCCATAGAATTTGAAAATAGAAATATTTAATATAGCCGCAGAATCCCATCAGCGTGGGCCGCGCTTCATGTATGCCTGCACGCGGCTACATGTATCAATCAGCGCAGCAGTAACTGCTATATAAACCACTATTTTTTGCATACCCTTTTATTGACACACAAAGCAATCGCATATGCTTATCCCACCTGACAATTTTGGATTCGTGGAGCCGGGAATATACCGGTGCTCAAAGCTTGAAGCAGACCATCTCCCTTTTCTAGAAACCCTTCAACTACTGCTGTTAATCTTCTTGGATGTTGCCAAACCCCCACGGACGCTCAAGACGTTTTTGAACGACAATAAGGTCACACTATACAACCTCGGCGGCTTGAAAATCTCCAACCATCAAAACACAGGCCCCTTGGACAAGAGCACCGACCATGAAAAGAGAAATAGCCAGGAAATGGACACTGCGCCAAGCGAGAAGGTGGACATCGTGCTGATGGAAAGCACAAAGCCCAGCAATAATGATCTGTGGATGATCATCGAAAAGAACCTACTTGTGGCGGCATTGGGCATCTTGTTAGACCGCACGAAGCACAATGTCCTTCTTGTAGACTCCTCGCTGGCTCTCATTGGAATTCTCCGCAAAATTCAGAAATGGAATTTCAACTCCATTGTAAACGAGTACAGAATCTACACTGGCAACTCGAGCAAGAGCAGCTATGCTGTGGAGGTGTTTTTGGAAATTCTTCAAATCGAATTGGTCCCCTACGAGTTCGAGCAAGCTCTTCGAAAACGCGAGGGCTCGGTAAGTTTGGGCTTCAGCTCAAGACTTACCCCACCATCCTCGAGAAGAACACTGTTTCTGCAAAGCGGCTATACCGATGAGGCTGGTCTGAGAACAATCCCGATCTTCAAAAGCCCCTCTACAGACCCTCGAATCGATGATGCCCCAGCGTCCACAAAAGTCACTATGGACAAAACCCCCACACACAGATCTTCATTCGATGAAGCTGTCCCCACAGGGGACGAAGATACCATTGAAGAATACGAAGATGATGTTGATGATGAGATGCTCTCTGCTTCTCCGCAAATCCCCGCCACGCTCCTCAAGTTGGTCGAGCAGCGAAACAACGATGGCTCTGTTTCCCCAGGCACATCCCCTGACTACAGGAAAGGAAGCATTTGCGGAAGCAGAAATGGAAGCGTAGACATGCAAAGTGTCCACCAACGCCAGCGAAGAAAGTCTTCTTTGGATTCACGCTACCTTCGAACAAACAACACTCGCTTCCGGGACCCTGCTTTCACGCAGTCTCTGTCTCCGTCAAGAGCGTCATTGGATGCCAACCTCAAACTCTTCAAAATGGAGCGAGAAAAGACTAGCGCTGATGAGTTGCAGAAGATAAAGGCTCGAACCAGCTACCGTTACTACGAGCCGAGCCAGCCGGGTGCCAACAGCTTTTATGTCATTTCCATCAAGATCCCGGAGGAAGAAAAGCTTCCCGAATGGTTTGTTAGGGGTAGAAACTTCTGGGAAAACAATCATACGGTTTCTTAGAATGATCCATAAATACTCTATGCCATTTTCTCTAGTGGTTTTGTGGGTGGCTACTCCAATCTGAGCCCTCATTCTACTAAGTTCTAAGTATATTCTCAACTAAATCCTGAGCGAAGCTCTATAGTTTGGTCTTGGTATCGCTGACTCGTCTTGAGCGACCTGCACCCAACTATTTGCCCCACGTAGGTCTACTCGAGTGAGAACCATTGGGGTTGGGCGACGCATTCATCACCCGGTCCCTGAGTCTCAGACTGCTTGCACTTTTGGTCGATGTCTGCACAGGCGTTGCCTGGCCCTGTGGAGTGTACCCGGATCCGGGTATGTTCTGCTGGCGAGACTTGTTGTACATTGCCTGGAGTTTGGAGTTAGAGCGGCGTGTGTGTGACTTCTCTTCGCTATCGGACTCCTGGAACGAGCTTCTTTGACTATGATTTCCGCTATTGCTCAGGTTCATGGAGTTGTATGAAGCTCTGACTGGTTGATATTGAGACCGGTTGACCGAATTCTGCGACCTGCGATGGTCGTTGTATGGCTCCTGTGAACGGGTTCCTGCAGAGCGTGTTTCGACTCCAAGCCATTCAGGATAAGGGAGGTTGTTGGAGTCAAAGTACTTCACAAAGGCGTTATGGATAAGTGTATCATCTTCTTTGTTTCCATCTTTCTCGACGTGCTTAGTGACGTTGGCCGCTAGCGTCATATTCGAAAATTTGGAGTTGATTTTCTCAATGAACGACCGGCCGGGTGCTGCATTGGGCTGGTATTGACTCATGGTGATCCTTGGAAGCGTGTTGGTTCTCTCAACGCCGCGCACTGCAGCTGAGACCCTTGAACCCGCAGACGAAGCCAGAAATTTCGCCTGGCAGAACACCGGCAGAAAACATCAAGTTTGGTTCCTTGCAGAAGGGGCATTCTCTGAAAGAATCATAAACGAAGAAGACTTGGTCTCTGTTATACTCAGTTGTTACCGGTCTGCATGTCAATGGATAAATCCATCAATGTAGTTTGTGTCAAGAAATCTATCATAAAAGAGATTATTGATGGTCTCCTCTTTAGGACTTAGAACTCTACGGTGTGAAGGCAAGGGTTTGCTATTTTTTGCAACAATACTACATTCCAGCAAAACGCGGAAAGCCGCTTCTCACTAGTGAAATTAACCACGAGCAGACATCATACAAATTAAAGCACAATTTTCCAAAGCCAGATCGTCCCATCAGTTTCGACCGCATTGAAGTGTAGGATGCTTATCAAAATCCTCTACTCTTTTTGAGATGGTTTCATAGTGTCTCTTGGCAATTACTACCGAAAAGAGTCCGTAAACAGTGTGGGCGCCTGCTCTGCTATGCGCACTCCAGGCTGCATTGTGCGATGAGCATATCCAGGCACGACCACACATGTCGCACCCGCACACTAATTTTTCATACACACAAGTTTTCTTAGGTTATGCTTTTCGTTCGACTTCCTTCGTTGACAAAAGCACTTGCTTACAAGCCCATTTCTGCTGTGTACAGCAGGGGCTTTTCTACCCGGTCTTATTTGAAGAATGCCTCTTTGGCTACAGAGAAGCCAGCCGCGGCTGTTGAAAAGCCGCAAGAGGCCTCTGAGGAGGAGGTGGTTGGAAAAAAGCTCACCCTTAAAGAGTTCCATGCCTCGCCAGAATACGACAATGTGATCAAAAGAGCCGTGCACTCCTTAAACTTCAAGGAATTCAGCGCTGTTCAGCAGCAAACTGTCTTGCCTTTCTTAACCGAGAAGGGGTTGGTCTGCAGAGCCAAGACTGGAACAGGTAAAACTTTCAGTTTCGTTATCCCTGTCTTGCAAAGCATCTTAAACGTCCGCGAGGAAGGTGGTACACAATTCCAGAATCACGTGGCATGCTTGGTCATTGCCCCCACAAGAGATTTGGCGCAGCAAATCCACGATGACTTCAAAAAACTCACCAAGACCAATTCTAAGCTTAAAAACAAGTGCCAGATCAAATTATGGACAGGAGGACAGAACGCTACCAGAAGACCTTGGGGCTCGAATGTTCCAGAAATTGTGGTAGGTACCCCCGGCCGTATCTTGGCCAACATGCAGAATCCAAAGTATGGGCCAATTTTCAAGAGGTTGCGTATGCGTGTGTACGACGAAGCTGACCGTCTCTTGGACCAAGGTTTTGAAACCCAGCTTGACGCCATCGATGACATGATCAAAGGTATGCGTGCCCCAACCTTCAAACACCCTTTGAGAAACTTCTTGTTTAGTGCCACAACCGACGATCGCGTGACGGATTTTGCTAGACTGCAAATCGGTGACGACTACAAGTATATCGACTGCGTGGACCCTTCTGAGCCCGAGTCTCACGTCAAGATTACACAAGAACTTATCGTGACTGAGGACGTGTTTGAATCTCATATCGGTGCCCTCAACCAGGTTATTGCCAACGCTGGCAAACCCGGTTTCAAGGCCATTGTCTTTTCCCCTACTGTCGTTGGCGTGGAATTTTTCTATCGTGCATTACGCAAGCTTTTGCCATATGAATACCGCAACACTTGGAAATTGCATGGAAAAATGCCTTTAGGGGCCAGAGGAAAAAGCACCGCTAGTTTCAAGAGCACTAAGAATGGTATTCTTATCGCTACTGATGTTGCTGCTAGAGGTATGGATTTCAAGGGTGTCACCGACGTCATTCAACTCAGCCCAAGTCAAACTATTAACGATTACATCCACAAGATCGGCAGAACTGGAAGAGCTGGTGCTTCTGGAACGGCCACCCTTTACTTGTCTCAGCCTGAGTTGCCTTTCAAGAGACGCTTAGAAAAAGAGAAGCAAATTCAATTCAAGAGTGAGACCAAGCAGGAACTCACTGACGAGCAGAAGCGTATTCTTTCGGAATTAAACATGGATGAGGAAGACATCAGTCTGTACGTCTCCAGTCTTATGGGGTCGCTCACATCATCAGCTGATGCTTACCGTCTCGACAAATTCAGCATATTGTCTGGCGCCATTGGTCTCTACCGGAATGTTATTGGTGATGAACTGGCCCGTATCTTCATGACTACGAGAACTTTCAATCACATGGGATTGCCTGCACAACTTAGTCCTGATTACATTCAGTTGGACCGCCCAGATTTGATCCGCGTTTCTCGCAAGCAGAATAACAACCGAAGAAGAAACGATTCCTTTGGGTTCAATAACAACAGAAACTCTTTTGGTTATAATGCTGGAAGAAGAGAGTCTAATGACTGGAACAGACCCAATGACTGGAATAGAAGCAATGATTCTAGGAACCAGAGTTTCAGAGGAAGGAACAACTCTAACTTCGGAAACAACTCTAACTTCGGAAACAACTCTAACTTTGGAAACAAATCTAACTTCGGAAACAACTCTAACTTTGGAAACAATTCCAACTTCGGAAACAACCGCAACCGTGGTTACGATTCGGATGGCAGCGACCGTCAGCCCAGACGTCAAAGATATGAGCGTTCTGGCTACGATGAAAACCGCAGTTATAACGACCGGAGAGCAAATAACAGAGCTCTGAAAAGTCGCTTTGGTGACAACTAATTGTTTACACAGATGCAGCAAATTTTGCACTTCATGATCTTGGGAAAGCAATGTTCTTGTATATAGGCCATTTATCTTTAAAACTTTGAAAAGGCGTACTTTTTTTTCAGAAGCTCTTCTTAGTCTTTGTCTTCGTTTTGCGCTTGGAGACAGGGAAAGCCCTGATAGGCAATCTCTTACTTGCGGCAGCAGTTTCTTTCTTGAATAAGTCTTCGGTAACGACTGTCTCCCTAAAAACCACATATGCCAACAACGACAATATGATAACAGTATCAATGACCACAAGCTTCTTGAAAAACGAAAGCTCCAGCACAAGCGCCTTTGTTTCCAATTTGATACGTTGCACTGCTCCCGATGTGAAAACCCTCAGGGTTTGGAGGACTTTTTGAGACTCTTCGTTGATCTTATGGAGAGAAGAGTCGAGAAACTGGACCTGAGAATGGATAGTATCGTTGAATTGCATCAAAAGATTTTCAAATTTCTTGACCTGGCGTCCCTCAAGAGATATGAAAGCATCGGATAGGAGCTTACTTTGCTCTTCAACATAAAGCAAAGATAACGTTGCATTTGATTCCAATAATGAAAGACGCTTAATGATGTTCTGGAAAATTGAATCTTGCGTCACTTTCGTGGCGGTGGTGCCGATACTTGTTGCTGAGGAGTTGGTCCGAATGCCGCAGAAATCCAGTGAGTGGTTGAAGACTTTTAGGAATTCATTCATAGCAAGGTAAGGAGACAAAGCTTTGCATTCTTCATCAAAGTCAACCGTGTAATTAAGAAATTCATCTGTGGGCAAAGACACACCTGACTCCCCTTTATTGGTCAGCTCAGTGTTCTTGTAGTCTTCCATCATATTGGTTCCGTGAACTCGAAGAATGGAAAGTGGGCAGTAAAATTCGTTTCCGTAGTGGCTCAAGATGTCAATTTTCAAATACCGAGACCATATGAGGGGGTTCTCTATCAGAAAGCTTTGCTCGTCTCTCCGGTTTTGCGCCTCGAACTGGCCCAACTTATGCCACCCATCCACGGCGGGAAACCTGTCTGAAACCGAAAAACGCACCATTCGGAACATAGAACTGAAAAGCTCGAAATTTCCCATAACAATAGAGCTTATCAAAACATCTTGGCAAAGTTCCACCACGATGAACTTGTTGGTAGTAGAACATTGGTTAATCAAATAGGAGTCTTTGACCTCCGTCAAAATGGCGGAGGCGCCTTTGGCATCACTGTTTGTTTTCACCACCGTGGCAGCGCAATTCACGGATGCATAGTTGAATTTGTCCTTGTAGGTCTTTCCTTGCTCCTCATTATGAAGTATGGAGCCATTTGCAATTGTAGTCGACTCGCCAACTTTGTTTTTATCAGTCTCTAGCTGGGCCTGCAGCGATCTCAATGCACTGTTGACTTCAGAGCCAGCCAGATTTGCTTCAAGTTCCAATTTTTTATGCTTTTTCCACTCTTCGAACGACATGAACCTGCCCGCTTCGGAAGGGTTCTCTATGATACTGCTTTGGTCCCCGCTCTCGCTCGAATTGAAGTTCTTTTCATTTGTCTGAGAGACGCCAAAGTCGGTCTCATCAACTATGCTCTGCACCACACCCGCCGTTATAGTTGCGTCACTCACCTCGTTTTTATTGTCAGCGCACAAAATAGTGTTCGAATATTGCAATTTCGAATCCGAAGTTTTGTACTGAAAAACATTCTCATGGGAGGAGGAGCCCTGTTGGGAGTGAACAGATCTCAAGATAAACTCATTGCCACTCGATTGCGCCGAAATCTCGGGTGATTCTGCCAGAGGTCCCGAGATTTGTGTGACTGGGTTCAAAGTGGATATGTTTGTAGAAATCCCCATGCTATCAATGTCCTCAACATCAAGGCCCCGGACAAGCAGCGCCAATAGTAGAAGTAACTTCATAGTTTGTGGTATTGCAACTGGGTCATGTACAGCCGTCTGTATGAATTTGTAGCAGCAGAGCAGACACAGACAAGCAGTATTGAGCGGATCTATGAAGGTTTTTCGCTAGCAACGTCTTTTCAAGCAAAGTGGCAGTTTGGCGGCAATCTGGTAGGCTTGCGTGGAGTGCGCTCAATGCCGCTCAAACGTTCCAGGATGGCATCATCGCAGGTCTTCGCACTCGCGAAAAACTGAACACACAGCGTTTCAAGTTATCATGAACACTTTGCCTCTTTCCGCGAGAGCAAAGTCCGACAGCTTGAAAAAGCCAAAGGAGGTTTACAGTTACTCACGTGATGAAGAGGGGAAATGGGACTTGGACGAGGCGAAATCCAAGACTGAAGCTTTGAGCCACTTTTACTTCCCGGACTACTACTTGAACCAACCGATCGATCTCCTGGCCGGCTTCAATAAATTCAAAAAAATCCCAGAGGCCGAGAACGTGGCCAACTTCCCACTGCTTTTGGCCAGCATAATGCAGCATGAACAGAAATCAGGAAAGCGGATCAAAACAGATATCGTCACTTTCCGAGGCATCATGACCAAGCTCCTCTCGCTACCTCAGGAAGCGGAAAGCAACGTCGATCTCTTTGCAATTGCATACGATCGGCAAATTTTCATCAAAAACGACGACGCCCTCAGTTTGAAGAATAAAGAGTCCCAATCCCTGCTTATAGCACCTGGCTCGGAGAAGGAAAAACATATGCAGACTTGCGAGTATGTTGGATACAAGTTCGAGCTGTTGACTACCATCCCAAAGCCATGGGCCCAATGTTCAAGAAAATCTATCGAGAAGCGTAACAAGGCTACGGTCAGCAACTACAAGCAGTATATCAGTGTGGTCAAATCTGGAATTGGGAATGTGAAGACATTGGTTGCCGGCGAAGTGGACTGCGTGTTTGATTACGTACCCGAGAAAGATGTTCTTTCCCATTACGCCGAGTTGAAGACCTCTTTGGCTCTTGAGCTGAGTGCGAATATGAAAAGCTTCGAGCACAAGTTACACAGAACATGGGCACAGTGCTTTCTCCTAGGTGTTACTAAGATCATTTATGGATACAGAGACCATCAGTATATGCTCAGAAACATCGAGGTTTTTGAGACGGAAGAGGTGCCGGTCATGTTGCAGAATCAAAACTCCTCGGAGAAGATCAACTGCCTCGACTCGCTTAGATGGTACGGTGCAGTTTTGGAGTGGATTACCAAGTCCATCGATCGCCAGGATGAGCTGAAAGCATACAAAATCACTTACGATCCAGCTTCTCGAAAGCTTCTGATCAGAGCGTGTGATGCCGCTACCAATAAGGAGTTGAGAGAGGGAGGCATTTTGACGGAGGAGTTTTGCGCATGGCGGAACACCTTGCGGGCCAAGTAGAGACACAATTATCTGAGGAGACAAGTCATCTCCTGTACATAAAGAAGCAAGAAGAGAAGGTGTAAAAAAGTAGACAATCAGATGCAGGAAAGAGGTAACATCCATCAAGAGCGCATGCCCACAAACCCGTACACCTGCACGCTGCAACGTGCGCAACTGCTCGGAGATATCGCATTTTTAATGCCTCGGTTAACATAAACTGGTCTCAGCAACCCCTCACGACATTCACGTCGCTGTGCCGAGGGACAGACGCAATCACATCGTGGCCCGTACTCGCTGTGTTTACTGAGAAACTCATCTCCTGAATGAAATCCCACAGCCATAGTGACCTCATTTTGACGGGAAGTAGCAAGATCTAATGTGGACCGCAACCAGCGGCTTGGTATCATTTAGATAACGTCATGGGCCATTCGCGCGGAAGAGGCCCGGTGTGGTCCGTAAGTATGTAGCGGAAAAACAGCGTTTATAGGCAGCACTCCTGATGCATATCTGAGATCCATTCCTAACAGAAAGGGCCAGAACATATGAATTGTGGATTTGTAAAACCCCGACAAATTAAAGTGAGACACTATCTAGGGCGGACTTCGCGGTGTGCATACAGCACCTGCGCCTGGTATCTTACATAGCAATTATGTTAAGCCCTACAAAATTCCACAAATAGTAAGGCTGGCTGGAGATTTCAAATCCCCAGGCATCACTAAAATCGAACGATTAATATGAGAGCCTTATCCGTTTTTTGACACCATGTGTGCTCGCCAAATTTCCAGAGGCAGCAAATGAGTAACCCCGCGACGGTCATTGGCTACCGCGCGCTTAGTAAAAAGCACGTTCTGGATCTCCGCATTTCAGGAACTTGTCTTAATCACGCGCAAAAGTATTTAAAGGCAGCGGGAGAAGCCGGCTTCCTGAGAAAATATTTTTTAACAATTTCGAAATGTCTCCCCCATTCACTAATTCCAACGGATGCCCCATCCCAGACCCTTTTGCCTCTCAGAGAGTCGGACAGCATGGACCATTGTTGTTGCAAGACTTCAACTTGATTGACTCCCTTGCTCATTTCGACAGAGAGAGAATCCCAGAGCGTGTTGTCCACGCAAAGGGTTCCGGTGCACACGGTTACTTTGAGGTCACCGACGACATTACTGACGTCTGTTCCTCCAAGTTCTTGGACACTGTCGGCAAGAAGACCAAGTGTTTCACCAGATTCTCCACTGTCGGTGGAGAGAGCGGTTCTGCCGATGCCGCCAGAGACCCCAGAGGTTTCTCCATCAAGCTTTACACCGAGGAGGGTAACTTGGATCTTGTCTACAACAACACCCCAGTCTTTTTCATTAGAGACCCTACTAAGTTTCCTCACTTCATCCACACACAGAAGAGAAACCCAGAGACCCACTTAAAGGACGCCAACATGTTCTGGGACTACTTGGTCAACAACGAGGAGTCTGCCCACCAGGTGACCACCTTGTTCTCCGACCGTGGTACCCCAGCTTCGTACAGAGAGATGAACGGTTACTCTGGTCACACCTACAAGTGGTCCACCAAGGACGGCAAATGGGTCTACGTCCAGGTTCATTTGATCAGTGACCAAGGCATCAAGACTTTGACCAACGAGGAAGCTGGTGCTCTCTCAGGTTCTAACCCAGACCACGCACAGGAAGATTTGTTCAAAGAGATTGCCAAGGGTAACTTCCCATCGTGGACCGCCTACATTCAAACCATGACAGCCGAGCAGGCCAAGGCTGCTGAATTCTCTGTCTTTGACTTGACCAAGGTCTGGCCACACAAGGATTACCCAATGAGAAGATTCGGTAAGCTCGTCTTGAACGAAAACCCAAAGAACTACTTTGCTGACGTTGAGCAAGCTGCTTTCTCTCCAGCCCACACTGTCCCATACATGGAGCCATCCGCCGACCCAGTGTTGCAGTCTAGATTGTTCTCTTACCCAGACACTCACAGACACAGATTGGGTCCCAACTACACACAGATCCCTATTAACTGCCCTGTTGCTGGAACTGTCTACAACCCTCACATGAGAGACGGCGCCATGAATGTCAACGGTAACTTGGGAAGCACACCAAACTACTACTCCTCAACTCACGGATTCCAGACTAAAGAATTCAAGCTTCAGGAAGAGCAGGAGGTTTGGACCGGTGCCGCATGCCCCTTCCACTGGAAGGCTACCGACGCTGACTTCAAGCAGGCCACTGCTTTGTACAATGTCTTGGGCAACTACAAGGACCAACAAAAGAACTTGGCCCACAACATCGTGGCTCACGCTTCTGCTGCTGACGTTCCAATCCAAGATAAGGTCATCAAATACTTCACCAAGGTGCACCCAGACTTGGGTAAAGCCGTTGAGAAGGGTTTGAAGGAGTCTCGCAAGTAAGTTCGGAACATAACCAAGCATATATTATAATCGTTGAGCGTTTGAATTTGTTGGCCTGAACGCGGTGTAGGTGCTTCTAAGTACACATAGACTATTTCCAGCAGCATCTGCCATGGCAGTGATCTGAATCCGAGATGCGATCATACGACACATCAAAGAATGTGTACCTATTCGATCAAGCATTCCTCGACCGGGTGCTTGTCTAATCTAGCTATATTTTCCGACTTATGTATTCTATCTATATCCTCCTATTTGCGACCAGCACCTGTCTAAGCAAGCGAACCACCTTTAAAGCTTGGTGGTGTTACAAGAAGGACATTCACAGGTAGATCCACATTTGCAAAGCGAACCGGCACCTCCACAACAAGACGAGGTTTTGGCAGCGGTGATATTTTGCGTGATAGGTGCAGGAGCAGCCGTCTGGCTTTGGGTCTTCTTTTGCGAGCAGCAGGGCATTTGGGTTTTAGTTTTGGGGAATCGTCGGGGAGCAGGCCGTTTTAAAGCAGGTGGGCGCGGATCAGATGCCTCGAATAGGAAACTGAAACCGTGTTATCGGCGCGACTAACGCGCCAGTTGGATGCTTGGGGGCATCAAGTGCGCCGATCACGTGATGTGCTTGACAGTATCACGTGGTTACTGATTCAGAGTCACGGGTAGGTCACGTGGTCTTACCGGCATAGGGCCGCCGCACCGGCAAGCTCACGCTAACACGAGAATGCATCTGGCACAGCCTCGCTACGGTGTGCAGGAGAAGGCTATATTTCATCACGTGACATGAGACTAACATGCCGGCACGTTCTAGATCGATTCCAAGAGGGTGCTTGGTTCAAGGGAATCCACGACTTTGGCTAGCCTAACTACGATAGCAAATCCCTTTCACGCCATGTCAACAATTGTGGAGAACGCCGGGGTCCAAAGTCATGCAGCAGCTCATGGTAGTTGCTGAAAACGTCATGGAACACTGCGTGCAGCACCGGGGAATGATGTCAAGCCGAAGGCACATGATAGCCCGTCGCAGCCACCACACCTAGATAGCAATAATTTGAGCAAGTCGACAAAAAGCCGGAATTTGCACACTGTTTGCCAACCACACATCTCTATTGATGATCCAAGTCAAGCAGGAGCTAATCTTAGAAGCCGTGCGAAGGTCGGCAAAACGCATCAAGAAATTAGCTTTTTCGGGAAGTTTAATGTGGTACGCGAACCGCCCCTTTCTTAGACGCAACTTCTCGGTGCTGCGCCAGCCAGCTGTTTGTTCCTGCAGTCAACCGTCCCCACGCTCATGATCCATTAATGCGTCCATTCTTTTCAACAACACAGAGTAGACACGAATCGTAGCCCTAGTAGCTTCAGATACCGCCCCGACTCCAAGCTTTCAAAGCTCCCCCATATTGCGGGGTATCGTCTCGCCGCAGAACTGCGGATCCTCGAGCGCGGCCGTCTATGGGCCTGTATATTTCCCCATAATGGCAGTGTTGCCGACGTGCATATAGCGACGTACGGTTTTTTATAGATCGCTGCAAAAGGCTATAAAAAGCCCTGTGCCAGCCCCTCTTCCCAACGTCTATCAATTTTACTGTCCATCAAGAATGCCTAACGCTATCAAATACGCTGTTTCCGACGTCGTCTCCGGCGCTGCTGCCCTTACCAGCAATGTTGCATCCCAAGCCAACGCTGGTGCTTCTGCTGCTGGCTCCGCAGTTGGAGGAGGTGTTTCCTCTGTCACTTCTGCAGCCGGTGGAGCCGTGTCCTCCGCTACTGACGTCTCCAGTTTGATCAACGCTGCCTCTGGCGCTGCTTCCTCTGTCACTAGTGGAGCCAGCTCTGCTGCTTCTAGTGCTAAAGGCTCAAAGAGCTCTTCTGGCAGATCTGGCTCCTCCGCCACTTCCAAAGCCTCCGGCTCCCGCTCCTCTGGCAGCTCGTCGTCTGGCAAGTCGTCCTCCTCGTCGTCTGGCAGATCGTCCTCCTCGTCGTCTTCTGGAGCTGAGGCCACCTTGAACGCTGCTGGATGGAAGAAGGGTGCCGCCATTGCTGCTGTTATTGGATTCTCGTTCGTCTTTAACCTTGTGTAATGTACGAAAACGTTAATAAAAGTCAGTGTATACGGTCTAATATGTAGTTGGTGTCAGTCCTGGAAAACGGTGCTGTCTGCACTCCCGGCCCTCGCTCAAAAGGCAGATGCGACACCAGTCACATCCCATGAGTCTTCTGCAACCAGCTCGTCTACAGGTCGACCCTGAAACCATTGCAGACGACGATAAGCCGCCTCAAACAGGGCACACCTTCAATGTGTGGTACCTAAAATGGGCCGGCGGTGACTCTAGCGGCAGAGACCTCCCCCTACTGCAGTTCAGAGTCAACATCAAACAAGACTCCGGATACACTAAGGCAACGGACGGCCGCAGCCCGCTATGCCTATTTTTTGCACGAGGCTGTTGTTACAAAGGAAGGGATTGTCACTACTCCCACAGGACTCCTCGGGCTAGTGATGTGGTTCTTCCCACGCAAGACTGTTTCGGAAGAGACAAAACCACAGATTACAACGACGATATGTCGGGAGTAGGGCTGCTCCAGAAATCCAACCGGACTCTCTACGTCAGCGGGCTCCATATGAACGAGCAAGTACAAGAGGAGTTGTCGGCACAATTTCTGGAGTTCGGCGCTATAGATAAAATTAGGGTACTCCATTCCAAGGGCTGTGCGTTTATAAGCTTTCGCTTGGAATCGGAGGCGCAATTTGCAAAGGAAGCCATGAACCAGCAAACTCTAGATGGCAAGGATGTTTTGATCGTGAAGTGGGCTAACGACGACCCGAATCCCACGGCACACCAGCTGACCAAGAGCCACATGGAGGAGATGGCCATGGAGACTGTGCGCAAGCTCTTGAAGAGCGAAGCTGACGGGAAAGGAAAGGTTTCTAAGGCAGAGCAGCCTGAAAAGAAGAGAATTAGTACCGAGCTGACAGAGAGTAGGGCAAGCGGCATCGAGGAAAAAGAGACGACTGGCATCGAGAAAAAAGAGGCGGCTGACTTCGAGAGCAGCGGCAGCAAGAAGCGTATTGGTGAAGCTCCACATCATGACTTGGCAGGCCATGAGGCCATATTTGGTGCTGTCCGACTCAATGGAGTCAGGAATCTGCGTTTGGGAGGGGCGGACCTTCAAGCTGCTATACACAAAGCGAGAAAGATCGCCTATGCACAGTCAACTGGTCTACTAGCGGGCTACTCCAGTGACTCTGAATGAAGGGATTACGTACTATTATATAACCAAGTGGGAATCCTATACCCTCCAGCACTTAAAAACTTCTTCAAGCCGCCAAATGTGTCGCGATCGCTCTCATCAATAAACGTATAGCTCTCGCCGCTCTTTCCAGCACGCCCTGTTCTTCCGATTCGATGCACATACTCCTCAAACTTGTTGCTCATTTGGAAGTTTACCACAAGGGAAACATGGGGAACATCAAGACCTCTGGCGGCAACATCTGTGGCGATGAGAACAGACGCCGCTCGCGTGCGGAATGCCTCTAAAGCACGTTCTCTCGCCTCCTGGCTTTTAGAGCCATGCACGACGGCCACCGACCCAAAATTCTTTTCTAGTAGTTTCTCTGCTAGCAGTTCCACCACTTTTATGTAGTTTGCGAAGATGATCACGGAGAAGTCTGCGTGTCTCTTGTGATTTTCGAGCACTTTGACCAACTTCACCAACCTGGACTCGTCGAGAATCTGCTTTTCCTGGGGTGCATCTTCGATATACTCGAATCTCTGGTCGATATTGTCCACAACTTCGTTGGCATTTCCAATGAAAAAATAGCCTGGTTCGATCAAGTAATTTTTTGTAATTTTTTCAATGGCGGGCGTGATCGTGGCAGTAAACATTGAAGTGGACCGCTTGTTTAGCCCAAAAATTCGGGAGTCAAGTGAGCTGCTCAAGCTTTGAGTGCTGGGGAGGTACTGAAATATCAGCTGCAACGACTTTTCAAACCCCATATCTATCATCTTGTCTGCTTCATCCAACGTTAGGTGGTAGCACTTTTCGAGGCTGATAATGCCTCTTTCCAAGGAATCAATAAGTCGGCCAGGCGTGGCTACCACTATATGAACTCCATTTCTCAAGGAATGGACCGTTTCCTCGTACTGGTGGCCTCCTATGATGGTGATGACGGAATACCCGAGGAGCTCACAGAACTTTTGTGCCTCGTTGGTGATTTGAAGCGCCAATTCTCTTGTAGGTGCTAGCACGAGAGCTAGAGCTTTGTTTTGGTTTGCTTCCTGGGAATGCTCGTACTCCATGTAAGTCTGTTCGATTTGAAGAAGATATGCTAGAATGGGAAGGAGGTAGGCGAGGGTTTTTCCCGATCCTGTTTCTGCGATTCCAACAAGATCCTTGTTCCGAAGCGCCAGCGGGATGGCAGCCCTTTGAATGGGTGTGGGCTCCTTATATCCCAAACTCTTGACTAAGATGTCTTGGAGTTTTGACGGTAGAAGCTCCTCCTCGTTCCATTTCCGCAAAGGTTGCGCAAGCCCGTCGCCTTTGGATGTAATTTTGAAGTCGTTCCTGAGGATCCTCCAGTCTCTGGATGTCATCTTGTCCAAGCTTTTGTGTTCCCAGCTGGTGCTTTTTGAAAGGGTGTCCACTGACTGCTCCAATGGACTAACCATGACAAGCGGCTTGTAGGAAGACGACGTGTCCTCTTGGTCACCCCATCCGAACGAAAACTTGTCGTTTGCATTGAGAATTTTAGGCTTTTTGGCTAGGGGAGCCTCGGGCTCAGCGGTTGTGGTGGCATCTTCTGTTTGAACTGGACATCTCTTGTAAGGCACGGGCACCAGCACTTCTTTCGGCTTGGGTAGCCCTCTTTTCTTTTTGGGTATGAACTTAGGTTTAGCCTGTTCTTTACTTAGAAGCTCCTTCATGGAAGCCGGTCGAGACATGCTGGCAGTAGTAGGTGCGCATTCATCATGTTCGTATTTCGCATTACTATAGTATAGACAGCGCGCCCTCTATAAGCGGTGCCTCATGTAAACATACCACATGATTCCGGCGAAAACAACCACCGCCAAAGAAGACGTCACGTGGAATGTTTCAAGGTAGCAGTAGGAACCTTTGGTGCATGTGAGGTCATCCCCAATCAACACACTATTCTTGTCGTAGATATGGCCGAATATCTTGGTGAAGAGCGTCATGCCTGGCAAGGTACTGCAGTACATGAGGCCCCAGAGAAGGGAGTAGTTCTTCATGGAGAATATGTCAGACAAAATCGCCGGAAACGTTGTGAAACTCAAACCATAAGCAAATCCAATGAACGCCGATGCACAGCAGAGCGTCAAGTTGATGGATGAAAAGCTGCTTGTCCACATGTCAAAGGGGAAGGAAAGAATAAAGTGGCCACAGAACAGGACAACCACACCCAAAGCAGTCACCCAGTGTCTCTGACATTCGAACCTATTGATCAAAGTATCGGTCATGGGGCCTGATGCCACGCGGCCCAAGAAAGACCCCACGGCAATGAGCGAAACATGCAACGCCTGAAGAGAGTGCAAAGATGGAATGGGTCCATTGTCTCCATAATGCACAAAATGGTAGCAGATGGCTTTGATGATATACCCCACGCTGTAGATGTACATTTGGCCTAGGCCTTGCACAATTGCCATCAAGACAAAGTGAATCCAGAACACTGGGCTCGTGAGCGACTGCTTCAAATCCAAGTGTTTCAAGTCCGTGTGGGGAGCTTCTGCTTGGGTGTCTGCAGACTCGTATTCGGGTTCCGTGTCCACCACAGTGTTTGACTCCGTGTCGCTCTCGTCTTGGATCGTTCTATACGAGCCTGGACCCATCTTTTGGCCGGAGTGGCCATCCACACGGATGAACAACACACCAACAAACTGCATGATAGCGCATGAGTAAACCAAGAACGAGAGAAATCGGTCGACGTCTCCATCAAACACAGCCGAATTAACGTTGCTATAAAGAAGACTGGATATGGCAAACGAGGATATCGTCACACTCTGTGCTGATCCCTTGTACTGTGGAAAGCAAACCGTCACAGCCTTCAACGAAGCAAAGTAAGACGACACAGACCCAAAACCCACGATAAACAATGCAGCGAGAAGCTCCCACGTCTCAGCAGCAGGCCCGCTTTCATAGAGGTGTTTGAGCCAGCCGTAGCCCAAAGTCATGAATATAAATGAGATAAACATCGGGGGCTGCGACCCCACAAGATCAGTCACATAGCCTGCTAGTAGACCGCCGATGGAAGTGCCAATTGTGGCGGAGATGCTGAGGTTTGCAACCATGGAGGAGGGAATGTTGCAGCGGTCAGCTAACTGGGTTGCATAGACCGAGAAGGCAAAAAGAGTGCCACTCGAAAGCGCCACGGGAATTGTGGCCGTAAGAATCGCCCATTTGTTTGTGGGCACCCGGGGAGCCATAATAAGAGTGGTGAGCACAGATGTTTTGAGGAGCGGGTGCGCCGGCACCCAGATCCGGTCCAATTGGAATGCACAGGCTTCCAAAAAACACACAGGCTTCCAAGAAACCCCCTAGACTTTTCACCTCCCTTTCTCCCTCTCTGCTTCCTTCGACACACAATTCATTTGCCTCTCACGAGAATGCAGTTGGGGCCGACGAGTCCTCGGATGTACTGGTGTGCTGGGGAACCTGGAGGCGGCACGCACCTGTAGTCTTGGCCGGTACAGCCAGACACCCCACCCGCTGCCGTTGGTCAGCACAACGATGCCGGTACTGGGACCACGGTCACGTGACGCGTGTCTGCGAGCGCAACGTGCAGCGCCCAAAACATGTCGAGAAAATTTCAGAGAAAAAAACCTCATACAGTCCCCACCAAACTAAAAATGCCAATTGACCAAGAGAAATTAGCCAAGTTGCAGAAGTCCGCCCCAAGAAAGGTCGGCGGTGTCAGAGTCAAGGCTAAGAAGGCCAGTGTCTCTGAGGCCGACGACGTCAAGTTGATGGAGCAGTTGGGCAAGTTGAAGGCCACCAGAGTCGAGAACGTCGAGGAGGCCAACTTCTTCAAGGACGACGGCAAGGTCTTGCACTTCTCCAGAGTTGGTGTCCAGGCTGCTTCTGCCTCCAACACCTTCGCCTTCACCGGTTACGCCCAGGAGAAGGAGATCACTCAATTGATCCCTAACATCTTGCCTCACTTGGGTACTGAGAACTTGCAAGCTTTGACCAAGTTGGCCGAGCAAATCCAGGCTGGTAAGGCTCCAACCGAGGAGGACGCCAGCGAGGACATCCCTGAGTTGGTTGAGGGTGAGAAGTTCGACGACGTCGAGTAGAGTCAATGGTAGGCCATGTATATATTATACTTGACGAACGCATGTGAATATACTCACGTATAGATAATCAGTAATTTATATAAGGTGATGAAAGTCAGTTTGTGACGATTGTAGTAGAATAGATACCCGGACTACTCCCCTCGAGTGTCTTGATTGGGGCAGGGTCGCCATGTTAAAACTACTGTTGACTGTGATTGATGAATGTTCAACATTATAACGAGTCGTGGATTATGGCGCATAGTCGCCAGTGTTGTAGATGGAAATGTCACTCGCGGCTTTGACATCCACAATGTCAGAGGCATCAATGCATGCATCCACGCTCAAGCCCCTGTTGTTGATCTCGCGAATTCTTTGGTTCTGTGCACGGATCTGCTCCAATTCCTGGAGGTAGTCGTCCTCTACACCGGTGATGTACTTACCGGTGAAGACACCCACCTCGAAGTTCAGCGTCTTGGAGCTCTTGCAGCAGTCAATCAAGTCTTCCAAGTCCTGATAGAACACCAAATCTGCTCCGATAACCTGGGCGATCTCCTCTTCGGACCGGTTGAACCCCACCAAAGCCTTGGTATCGGCCAAGTCAATGCCGTAGATGTGGTTAAATCTGATTGGAGGAGCACACGATGCAAAGAACACCTTCTTGGCGCCGGCTTCCTTAGCCATGGCCACAATCTCCTTGGAGGTGGTACCTCTGACAATGGAGTCGTCCACAAGCAACACGTTGCGGCCCTTGAACTCGGACTCCATGGCGTTCAACTTTCTTCTGACACTAGAAACACGCTCTTTTTGGTTTGGCATAATGAAAGTGCGACCGATGTATCTGTTCTTGACGAATCCCTCCCGGTATGGAACATTCAACGAAACAGAGCACTGCAAGGCCGATGTTCTGGACGTGTCTGGCACGGGAATCACCACGTCGATCTCCCCCAACACATCCTGGTTTGGGAAATTCTGTCTGATTTTAGCCGCCAACTTGTTTCCCATCTCGATCCGCGAGCGGTACACGGACACGCCGTCCAAAACAGAATCTGGTCTGGCAAAGTACACGTACTCGAAGATATCGGGCGAGAAGATCTTGGGCTCCGCGACCTGCTTGAACTCGGCCACAGAGTCGGCCTCGGTCTCCTTGTTTTTGCGGATGATCACTGCCTCACCAGGAGCCACATCACGGAACTTGTTGTAGCCCTGTGCCTTCAACACCACCGACTCCGATGCAAGCATGTAGTCACTGGAGCCGTCTTTATTCAAACGCTCGCCCACTAGCAACGGCCTAATACCGTTAGGGTCTCTGAAACCAAACGCACCGTATCCAGCAAGCATACCAACCACAGCATATGCACCCCGGATCTTCTCCATGGTCTCCTTCAAGGCGCTGAAGATATCGGAGTTGTTGACGCGCACCTTGTTGAACTTGTCGAGCTCGGCGGCAAAGATGTTGAGCAAAAGCTCAGAGTCGGAGTCGGTATTGATGTGGCGGTGCACGGCCTCGTCCAAGTATGTGCGCAAGTCGTTGGAGTTGACCAAGTTTCCATTGTGGCTCATAACAATGCCGTAAGGTGAATTGACGTAGAAAGGCTGGGCCTCACTTCCGGCGCTGGATCCGGCAGTGGGGTACCGCAAGTGGGCGATTCCCATGTTTCCCACCAAGTTCATCATCCGGGACTGGGTAAAGACGTCTCTGGCCATACCATTTCCCTTGCACTGGTAAAAGCGACCCCGTGTGCCACAGGTGACGATTCCAGCGGCATCCTGACCCCTGTGCTGCAAGAACATGGCGCCCTCGAGCAATTCGGGAGCCACCGACTGTTTTTGATCAGCAAGAACGACAGCCACGATACCACACATGTCAATAGATTGGGGAAATTCGTTGGTGAGACCTACTTTGAGATCTGATGGAAGTGAATTTCAGAGCTAAGATGCAAAGAAGAACTATGTTCTGCTTGGGGCAGGTGTTCGTTGGAGTGGATGAAGAGCGCTTTTTTTTCTATGTAATTCTCACGAATGCATCGCGGTCTGAGTCAGAAAATTAATTACTCTGCGCACTGTGGGGTGCGGACAAAGCCATAAAACTTTGGTAGGAGACCACGTTCCTGGCGCACAGAACTCTACCGCATGATTACTACTGATTGTGCTCAATCTGTATGTAAAAGCAAATCAAGAATGCTTGTTCAAAAAAAACTGACAGAGTCAGAAAAATGACAAGTCGTCCTCTTGCAATTCGGCTATAGTGCGAGGTTTGTCTCGCTCAGAGATCATGTAGCCATGGGCTTGGCCCGTTAATCATGTTGGTTGCTCTCAGTTCGGTTTCATGTTGCAATAATGACATTGCTGGGTGGCGCTCGGATGAAGAGCATTTGATAGACCATGCTCGGACTGCATTGATTCTTTGTTATTTTTTTGGGATTTTTTGAGTTCTCTTGGTAATATAGCCTGATCCAATAAATCAGAGCTGCTGTTGCTGCTGTGGTGGCGCGGGGTATTGCCCATTGAAATGAGGTGGGTAGCCGTTGTGTTGCATAGGGACCTGGTATTGGCCTGGGTATCCATATGATGCTTGAGGGTACTGTGAATATTGCCCCTCTTGGACTGGAGGTACTTGTTGAGGCGCATGTGGGAGGGGGGCAGTGTTCATCTGCTGCGGAGGGATCTGCTGAGAAGGATTTTGGTATTGCAGCTGAGATTGTTGTTGCTGAACTTGAGGAAAGGAGGTATCCTGGGCTTTAGGCCGCCCTTGGTATTCAAATCCGCCTCTTCGTTCTTTACCTCTTGGGAGCTCCTCAAGTTTGAATGGTTTCGGGATGGTTTCTTCGTTCTCGTTCACGTACAATGACTTGTCAATCAGGGCTGGAATTGGCTTGATTTCGGTGCCTAATTCCTGCTCAATCTGGTATAAACTGTATCTATCGTTCCAGCTCATTAAGTTGATAGCCAAACCCAAGTGGCCAAATCTTCCGGAACGACCGATTCTGTGCAAGTAGGTTTCTGCGGACTTGGGGAAATCAAAATTAATCACAACATTCACTGCTTGAACATCAATACCTCTGGTCAACAAGTCGGAACAAACCAAGTTTCTGACTTTTCCCTGTCTAAACTCGTGAAAGACCTTGTTTCTAGCCTGTTGAGGCATTTTAGCATGCGAGTAGTAGCAAGAGTAGCCAAGGTCGGTAATTTTCTTGGCCAATAACTCCACTCTGTTGGTAGAGTTACAAAAAATAATGGACTGGTTGATTTGCAACTTGGAGAAAAGAGTGTTCAAGCAATGCAATTTTTGCTTTTCCTCAACAAAGGCGTAGAATTGGGAGATTCCCTTCAATGTTAATTCGTCCATCAAGTTAATTTCGTAAGGCTTTGTCAAATGCTTGTCCATGAAAGCTTTAACGGCGTAAGGGAAAGTGGCAGAGAATAATAAGGATTGCCTGTCTTTAGGGAAGAAAGACAAGATCTGTTCGATAACACCCTTAAACTCTCTCGACAACATTTTATCCGCTTCGTCCATAACAAATAGAGGGCATTCGGAGAAATCAGCCACTGATCTGGCGGCTAAATCTAATACTCTACCTGGAGTTCCAACTAATACGTGGACAGGCTCGTTCAATCTCATAATGTCATCTCTCAAATTGGTTCCTCCGGTTGTGACCATACAGTTGATACCCAAATGTTTGCCCAAAGTTCTGACAACTTGTGACGTTTGCAAGGCCAATTCTCTGGTGGGGACTAATATCAACACTTGGGTCTTATTAAGTTTAGGCTTCACCAACTGCAAGGATGGGATAACAAAAGATGCCGTTTTACCTGTGCCGTTTTTAGCTCTGGCCAAAATATCTCTGCCAGCGAGAGCCATTGGGATGGACTCTTCTTGAATGGGCGAGGGCTTTTCGAACCCTGCTTCAAAAATTCCCATTAATAATTCTCTTTTTAAATTTAAGTCTTCGAACGACTTACCTTTCGTATTAAGCACATCTTGGGTTTGCACCCTTGTGTCTTTGGCGGGGATATTCAACGATTCTTTCCAGGATTCAGACATTGTAAATGACGCTCTTGGTGTGGAAATAATGGGCGGTATTTGTGGGGTAATAACTTGTTTATTTGTGTATGATTTGACTGTGTGTGCTCAAGAAAACTGTAGACTGATTGGGGTGATCGAGTAGGTGAGGTAGCTTAGACTATGAGGTAGGAGGTGCGAAATTGGAAGCGCTGTCGAGAGAATAGTGAGAGCGCACGACCTTCGCAAGATCTGTTACCCGACCCATTTCTGTCACGTGATCTGGAGAGCCCACACCTGTATTAATGGCTTCTGGTTCTCTAAGGGTGCACCTATCCCTGGTGCACTATGAAGTCTGTGACCTTATCCTCTATTTCTGCGTCCTGTAGCTTGGACTGCATCTGCTGGACAATCTCTTGCTCACAGGTCTGCACTAGGAGGCCACGTTTCCAGATCTCATCCATTGACAAATTAAACGGGTAAACACACTGTTTATTTGGACAGCTGATGATTGCCTGTGTGGCCAGACAAAGATGTTGTTTTAGTTGATCATGGCACAAGGGGCACTGCATAGGTCAATGACTGGAGGACGTCGGGGAAAATGTGATCTTAAGTTTAGTATCAGAGTGCTTGAGCCATGAGCCAAGCAGGGAAGTCTTGAGCGGAGGGAAAGGTGGTTGTAGATGAGGTTGGAGAAGAGACGGAGATGTACAGCTGCGATGCTCTTCTTGCAATGCGCGATAGCTGTTTCCGATGGTGTAGCGAAACATCGCAAGCAGGGAATTTTTAAGATTGTGGAGTTTCCATGGATAAATCTTCCTCGTTTGTTGGAAGAAGCGAAAGCCTATTACTTCGTGAATTATGACAAGTGCAGCGTCAACTCACTCTCTAATAGCCGGCTTGCCACCAATACATTGGGCGCCATCTCGAGCATCTGACTCCACTCTTACCTTCCACACTCGTGCCTACTGTATCGCCTGTCACGTGCTGTTTCATTCGGTCAGCTCTTGTCCTCGCTGAGGAATCCTCATTGTGTGGTATCTGGCTGCGCGATCCTACACACATCACGCAGTCTTTTGCTACTATCCACTTACATTCCCAGCAATGAAACTATCGCCTGAAACCGTTGAGCTGTTGCAAGCCAATACGGAAAATGTCCGTAATATCTGCATCCTTGCCCACGTCGATCACGGTAAAACATCCTTGAGTGACTCGCTATTAGCAACCAACGGTATCATTTCCCATCGAATGGCGGGTAAAGTCAGATACCTCGACTCCCGAGAAGACGAACAGCTCAGAGGAATCACCATGGAGTCATCTGCAATTTCGTTATACTTCAAGATCATGAGGAGAAAAGAAGGCTCGGAAGAGCTAGAGACAAAGGAGCATCTTATCAATTTGATCGATTCTCCGGGACACATTGATTTCTCTTCAGAAGTGTCATCCGCTTCCAGACTCTGCGACGGAGCTGTTGTGTTGGTGGACTCTGTGGAAGGAGTTTGTTCCCAAACCATCAATGTCTTGAGGCAGTGCTGGATTGATAATTTAAAGCCGCTTTTGGTGATCAACAAAATCGACCGCTTGATTTTGGAGTGGAAGATGACGCCCTCCGAGGCTTACCAGCACATGGCCAATATTGTTGAGCAAGTCAATGCTGTGATTGCGTCTTTCTTCACTGGTGACCGCATGCAAGATGACTTGGTGTGGCGGGAAAGCGGCTCTGCAGGCGAGTACGTCGAAAAGTCTGATTTGGACATCTATTTCTCGCCCGAGAAAAATAATGTTATCTTTGCCTCGGCCATTGATGGCTGGGCCTTTTCTGTGCATACCTTTGCCCGCATTTACCTGGCCAAGTTGGGGTTTTCGGCCGCTGTTCTCTCTAAGACCTTGTGGGGCGACTTTCACTTGGACATGAAGAATAAAAAGATTATCCCGGGCTCGAAGTTGAAAGCTTCATCATCGTCTAAGCCGCTATTTGTTTCTTTGATCTTAGAGCAAATTTGGAACATATACAATGTGTGTGTAACAGAAAGGGACGACGAAAAGCTCCAGAAGATTGTCGGTAAGCTTAACGTGACGCTTTCGGCCAGAGACTTGCGCTCGAAGGAGTATAAGACTGCTCTCAATGTAATAATGTCCCAGTGGATTCCTTTGAGTCATGCAATCCTAGGTGCCGTTATCGAGTACATTCCCAACCCACAGAAAGCTCAACAGGAGAGAATGGAAAATATTTTGAAAGAGTGTTTGTACGACTCTGTTGAATCGGAAGCTGGGCCATTAATTGATCCAAAATTCAAATCCTCCATCGTGAACTGCGAAGTTTCGGACCCCGATGAATACACCATGGCGTATGTATCGAAAATGATATCTGTTCCCGAGAGCGAATTGCCGAAAGAGGTTACGCAAGAACTTTCTTCCGAAGAAATTCTTGAAAGGCAGAAGAGAGTCAGAGAAAGAGTCAGAGAGAGGGAGGTGGCTGCCGCTGCCTCTGCACTCGAAGCTACGAAGTTAAGCAACGATGATGACATATACTTGGAGACTAGGCCAGATCAGTTCCAGTGGGAGTTCGAGGAAGATGAGGATGATGAAGAAGATCAAGAACTCGAGCGGGAAATCTTAGTGGGCTTCACCAGGATTTATTCTGGGGGGTTGTCCAAGGGACAAAGAGTTTGTGTTGTGGGACCAAAGTATGATCCTTCTTTACCCAAAAGCCACCCAACAAACATTGAACAACTCACGGAAGACATTGAGATCGAGGACTTGCTTTTGATCATGGGCAGAGACTTTGTGAGAGTTGATTCAGTTCCCGCTGGAAACATTGTCGGGGTGGTTGGACTCGGAGATATCATATTGAAGAATGCCACCATCATGTCCGAAGTCCCGGAGGAACAGCCATATTTGAATATCGCCGCGACGTCTACCTTGATCCACAACAAGCCCATTGTCCGGGTCGCCATCGAGCCACAAGACCCAATGAAACTTTTCAAGTTAGAGAAGGGCTTAGATTTGCTTTCCAAAGCTGATCCTGTGTTAGAATGGTATGTCGATGACGATTCCGGAGAGCTCATTGTCTGCGTTGCAGGCGAGTTGCATCTTGAAAGATGCTTGAAAGATTTGGAGAAAAGATTTGCCCCAGGATGTGAAGTAGTGATCAAGGAGCCTGTCATTCCATTTAGAGAAGGTTTATCACATACCAGCGGCGCTGCGCATGTCTCAGAGAAGGTGGTGATTGACCTTGATGCAGGTGACGATTCTCATGAAGAGTTGGATTTGCAGATTGAGGTTTACCCTATGCCACCAGAAATCTGCGCTTTTTTGGTGCAACAAGAAAAGGAGATTGGAGCGGCATTACAGTTCAGGCATAAGAACAGCATGGAAGTGACAGTCCAGCACAATTCTGCCTTGAAGAAGAAGCTCGCGGAAGTTTTTGAAGAATATCCATTGGACAGTGATATTCTTGCAATTTTCAAGGATCATGACACATTCATCAACTCCATTGTCGGATTTGGGCCTAAAAGAGTGGGGCCAAACTTCCTCGTGGAGTCGCCGCAGAATAATGGCCAATTTAGACGGCTTTTTTCAGCAGAAAACGACGAAAAGTTTGAATTCGAAAGCAACATTGTCAACGGTTTCGAGTTGGCCATGAATGATGGTCCACTTGCATCTGAACCTATTCAGGGAACCATCAGCGTTGTGAAACGCACCTACAGGCCCGCCACAGAAGAGCTTTTCCTCAATCTTGGTGGCCGCGTATTGAAGAAAACCAAGCAACTCATCCACCAGTCATTCTTGCGCCAAGCACCAAGGTTGTTTTTGGCCATGTACACGTGTGAAATCCAGACGCCGCCGGAGGTTCTTGGGAAAGTATATGCTGTCGTGCAGAAGAGAGGTGGAAGCATCGAGTCGGAAGAATTGAAAGAGGGTACGCCTTTCTTTACTATTGGGGCCAGGATTCCAGTGATCGAGGCATTTGGGTTTTCAGAAGAAATGAGAAAGAGAACATCGGGATCTGCCAGTCCGCAGTTAGTATTTGACGGCTTCGACATATTGGACATCGACCCTTTCTGGATCCCACACACTGAAGAAGAGTTGGAGGAGTTGGGAAATTTTGAAGAAAGAGAAAACGTGGGCAGAAAGTACATGAACAGCATCCGCAGGAGAAAGGGACTCTTTGTTGACGAGAAGGTGGTGAAGAATGCCGAGAAGCAGCGCACCTTGAAGAAAGATTAGCTGCGAAGTCGTCTCCCGAAAAATTGTCACTGCATCTATCATCTCACAAGCACAGCACTATTACAGAGCGCATCAACAGCTCTAGAAACCCACCTACAATTAGCACATCAACGAAGGCTATTGGAATTTTATCAAACCAACATAATTAATCCCACTTGCAGATGAACCAGTGATGGCGAAGCCAAAAACGAAAAGTAAGACCGAAGACGTCAAAAAAGGCGCCCCGCTACTCACCCAAGACATGCGGAGATTGTTGGATATACGCAAAGACTCGGAGCTATGGAAGCAAATAATCGCTTCCAATATGCGAGAAAACTCCACTGAAGGCCTGGATAAAGAAATAGCGTATGACTCGCAGTTGGAGCAGCCACACATGAAAGCAAGACTAGATCAGCTTGTGGCCCAAAGCAACATCCCTATGAACTATGGCGAGCTCAAGGTTCTACTTGAGAACTGCTTTGGAGAGCCATTCAAATGGTCCGGGTTTGATCCCTATGGTTCCGAAGACGAGCTGGGACTCCACGAAGGCAACGCCGATCTACCTGAGCAAGAAGACGATCAAGGTGATTACGAGATTGAGGAGGTAGTGGAATCTCCCGGTTTTCTGTACGACTACGCCCCCACTCACCACATCGAGGTGGAGGTCAACAGTGGACCCCCTGGCTCTGACACGCCAGAAAATGAGGCATCATGTGAATTTACCTTTGAGTATCATCGCAACGGCAAGTTGGTGCAGTCCAAACAGGTGCCGTCATCCACCCAACTCGAGGACAAACTCCGGCTGTTGAGTCTCATGAACGTGCCCAGTGTTCTGTGTGGCCACGGCAAAAAGAAGAAAAGGCCAGCAGCCAAAAATGATCCGCAGCGAAAGGTCATCCCGGGCTCCGTTGATGACAGTCTATGTGTGCTCTGTCAATACGAAGCCTTTTTCGGTGAGAAACCCACACGAACCATCGATTGGCTTGAGGAAAAAGCTGTGAAGGAGGAAGAGAGACGGGAGCTGATAAAGGAAAAGCTTCATAGGGCCAAGATGCGAACCTTAGGAAAGCACGGGTTTAAAGAAGAAAGCGCTTAGAGGTCACCTGAGTGCCGTCTCAGAATAACGATGCTATGTAAAAAATGGAAGACATTTCAAAAGGTCAATTGTAGGTTACCGACTTGCGAAGCTACGATGAATGTGAATGAGTGGTCTGCGACTCTGATTTGCAGTATTTTGAAATTAACGAATATCTTTCCAAAATTCGAAACTTCGTTCAATGCAACCATCAACTAGTCCAGTTACAACGTAAACAATTATCACCACCTTACGATATTAATAGTAACAAATTCTCCATCCCGTAAAGATAATTCGCACCTTCATGACATTTCATATCCTATCTCACTCATCACCCAACGTACACTCACTTTCAAAACACTCCACATCCCAGCCTAATGTCGACAAAAAGCGCCACTCCAGCCACGCCGGTGGTTAGACCCAACTCTCACATCAACGAGTCCGTGACCTGGACCAAGGACTGGTTCAACTGCCATGAGTACACCAAAAGCGGAAACCCTCAAACCAAATTAAAAGGATGGATGAGGAAAAGTGCAGGTGCCAATGAAGGTGCTAGCGTTGCTCAGGGCGACGTTCTTAATATCAGTGCTTACAAATATGCCGAGGCTCCAGCGGTGGAAGACCTGGCGGAGGATAACCAGCCACCTCTGGGCAATGACTCGGACTTGAAGCTGGGTTTCTCCATGGACAAGAAGGACGACCAGATTTCGTCTTTATCTGGATTGGGGATGTAAGATTGCTATGGTATGAGTCGTAGACTCACTATATAAGATCCTAGCGTTGTTCTCAGCTAATTAATGAATGCAAAGTGGGAAAGTTATGTGTGCAAGATGGCCGAAGCTCCATAGAGTTAAACCTTGCACGTTACCAAGGTCACGGCTTTACGGGCTTCCTTGGTAGCCTGGTGTAGTTGTGCGAGCTTGTCGTAGTCCCATGTTTCCTCTTTGGACAAGGTGTTGACCTCAACGCCTTCCTTCATGAGCTTATCGAATGTTCGTTTAATCGACCGCAACTGGTTCATTTTGGTCGTGCACCCGCCATACGTGCTGATTATCATGACTGAATCTTTTGGTAGTGCCTTGTATAACTCCTTCAAACGATCATTGATATCTTTGAGTATCAAATCCCTGTTTTTATCTGAAAGGGGCATTTTCTCGCTGTCCTGGCCGACATAAAGTTCACCTGAATAGTTGCTTGGGATAGGCCGAGTCCTGTTGTTGATCTCCAACTCTCGAAGGTTAACAATCAGCAAGGAAGCATCTTCGAGCCCAGAGATGCCACATTTCACTGCCAGTTCATCGCTCTGAACTTCGCTGAAAGATACCTCGGAAGGCTTCGTGTCTCTGAGTATGGATGAGTACTCATCTTTCGCGTAGTCGACAATCGACACCTTTGCGTCGGGCTTTACGTCGACTATCTTTCTGACGATCGACTCTTCCATTATGGTACCAAAATTAGGGCCCTTGATAAGCTTGAGTTTGATCAAGTCCAAGCAAGCAATCAGATCTTCGACCGAGGAGTGGCCTTTACCGTTCTTCTCTCCCTCCTGAATGGATCTTCCTAGATAGTTACTAGCGAGCCATTTAAGGCCATTACGAAATGGAGGTCCTCGGTGATGCTCGTACACGATAGATGTGTCAATAACGCGGGGATGCCGTATCTTCATAACATTGAGATCGGACTCGAGAGAATGCCCTATTAGGGTATCGGTAGATGATATGATCGAAAGAATCTTCTCTTGCACATCCTTGCAAGTCGTAGTGACGTTTTTCAAAAGTTCCTCGGTAATCCCAGAGTACCGTGTAACATAGTCTGTGATGGGCTCGGCGGGTTTGACGTATGTGTCGTAAACTATTTCGGCGTCAAAGTTGACTACCGACACTCTGGTAAGAACTTTTCCAGTTGCAGACTGACAAAATTCACAATCCAAAGCGAAAGTTTTAGAGCCACCATGTTTAAACTGCTTGGTTTCAACCCAGTTGTCCGGGAGTGCATTTTCCTCCGAAGGTTCAAGCTCACTATGTAAAGGATAGTTATAGCGCTCCAATTCTTCTTTCTTCAAAAGCAAATCATTCACCACAAGTTTAACTTGGCTCAGCTCCTTGGCCTTCTTTTTTTTGGCTTTCATCGTTAGAGGGCCCTTCAAGAGTGCTTGCAAAGGAGAGTGTATGTAGTCATCACCGCCGGGCACTGATGTAGGAATAAGATTTTCAAAATGGGAATAGACAAAGCCAAGGGAACTATCACTGCTTTTCAGTTGGTCTAGGGAGACTATTGATGGAGACTCTTTATTGGGTGTAGTTTCAAAATCGGTAGGTAAGAGTCCGGGAACAAGAACCAAAAGGGTTTTCTTCACTCTTGAGCCCCCATTGACATTAAGCATGTGTGTTTTGTGGAACGAAGAGCCTGTCACTATTTTGACAGCCAAGCTTTTGACGTCATTGAGGGAAAAGGAGACATTGCTCTCAGTAGAATACAGCAAGGAAACAGTTTCATTTTTGGACTTTCTTTTGTGTACTTTTGTGAGTGGCTGGATCAGTGTTGGTGTCCACGAAGCCCTTCTTTTGTCCCGAATAGAGGTCTTCTCACCCGAAGTATGAGGCACATGAGATGCCACGTTTGTGAATTCCGAGTTTTCAGGACTTGTGGGCTTGTCTGCATCAGCAGACTGTAATGAGGCAGAGAAATCCTCTAATTTTGGCACTTTTGGGTCAATGGGTGGAGAATGCATTCGAACTTCTCACGGGCACATAGTAGTCGAAGTACCTGGCGAAGTTGCGAATCTTTTGTGGTCGCGCAATGCTCATTGGTCACGTGCACCGAAGATGGGACCCTGCTCTTCTGATGTGCTCCTGCGAGTCGTTATCGCATTTCACACGGCTGGCTGACTCTCGGTATCATAGAGAGCCTTATATAGATCATCTAAAGTGAGGAGCGGAGGCGGCTCTTTCCTCTGTTGTTCTGTTTGGAGATTCATAAGTTGCTCGAACGAGAGTCCGACAGATGTAAGGTCCAGCAATTTGCCCTCCAAGTGGGCATCGTAGGCATCTCTGAGCTCCTGAAACTGTAATTCTGAAGTGAGGATTTTTTCCAGTTTCTTTATCTGAGGGACTGACTTGGCTAGTAGAAGCAATTTGTTCCACGAGTCTTCGCCCAGAGGGACAAACTGGTTGATTATTAGATTGTCCGCTGTAGGGGCACCACCTGTACTGAAGACTAGATGCCGTGCCAGATTGCAGTTTACTTCAGACTGAATCTTTTCGACAAAGTTGAATTGCACCGAGGAGTTGGAGAGCTTATCAGTAAAACCGGAAATGGCTCCAAACAGCGCACCGTGTTTCATTGCCATGAAACGAAGCATTTGCTGTGTCCACACGTGTGACTCCGAGAGTTGATCTAGATCGGTGTAGCCTTCACAATTTTGGAGAATGCATAATTCAAACCCCAAAGGAGAATCAACACAGCCCGCCGGTAGAGTGACTTCAAAATCCAAATCTTTAGTTCCGTAAGATTTGGTCAAGCTTCGCTTGTACATGAGAGCAGACCTTTCTTTTGTGAGATTTCTGGATGCTGGCATTTGCTTGCAGTGTAGAAGCTCAATTGCCAGTAATAGAATAGAGATATCTTCATTCACAAGCATAATAGATAGCTTATCATAATCGTAATCTGACGCTGACAAAAGGCGGTCGAGTAAATTTTCCACGTAATGCCGAAGCAAGCGGAAGTTGGAAACCAAGTATATGTCTTGCTCTAGCCCAGTGGAAAACTGAATGGATGTAGCAGAAGACTTCTTCAGACAGATTATAATGATGGTGGTATGACGGGAAGCCAGCCCCCTCTCCTGCATTTAAGTAGTATTCCAACAGGGTGGTAAATGATTGAACGGCTCAAATGCTGAGTACGGTGTAAATGACGCGTTGAGCACTTAATGAAGAGCAGTATGTATCAATGCACATGGCGATAAGTGTGCGCACGGATTCGCGCTCCCCAGAAGGTCTCTTTTATTAAGCTATTTAAACATTGCATTAAGTGGTATTATATTTGAATGCCATATTGGTCTTTGAACACGCATACATGAAGACTCAGCACCAGATCCTATAAAGTCTGTACCAGAAGGGTTTACTCCTGATCTGCGCCTTCTCCTCAGCGATATCTTGTTTGATTGTCTCCACATCCAACTCTCTTCTGCCCGTGTCCAAGTCAATATCGGTCAACTTGATCTGGAACAAGTTCCACGTACGATAGTATGTCTTGTGGGCAGCCCAAAGAACCAACATTAGAGGCAAGGAAAGACAGTTCTTCCAGAAAGTCGAAACATCGGCAGACTCGCCAATGGGCCAGATGGAAACCCATATTTGGCACACCACAATCAAGGCCAAGATGAGAAGACCCGTGATGGAGCCCCAAATTCCGAGCGGCGACACGAAAATCACCTCGTCCACAGAACGGCCCTGTGCAGTCAAAGCCCATCTAAATCTGAGATGGGTGTAGCAGATAGCCATCCAGGTGAAAAATGCAGCAAGAGAACAGATGGAAAAAAACCACGTGAACACGTCGCTCTCGTGCTCGCTGTCGGCAGCCAAGAAACCAAGCAATCCAAAGATGTTGGTGATGAGAATCGCCACGAGCGGTCTGCCAGCACGGTCAATGTAGCCGATTTGTCTTGGAATCAAGCCCTGAACGGCCAAAGAGGCCAAGGAACGAGAACATCCGTACACTGAAGAGTTACCGACCGAAACCACTGCTAACAAGATCACAGCGTTCATGATGTGAGGGAGAACTTTGATCCCTCCATTGTTGATGGCAATGACGAAAGGAGACTCGGAGATGTAGGATGTGTAGTTGAGCAATCTGTTGTCAGTGTATGGCACCAAGCATCCGATGATCATGGCAGTCAAGAGGTAGAACAAAGTGATTCTCCAGAAGACCTGCTTAGTGGCTCTGGGCAAGGATCTTCTTGGGTTCTCAGTTTCGGAAGCAGCCAAGGCCACCAACTCCACACCTCCGAAAGAAAATGCGGCGGAAATAAAACAAGAACAAACACCCTTGAAACCGTGGTTGAATGCCCCAGGATTGTGCCAGTAACGTGCACCAATGTAACCCTGGTCACCGGCACCACAGATGATACAGATTCCAAAGATCAAGAAGCCGATGACGGCGAGAACCTTGATGATGGAGAGCACAAACTCTACCTCACCATACCCCTTCACACCGAACATGTTGATGGCACAGATAACCACATAGAAGATGGCCACCCACGCAGCGGGATTGACACTGGTGTTCCAATACTGGATAGTCAAGGAACATGCCACCAACTCGGAAGGAAACGAGATGAGCCATGATAACGCATACAAAAGACCAATGGTAAAACCCCAGGAGGGATCCACGAACCGAGAGAAGAAGGAATTGAATGAACCAGACACGGGAAACTGCACCGACATCTCTCCAAGTGCGTTAACCACGCAGAGCAACGAATAGCCCACCAAGACATAGGCGATGAGCTGGCCAGCGGGACCTCCCTGCCACAAGGCGTATCCAGAGCCGATGAAAAGACCCGTACCGATGGACCCACCAATGGCAATCATCTGCAAGTGTCTGCTTTTCAATCTTCTAGCCAATGGGTGCCTTGCAGAAGCGTACACAGACTTCTCTACGGCGGTCATATTTGTGGTGTCGATGCCATCTTCTTCGAGATCAATGGGCTTGAACGAGTTGAAGAACCGCTGGAAGGAGTTGCCCTCTTCGTAGTAAGAGTACCCAGAACCGTACGACTCCCCGCTTTCAAGTGACCCAGCGCTTAGACGAGACGAGCGGTTTTCACTGGCGGTCCTGTTAATGGGGGATGAGCCCGGGCTGGTCTTTTCGACCAAGGCATTGTCTTTGTCGGAGCTCATGGAAACAAGCTTTGACACTCAGGTACAAAATGGGAGAAGCGGCTGGGTTAAGTATTTGGAACTCAACGGCTGGTTTCCTTTTTTTTTTTCTGGCCCCTACTTTCAATGCGCTCCTGCACGCACCGTGTTGTGGCTCAAAACCTGCTACATCTTCATTCGTTGTCTGAGCGGGAAGCCTCTCGGGATGGGAATCTGGACTAGCCCATTCGGCCAGATCCGCTCTCTGCACATCTACAATCACCAATTCCACAGGTTTTGCTGTGTCGTGATGGGTCGCTGAGCGCCGTATCTACATGCGGGCCACTGCGAATATAGGCTTCAAACAGTCCACTCTCGGTGCTCACTGAGGCGGCATACGCGCCCTAGATACGCAGAGGAACCCCAGAAGTGTTGAAGATGCGGTCTCTGCATCAGTGTCCCTCCAACCCGCTTAAAGTGGCCTCTCTTTCAGTTCTAGAATGTCTCCTTCACCTTTGCTAAGAAATACTTGGAAACATTCAAACATCATGCTGTTATCTTTCCAGGGCAAGAGGTGGCTGCAGGCCGCACGTCGGCTGATGAGCTGCTTTGAGCCACACAGCACACTGAGTATTCGGCGAAATTGCTAGTTTTCTTTGTCGCCCCACTTGGGGGTCTGTCGCGGCTGGATAAGAAGCCAGGGCTTTGTCGTGGGCCGGAACAATGCCGGCTCACGTGATCTACAGTCTGGTGGGAATGTGTTTCGGATAAATTTATTGTGGCACGTGCCGAAGCTTCTTCCGGCCGTTCTATGTATATATGCATTTGACGCTGTCGGAGTTGTGGTTTTTGGCAAAAATGGACTTGAACGACGATTGCTGAAAGTAGTATTTGCTCATCCAAGCAACTCCACATGCGTAGAGAGCACCTCCACAAAGCAAAGCACGGTTAGGGGGGACAGCCATTTCGAATAAATATGAGAAGAATAGTGATGAGAAGGAGATGTTTTCCTAGAATAGGTAAATCTTTGGCGGACATCAAAGGAAAGCCTGTCCATTTATACAGACTGTGATCATGCCATCTCGTGCCAAAAGTGGTGTGACCGCGCGCGAATCACCAGACACATCACGACTGCAAATCACGCATTCACGTAATTGGTTACATGTCTGCTGCGCTAGGCTGCCCTAGCAAACCAAAAGATGACATGCTGGCCAAATTAGGAAACCAGCGGCTTTTCCAAAAAACCAACCATGACCAAGGTATGTTTTGGTGAAGTTGAGACACTTCACGCTAACCATGATGTGCCACAGATGCAGGACTAGTACCAACTGCATCAAATCGCAAGCACTGGAAGAAACTGCCCCACGATCATCATAGGCAAATCAAAAAGATCTCGCTTGACAGTCCACACAGAGCAGAACTCTATGAAGTCGCGTTCGAACTTGGCATTCGCTAAGCCCTGTGGTCCAGTATCTCGCTGTCGAATCAACTTGCACCGGGTGACGATAGACGAATGGAGATTCCCCACAGCAACCGATTTGAAAAGCCGGAAGTAATTAACGATAGACTCGTCGTCGTGCATTAGCTCCATGATAAACGTCCGTTTCGACAAGAGCTCGGAGATGTTGAAGCCCAAAAGACTACCTAGGTCATTGGAAATAGACACGATTTCACCAGTTCGGCGCCAGATAATAGTGGGCGACGCGTTCAACTTAGACAAGTTCTCGTAATCGATCAAACAGCGCTGGAACGACATCTCCAAAAATTGGAAGTCGAACGGTTGGAAAAGTGACTTGTGTGCGCTGATAAATGTAGGCCGGTAAGATGCAATTAATTTCAAGATGATAAGGAGGTTGTTTGTTTTTTCCTTCTTTTCTTCGCTGCTGAGATGCTTGTTGTTGGTGGAAAAGCGCCTTTTCAAGAAGAATGTCAACGAGTGGTACGACATGGGGTAGTCGAAATTCATGATCGTATTGGAGTAGATATCCTGCACGGTCTGGTAAATGTGGTGGGATATTAGCGGCAGCACATACTGTTTCGCTTCGTTCTGCGAGAGGTCGAAGTTGAACCCACTGGTTTTGGGTGTTCCGTTGTCGCTGGCGGTGTCTCGGAGCGAGATGAATGGCCGGGTGTCTGTGGTTATTTCTGCATCGTTTAGGAAGCTGGGTGAAACTATGGTTTGTGAAGGGGCTGGCGAAAAGTCGAGTGACGGCGAAGACGGCTTGGAAATTAGGTCTCCGAGCATCAAGTACTCCTGGTTTAGGAAATTCGAGTGGAAGTTGGTACTGTTGGAGAGGGAAGAAGCAGGAGAGTCTCTTTTGGGATCCAAGTCTCCGACGGGGAAGCCCTCCACCGCTTGCGGCGCTAGCGATACGTGTTCTGCGATTTTGGGTTGCTCCAAGAACTCCATCTCCGATTTGGCCATGTTCTGCTCGGGGAAACCCGGCTCAAGAGGAGCCATGTATTTTGCCCGCTTCCGGGACGAGTCTTTACACTCGTGGGGAACGTTTCTTTTGATGCAGTTCTGGCAGGGCCGGGTGTTTGAGCACTGGAGGTGTTTGGCGCTGCACAAGGTGCACGCTCTGTGAGCGGGTTTTCGGCTGTTCTTCTCCTCTGCCGAGAGTTTTTTGGTCATGACGCTTTTTGGAACTGTGTGCCAGGGCCTGTGGCGGAAATGGCTGTAGTTGTTGTGGGATGTTGAGCGGTTGCAGGATCCGGGGTTGGAATCTGGGGTATCCCGGGGGTTGTAGGAAAAAACGTGAGATGAGCGAAAAAGGAAGGCGCGCCCCGGGGGTTTTCGCGATACGTGCGCCGTGCACTATGGGCTACACATCAAATGGTCCGTAGCATGAGGGCGCGAAAAACACCTTGCCCATTAATTCTGACAGAGAGCCAAGTGTCAAGCTACCACCATTTAATAGACAGTGAGCAAAATCAGGAAATGCACCTCCATCGATGCAGGAAGTTGCTGCTTTCTATACTACCACGCCAAAGCTATAGAGCTTGGAACTTGACACGGGCCATTGGGAAGAAACACACCCACGCAGCTCAAAAGCTTCCAACTCGGCCAGGACTCCCCAAAAGTGCATAGACCCCAATGCGTCCGTATGTTAGTAGCCGGTACGAGGGGCCGGGTTGGCTGTGTGCAGGCGCGCCGTATCTTTGCCGTATGAGGAAATCTCGGTCTCAAGTGCTTGTCCGCATTAGGAAATCGGTTGCAAACTGCATGCAAATGACTTGGGCGACCAAAAATTCCCCGTTCAGTCAGACGAACATATATAAAGCACCAATCCCCCAACGTTGAGACACATCTCGAATTTTCAATACTCCGCACACGCTTGCCAGGATGAGGTTTCTCTTTCCCTTCTTCCTACTCTCGTTTTTTGCCTTTTCCTCGGCTCTCCCGGTCGATGTCACAGCCTTGGCCCAGGGCAGACTGTATGAGGTTCGGGACATCTCGGAAGCTGCTCCCGATGCGGTAATTGTCGAGTTGGAAAAGAAAGACATTGCGGCGCTCACTCTCCTCTTCAAGACGTTGAACAACTCCGCCACCATTGGCTTGGCAAAAACCGCGCTTCAATTGTCCTTGACGCAAACCCAGGTTTGCAACTTCGTGGGTACGTTTATCGAAGAAAAGGGCTTGTCGTCAATCTTGAAGGCTGCAGACGAGTCTGGACTCGCGCTCGATTTAGTGTTGTTGATCTTGACCCACTACGAAACCATCACCGGGGTCACCAGTATCGTCAAGCAATACAAGGGCACGGCCTCTTCTTCTTCCAGTTCTTCCTCCTCCGGTCTACTCGGAGGCCTTGGTGACCTACTTGGCCTCGGAAATCTCTTCAACTTCCAGAGCGCGTCTTTGAGCAACTCAAGCGATACCAGCGACTCGGACTCCTCGAGTTTGAGCAGTCTTTTGAGCAATTTTACCGCCGACTCCGCTGTTTCTACCGATACTGCCACGGCCTCTGGTGTCTCTGGACTTGGGTCTCTTCTCAACTTGGACTCCGATGATTCCGACACCACTGCTACTGACGCCACCATTGTTGCAACAACCACGACTCCTGTCACTGTGGCTACTGCTGCTGCCACCACTGTTGAGACTGCTGCTGCCACTAGTGTTGAGACTGCTGTTGCCACGTCCACTGCAAGCTCCGGTTCGGGCTTGGACGACCTTCTTAATATTTTGAAGCGCGATGACGTCGCCCAGTATATTGAGCAGGAGGGCTTGATCAACATGTTGAAGAGAGAAGACGTGGACGAAGAGGCTCTTGTGAACGCCATCTACGCCCGGGCCGTCGACGAAAACCTCCTGGAGTTGCAAAGAAGAGATCTTCTTACTACCATCTACGCGCAGATCATCCGGATTATCGGAACCAATTCCAACATCGAGTCCATTTTCGAGTCCTTGTCCAAATCTGGCTTGGCCATCAACGTGGTTTATAATGCCATCATGGACTCGGACTTCTATAAGTTTGACATCAAGTTGTTCAAGTACATTGTGGACGAGAAGCTCGTCACCTTGTCTGGTGCTTTTGGCGCTGCCGTTCTGTCCGGTATCCTCACGGGTCTCGTTGGCGATATTGTGGGCAACTCTTCATACACCACACTTGTCGTCAACTTTGTCTTGGGAATCTTTACTGGTAAAGTTCCTGTGCTCGCTTTGATTGCCGCTCTCTTCTAGACATCACTAATACCATATATATAGATAAAACAGTTTCACCGAGAACCCTTAGACTCACCACGGCCATTGTCGTGGATCATAACGAGTTGTGTCTTAAATCATTGTCAGAATTATTGCCAATCATTTTCCTGGGTCATTCGTCGTGGGAATCAAAACATTTGTATAGGCACATCCCAACTGCCTAGATCTGTGGCACGGCGGCGCCATCACCTCGAAGATCTGATCCCACTGCTCATGCAACACGGCCATTGGATGCGTTCTTGATGCACTGCCAAACGTTTCTCGGTCGTAGCCTTCACCAGGATAGCCACGTGCCTTAGGCTCTTTAGCCCCTCTACAACAACGTCGACGCCCTCCTCCAAGTGTAGCATGTAATTCATCTGTATCGGCATGTGTAATCGTGGAAGAGACGATTGTGTCGTAGGGACTTCTAAGCTGCTGATTTCAAGCCCGTAATTGCCGGGGATCAAACAGGAACCAAAAGCGGCGAAAACAGAGTTGAATGAGGGGCATGCGTTTCCGTGCACAACTGCATCACAGTTGTAGATCGGGTCCGGCACAATGCCGACGTCTTCACGGGCCATTTCTGGATGTAGAATACGGGCTGCTCTGCGAGGCTCTCGATAAGGCCATTTTGACATCGCTCGGAGTTGGAAGTCAGGGTCTGCAATGTTCCGATTCGGGATACGCAGGCTTCAACGCCTCGATCAAGAGATGGAGGTACACGGGAGAATTGTGAGATACTCAAACCGATCTTCCTCGATCCAGTAGTTCTTTCAAATATCCCAAAGCAAAGTGCCACAGTCGCTTGGCCATTTGGCAATCTCCCCGAGTCTTTCCCAAGAATTCAAAGCTTTTAGGGACTAACCGTTTGGATGTGTTCACCCAAATCTTCCAAAAATAATTCCGCCGTTCTCCTGGACCTTAGAGACAACTTTCAGGGCAACATCTCCTTGGTAAAAGCCATCCCTGCCCTCTTTGGCCCTTTCTTACAGCAGCGCAAGCGGCTTGTTGTCAAATATCTGGCCGGCTTGGCAATAGGGAGTCTTGTTAAGAAAAATATGGGCATTATTCCCACTTTGCTTGACAAGATCTGGCAGAGCACCTCTTAGAGGTGAGCAGCGACTTGCTGACAACAAACCCCTTTTTCGCAAGATCTGCGCTGGAGCCAAGATCTCCCTGAGCGTGACAGTAGCGGAACCCCACATTTCCATGGAAACTATCCATCCTGAAACCGCTCCCGGCACAGTCATGGAGTGCATACTGAGAAGCGGAATGCAACAACTCCTGGGAGGACGGTTCGGTGACACATATGGCAGCGGCAACTGCAACTGCAGCATCAACACAATTACGTCCCTGTTCTAAAGTACGTATTGCTGCGGCATTGGCCAATGGCTGTGTGGACGCCACCATTCCCTTGAGCGAATGTGGAGCCTTTATTTGTCACAGTTCCCTGCATTTGTGGACTTGATTCAACTGTTCTACTGTACCCCGCGGACCCTGACGAGTTTCTCGCACCGCGACCCGATGTCACGTGTACTGGAATTAGTCTTGGAGTCATTCTTTTGCGTAGAACCGCTTATAGATTTTCTACTGGTTTAGCTTTATGCACACGGCATCATTTGCGAATTGTGGTTTGGGGAGGAACTGCCGAAATGGCCTAGGTCGGCCTACAAGTAGATAGGTGCGCCAAGGTCGCCCTGATTGGGCATTGTCGTCCCTATATTGGGCTGCAGGCGCCACGCACACCTGGCCGAAAAGAGCGATTTGAGCGCTTTTTCATCCATGTAGGGGCACGGCGCCGCGAAAGGAATTACGAGACTATTCCGGAAGAAAATTATTGCATATAAAACCTTGAAGCTTCGCTTATGCTGTGCACAGGGATATAACAGAAAAGAGAATGTTTCCACTTTCATTCTGGAAATTTGCATCTTGCACGCTTCTGAAATCGTGCTCCTTGTACACAATGCGCTTAAACGTGATATCGTCCTTGTTCGGAGCGCCAAGGTCTCCTGTCGGCTTCTGAGGCGTTTTCGCACCTCGTAAATGCTGCATCGCCGATGTCTCCGACTTGTTCAAACTGCATGACGACGCTTTCTCCAGTGCAGAAGTTCCGCGATTGGACTATGGGCCTATGGCGCTGTAGGGCACTTCAAGTCGGCAAGAGCGTACATAATATTCTTGGCGAGTCACCTGCGATCTTGATATAAATGTCGCAATGGTTGTATGCATGCTGTCGGTGTTCACCCAGCTCTCTACCTCAGAGAGGGGTCTCCCAGCAGATATAAGCAAGCCTGCCAAGTGTAGCAGTTCAGAAAGACGGTCTTCAGCATTTTCTTTGTGAGCGGTGGGCGTGCAGAGGTCGTTAAAGCTGGACATGGAACCAGATGGAAAAGATAATTTTTTAATGCAGTCTGTATGCAGTCGCGGTACCTTGGGCCGGGCCGTATGCGGGTCTATGCATGTCGCGCGTGTGCATCTGTAGAGCGCGTTGCACAACTCGCTTTTTGCAATTATCTCCAGCGATCAGTATATAAAGGTGGTGTTTTATCAAGCTCCTTTCACTAACCACTCTCGCCATGCTCGCCCACATTCTTTCACTCGCTACCGCTCTTGCAGTGGCCTCCGCCGCAGACAATCCTTACGCCACCTACCCTTCCGTGGTCAAGACTGCCACCTACAACGGCTTCGCTGACAAGGTGTACGACGACATTGACTCATGTGCCCAGGAGTGTGTCATCAAGAGTACCTCGTCTACGCCTTGTCCATACTGGGATACCGGATGTCTTTGTGTCATGACTCCATGGTCCAGTCCAGTCAGTCTGTGTGTTGCAGAGAACTGTAAAGGAGAGCAGGTGGAGAAATTCCTCAGTGCAGCCACTGCCGTTTGTTCTGCTGCTGGCGTCTGGAGTCCATACTGGATTGTCAACGCCGCCGCTTCTTCGTCCTTGTCTTCTGCCGCTGAGGAAACTCCAAGCACGACTGCTGCCACATCTTCCAGTGAGGCTTCCAGCTCGCAGCCAGTTTCTTCTGAGGCTTCCTCTGATGCCACCCAATCTCAGTCTCCTGCCATCACCCAGGCACCTAGCTCTTCTGCCGGCTCTTCCTCTACTACCTCCATTGCTAGAACTGCCACCATCAACGGATTTGCTGACAGAGTGTACGACAACATTGACGAATGTGCCAAAGAGTGTGTCACAAGAGACACTTCTTCTACCCCATGTCCATACTGGGAAATGGGATGTCTCTGTGTGTTCCCCACCTGGACTTCTCCTGTTGCTGAGTGTGTTGCTTCGTCCTGCGGGGCAGATGAAGTGGAGAACTTCTTGAGTGTGGCCAACTCTGCTTGTTCTGTCTACGGTGTGCCTTCTCCATACTTCAGATACAATGCTGCAGCTCTGAGTGCCTTGTCTGAGGCTACCGCTGTGACCCAGGCTGCCTCTGCTACTTCCGAGGCTGTCTCCGCTTCTTCCGAGGCTGCCTCTGCTACTTCCGAGGCTGTCTCCGCTTCTTCCGAGGCTGTTTCTTCTGTTGCTTCCGAGGCTGTTTCTTCTGCTCCAGTTTCTGAGGCCACTTCTGCTCCAGTTTCCTCGGTTGTTTCCGAAGCCGCTTCTTCTGTTGTTTCGGTTGTTTCCGAGGCCGCTTCTGTTGTTGAAGTTCCTGTTTCTTCTATTGCTGAAGTTCCTGTTTCTTCTATTGCTGAAGTTCCTGTTTCTTCCATTGTTGAAGTTCCTGTTTCTTCTGCTGCTTCTGTTGTCTCTCCTAAAGTCTCCAGTGCTGCATACACAAACGCTACCTCCGAGGTTGTTGTTGACTCCACCATTGTCATTGTCACCAACTCCCACACTGTCACCAGCACAATTTGCACCCGGTGTGCCACTTTGACGGGTGACATCACAACCTACACCACTGTCGTTGAGGGCGTCACCAAGACCATCACCGAGGAGTGCTCCACTACCACCCCCGCTTCCTTGACTACATATACCACTGTCGAAAATGGAGTGACTAAGACCGTTACTGAGGAATGTTCCACCACTCCTGCTTCCTTGACCACCTACACTACCGTTGCAAACGGAGTCACCAAGACCGTCACTGAGGAATGCTCTGCTTCTGCCACTGCCACCTACACTAACGTGGAAGGCCAGGAGACTGAGACTGCACATGCGTCGTCATCGACTGTTGCCGCTGCCAGCTCTCCTGTGGTGATTGCCGCCAACTCTGCTGCCGGAATTTCGCTCAACTGGGTGTTCTCCGTGGTGGCCGTTGCTGCTGCTGCGCTCGTCTAAGCCTTATAGAGGACGAGTACGTACTTGAATTTTTGAGCATTTACTCACTCTTATGTTTTTAATGAACTTTAATTCTCTAGAATTTCTGTAATTGGGTAGATCCTTTGTTTGGGCTTGTTTCGAACTAGTCCCTGTATTTATCTTGATGCGTAAATACCGTCCAGGTAACTGACTGACCTCCATTTTTCCTGATTTATAGCTTTGCCTATCTGCAGAAAAATGCTCCGTTTCGTGATTTCATATCTTTATTGCTAATCAAAAGACTCGTTGTAGGAATAAATATCAGGCGCATGAGCCACCCACCGGTTCTTCTCGCATATGTTCTTGATCTCCTCGTTAAACGCAACAGGCCCACATCCCACGCAGGCGAAGGACTTGCGATAATCTGGCGAGCACAATTTGCTGACGGAAGAGGTGATAATTTCATTGAAGTTCGGGCGGGCGTATGTTGTGGAGAAACCAACACCTCCTCCCAACAGACTGGACTCAAAAGTTTGCTCTCTCACCTCGTCCACTTTGCTCTTCTCCTTGATGTCCTCATCGTAGTCCGAGGCGTCAGGAACCTCCCGGGTCAAATGGAGCGAAAGATGTGCCCGACCCGAGTTGAGGAACGGAATGAACTCCTCCCAGAGATGATCATACCACTGTAAATTTGCAGCTTTCTGCATGGACATGACGATGACAATATTCGTCTTTTCTGGTCGATACAAGTAATCTTCCACGTCGTCTCTTTCTTTGATGGTTTTGAGCAAGTTCAAGGCCACAGGTAAAGTGAATGACGCACCTGATCCCGCAGAAAAGAAAACAACACTATCGAACTTGGTGAGTGGCTGGTAGTTGGCGCCAAAAGGCCCGTTGATACCAGACTTGATGTTGAAGATTTTGGGTGCAGCAAAGCCGGAAATCATTTTCCTGAACATACTGACATCTTTGTTCATGGAGATGACTTCATCGATCTCCGGCTTTTTCAACTGCGTCACTGAACTAGCGCTCCGTTCCGATCCAGTGTGGTAGCCGTCATCTTCACCGGTGATGACGCTACTCAAAGAGGCCTCCAAGGTGTCTTCCTCGGCCATTTTCTGCAACTTGCGGATCAACTTTCGAGTGAAGCCTTTGTGCACCTTAATAACCAACACCATTTTCCCAGATTCCGCCAAAGAGGCAATGGTAAAGGGATGGTATGCAAGCAAAGCCACCTTGTTGCAATTAAAAAGCACGTGCTGGCCCGCTCTCCAAGTTTCGTACCTTGGCACGAAGAACCTCCACCACTTCTCGTCATCCACCTTGCGAATGTTGATTGGAATAGACACACGCACCGTGGTATCGTCAAGAATCTCAAAGTCACTCATGCCCTTTTTGGGGTTTTTGTATTTGTGGAGGATCCCGTAAACCCTGGCAACTATGCGGTCCACCACTAACATATGCACGCCCAAAATCACGGCGGCATGATTTCCTCCGTTGTGGAAGTATGCAAGCAAAAGCATGATGAAGTTGAAGGCTCTGTGATGGGCTAAGAAGAACTCAAACGCATAGTTCCGCATGAATTTGAACGACGCAAGATTAAGTACTCCCAAGCTGCCAATTGCTATGAAGCCAAAAATTTGTGGAGGGATTTGGACCATGACAATAAACTTCAAGTCTAACCAGTACTTGAGTGACAATACCATATGGATGATGGCCGACAATAACATGGAGCGGCCCATCCACTTGTGGAAAAAGACTGCCTTATCCATAGAAAGCCCTGAGAATGCCGACACGAGATTATTTTTGGCCACGAATATTAGAATCGGCGGAATGTGTGCTATGGAGATGCGCCCGATCCTCTTGCTCACAATGTACAGCCATGGCTCGTAGTTAATATCCTTGGTTTCGGCAACGCAGAACCAGGCGTTGATACCAATATGAAATGCTAACAAAACAAGCAAACTGGGCTGGAAATAGAGGTTCATGCCAAATACACTGGCTTTGAGTGTTTTGTTGAACGAGTTAAAATACTTCATGAACACAAAGTATCTCTCATGTTTGAGACCCTGGGCAGATCTCTTTGATCTCAATACCCATGGAATCCAGTGGAAAAGCACACCATGGATTGCGGGGAGAAGAACTGAAACTAGAACCGAGAGAAAGAGAAACTTATAGTTTCTTCCTTTCTCCACAAAATATTGATCACCGAAAGGAATAGCCATGTTGGATAAAAAGAGAATCGATGCGAATTTCTGAGTTAATAGATGCGGGCGCCGATAAGTCCATAGTAGGGTATATGAGCCTGAAATGCAAGGGAGGGGCGACTTAATGCGACTTTGGGATGCAGGTCGCCCATGCGGTGAATAATGCATTTCGAATGCCGTGAGCTGCACACAACGGACTTTTCGGCTCTTGGCCCACTGCACTAAGCGGGAACGCGTGGAATTATCGGAACCATCAGTGCATGCTGCATGTAGAAAAAGCTAGGCATCGGCGCAAAAGACATTTGCTATGTTTTCAAGCACTTCCATTCAGTTTGCAAACGCGAAAGACCGCTTACACTTATCGGGCATCTTTTGTGCCGGTGCAACAATACACCCTCAGATGGTGCTCGAACTAGAATGGCAGATGCCACAAGCAAACTCAGATCCTTTAGATATAATATGCCCCTGCATATAGGCATGGCCTCAAAAAGCGATGCATATGCGCCCCTGCACATCCCATGCAGTGCTCAGAATGCCGCACCACTGGCATTATCTTATTCATCTGACAGAGCTGCGCGGCACCTTTTGTAATAAATTAAGCCTCCTTCCTCTGTTCCTATCGAGCATCTTTAAGCATTTCCTAATATGAACTACATCATCATCTTTGCCCTCCTCACATCTGTCTTGGCTAACAACTGGGCCACCTACCCTTCTGTTCCCAAAACCGCCTCGATCAACGGCTTTGCTGACCCCATCAACTCCAAATTGCCCTCATGTGCCCGGGATTGTGTCAAGCTTTCCACCGGCAATACTCCTTGTCCATATTGGGACACTGGGTGCTTGTGTGTCATGCCCCAGTGGTCTGGTCTGGTTGCCGAATGTATCGCTGAATCGTGTAAAGCTTCCGATGTTGCCAGTGCTACCGCTTTGGCCTACTCTTTGTGCTCCAAGGTTGGAGCCAATGTTTGGATGATGCCTGCATCTGTTTCCTCTATGGTTTCCTCCGCTGCTTCTGGAGCCAAGGTTGCTGTGAGTACCACGTCTGCAGAGGCTGAAGAGTCTAATATGAGTCTGGGTCAGTCGGCTGCAGTTACTTCTGCTCCTCTGTCCACTGATGACTCTTCAAGCAGCACCGCAGCATCTTCTTCCAAGGCTTCTTCAACTGGTTCCTCTCTGAAGGCTTCCTCAACTGCCAATGGTGCCGCTGCCATTGTGATCAACTATGGTATTCTTGGGCTTTTGATTACCGGTGCCTTCTCTTACTTGGCTTAGTTAACTGTATGAAGTAAATAACAACTGCACCACTATCTGATCTAAACTACCATTTTTCCGAATTATATCCCAAGAGAAATTGAAAGTATCACGTTTCACTTCGGGACAGCTTCACTAAATCATACCCCCAAGTCTCTAGCCATACACCTGCTTCTAACCTACTTCTGAACTCCTAGTTCAGACTCTTCCAGCTTTATTTACAGACAACTGTTTTCTTGTCTATGATTTGTTCTATAGCCTTTTTTCTCTTCGGTGTTCTGCTTTGATTTGCCCGTGTAACCCCGGATTTATCACCTTTCAGATCAGATGAAGAGGCGTCCATCCTCACACAGAGTCCCATTTTTTGTGCCTGCACTTGGCGCTTTTTCTGTGCCACCTCGAACCGCTTGATATTTCCCAACAAATGCCATCCTTCCCTATACACCCCCTATTGTTTGACATTGAAGCGATCCCTGGCGACAAACAATGTAAGTGGGTTCCCACTTGAGCGCAGTGCGCGTATTATGCATATGCATGTCGCACATACGGGGGCATAAGATACCGAGTCGGATGTCAATATTTGTCACTTTTTTTCTTGGGCGGCCGCATAGCTGCACAGCATGTTTGGACGCTTGCCAAGTTCGATTTCAGGCAGCTTCCGAAAAGAATATAAAACGCCGCCATTCCCCGTAAAAATTGACCCCACACCTTCTTTCTTAACTCGCTCGCTATGTTGTCTTCTGTTGTTTCTATCGCTTCTGTTATGGCCGTTGCCTCTGCCGCCAACTGGTCCACCTACCCATCTGTTGCCAAGACCGCTTCCATCAATGGTTTTGCTGACAGAATTTTCGACCAGTTGCCATCTTGTGCCCAGTCCTGTGTCAAGGTCTCCACTGGTTCCACCCCTTGTCCTTACTGGGACACTGGATGTCTCTGTGTCATGACCACCTGGGCTTCTGACATTGCCGACTGTTTCGCTGAGAAATGTTCTGGTGACGACGTGACCTCTGCCCAAAACTTGGCCGTCAACCTTTGTCAGGCTGCTGGTGTTTGGGAGCCATACTGGATTATTGACTCCTCCGCTTCCTCCTCTTTGTCTGCTGCTGCCGCCAAGCAAGACGCCGCCACCACCACCGAGGATGCCACCTCTGCTCAGAAGACCTCTGCTGCTGAAACTACCGCTGAGGAGACCACTGAGAAGGCCGCCTCCTCTGCTGCCCCAGAGACCACCGAGGCTGCTACTTCTAAGGCTGCTCAAACCACCGAGGCTGCCTCTTCTAAAGCTACCACTGAGGCTAAGGCTGAGTCTTCTGCTGCCCCCACTGTTTCGACCTACGTTGGTGGTGCCGCTGCTGTTGTCCCAGCTGCTGTTGCCGGTGCCGCTGCTGGTCTTGCCTTGATTTTGTAAGTGTCTTACTAGCTTAAGTACTTTAGTTTAGAAGTACGTGTTGTACAATTAATTTTGATTTGAACACGAGAATTTGTAAGCCTGCTGCATAGAGGATGTAGGATCTCAATTATTTGCTGGTGCGTCGAATCATGAACTTGTCAAGTGCCAAGTGCGCTCCAGTTTTCGCATTGGCTCACTGGTGCTGTGCACGTGACCTGCGGTCTTATCTTAAATTTCGACTGGAGCACAAAAATTCAGCCATCGATACTGTGGCCCATTTAGTCCTCTTATATTCGTTCCTTCCGTAAACAGTTTATTAGAGTCTGGTCTTTCATCTTGTAAATTTGTATTTGTTCATTAATAACATATCACGTTTCCCAATACGTAAAGTTTGTGGAATTTTGAGATTTCATCCACTCAGAAGAACATTCCTCAGCTTCAGGCATTGTGCACCACAGCGCGATTCCGTCAACATTAGTTCTATGTGGTACACTTTGATGGGGAATTTTGGTATACCTAGCGAGTAGGTTTTCGCCGATCATTAAACGTGAACCCCAATCAGAAAGTGGTCTCAAAGGCTCAAGAGGGAGATATTGGTCGAGAACATCTCCGGTATGTGTAGGCCAGTACATCCCAAGCTACATGCGGTTGGTGTGTGCACGACTTTTCTCCGCATCGATTTTCACAGGCGTGCCTGCACACAACTCTCCCCTCGATCACAGCCTTGACAACACAGGCTCGAAAGGGGAATTCGAAACTGACGACACTCTTCATCCAGAACTGCTCCCCCACACAGTACAAAAATCAAGATATATGGAACGGGTCGTCCGAAAGCAAGCATGGCTTGCACCATGATCATGAGTCGCTACAAGAGATTGAAACGCAGTCAATTTGGCTGCGTCCCGAGACTTGAGAGTGTGCCGAGAAGATAAGAAACGGAAGGACCGGAAGGAAGGAAGCCAAAATTAGAAGTACTCCTGGGTGGAGAACGCAGGCCCCAGATACAATGGCGGCATTCCCCACAGCTTATATCCGCAATGCACATAAAGCAGGCATATAAGGCGGATTTCTATTGCGAAATTCTCGATTGGGCAGTGCGCGCTTACAACGTAATGCATCCACGCGAAATGCATAATGCGGAGCACCCAGTCAGAGCGTTGGGACGCGATCCCGTCGCATGCGGGGTCCACTCATATATAGTCCGGCTTTTCCCCACAACTTTCTCACCCCATTCTGTTCGGAAGCTCTCTCTCCTACTTCCCAGTTGCAGAACTCTCTAGTACCGAACACGCCAGCCAGATCATCATGTCCGTCAAACCCAACAGAATCTGGTCACTCACCGAGGAATCCGAAATCGCCACCAAGCAAGCTTGGGCTGTTCTCTTGAAGGAGTGGGGCTATGATTTGGATAGTGTTTCCGTCAGCGACATCGAAAAGGATGCCAACTTTGTGTCGTCCAAAAGCATCAACGCCCTTCCCACGGTATCCAAAACGTCGTACCTTGCACTGGGCACCCCTGTGTCGGAGAGGACCAAGGCCACGTACTCGAAATTGAACGGCAAGTCCGACTACCTCGAAGGAGTTTATGACGACAGTGTCAAGGTCCAAGCCAAAGACTCGTATGCACATCTCGAGAAGTACAACATGGCTCTTCTTCACCAGTGTTTCTGGGCCTCCATCCGCCATATCTCTCCAGACAATGACTTTCTCCGTTTCTTGCGGGCCAGGAAATTCAAGGTCGCTCCTGCAATCACCATGGCTGCAAACTGCTGGGAGTGGAAAATCGACCTGCACCCTGTCAACAAGTGGGTCAGTGAGGGCGACACCGCCATCTATGATTCCAAGAAGTACCCTGAGATGATCAAGGCCTTGGAGATGGGAAAGGCATACATCCGCGGTGCCGACAAGACCTCGGGTGCCATCTGCGTGATTCGGGTTAAGCAGCATTTTGGCAGTGACTGCCCCGAAAAGGACTTTGAGCGCTTGATCTGCCTCATCATCGAGTGGACCAAGATGACCTTCAGTGACTACACCAACGGCAGTGATGGCGCTAACATATTGTTCGACATGACTGGGTTTTCGTTGAAGAATGCAGACTTGAACGCAGTCAAGTTCTTGGCCAAAGCGTTCGAGGCAAACTACCCGGAGAGTCTTACCGCCATTTGGGTCCATAAGGCACCTTGGATTTTCAACGCTGTGTGGAAAATTATCAAGGGTTGGTTGGACCCTGTGGTTGCCTCCAAGATTCACTTCACTAAAAGTACCTCGGACTTAGAGCAGTTTATCGACAAGAAACACATTCCTAAGGACTTGGGCGGTTTGGACGACTTCAAACCGCAATACGTGCCTCCAACTGCTGGCAAGGGTGGCAAAAAGACCAAAGACGAGACCTACAAGAAGCTTTTGGCCGAGAGAGAACAGTTGACGATGTACTTCATCGATAATACTCTCTCCTGGATCAGCGCCAAGACCAAGGAGGAATCGACGAAATTCTTGAATGCCAAAATCCAGTTAGGCGCTGAGTTGGCCCAGAATTACATTGCCTTAGACCCTTACATCCGTGACTGCTCGTTCTTTGACAGAAACGGCGCCATCGGTGAATTGAAGATCTAGGCCTATTTATATGCTGAATATTCGAAATATTAGAGTGCTTGAACTAATTTTTTTATCTTGTCAAGGATCGCCATTAAGGCCTGTCTTGCAATACTGATGATTTTTCTCGAAAATTTTGATGTGTTACATGACCAAGGGGTGGTTGTGATGCAACATCAAAGGAGAGAAACTACAGGATTGAGTTATACCCGAAGATTTTCGTCTCGTTTCGAGATTCCGCTGTATTCGTCGTAATGCATTCAGAGCGAGGGCTGTTGTCCCCCAAAAGAGGCAATTTTTCGGCCAAGCCGGGTAAAACTTCTCCATAAAAAGCGGGAAAAAGCAGGCGCAGCGTTCGGGAGTGGCGAAATATATTGCCCAATGGGGAAGGTTTTCGGCGCTTTCCGATGCGATAACATTGCGTACAAGAAAGCGGCACCCGCCGAATAATTTCCTCTTTCCACCAGGATTGGATTCCAAGTCATCTTTTGAAGTCGTGCAAACATTCAAGAAATCCGCCCCGGCAGAAAACACTGTAGTGATTGCGCCAATTCATCAGCCATCCTTGCTGACGTTCAATCTTTACGACAGTGTGTCGTTCTTATCTGGCGGTAGCACTTGGACGCGGCTTCATTAAGGCCACAGGAGACTACTTGGCCTAGTATGTTCGCTGGGCCATGTACTTCCGCTTGGCTATCTTGATGGGCACTGTGTGGTTGCGCTTGTCCTACACCCAGGAAAATACTCAGCTATTCACCAACGCCATCTTTTCTCGGGCGCCTTCATGTCCTTCATGTCCGTGGCTTACCTTCCTGCATACTTGGAGGACTACCTTTCGTTCCGCAACGAGTCTCGGTTTGTGCGGCCCGGCGTCGTTTTTGACTGCCAATTTCATCATCGGTGTGCTGTTTCTTTTGCCATTGTGGCTCTATTTTCCATCATCACCCACATGTGCCACTTCGCTTACTGCGCGCATTTTTAACGTGCTGTTACTCAATTTGTTAGCCGCAGAATCCTTGACTATATTCATTTCCACCGTCTTCCCCGTCTTTGTTGTGGCGTTGGCATTAGCCGCCTTTGCCAATGGGCTCAGGATGGCGGTTGGAGGTTTTTTGTTTCCGCCTCTGTTTTGAATGATTTCTGGTACTCATTCCACTGGATCAATATGTCGTGGTATAGCTTATAGTTTAGATTTTGCTTTAAAGATAAAAAGTAGTGATATAAAATTTGGTGGTATACAAAACACTATTCTAAGCTTATAATGAAAAACCGCATTTATTATGAGGAAATAGAAAAATATAAGCCTTTCTGTCTTGGTACCCCGAACTACTTCCAGCGATACATGTTTTGAATTAGCAGGCAGATTTGAATTTTAGACTACTCTAGCATTGTTGCTATTTTGATTAAAATCATTCATTTATGAAAAGTGCGTCTTTATTCTTTTTAAGTAGATTAGGCGACAGAGTTGGTGTTGGGTGGGTTAAAGATAGCGATTATAATTTTTCTTAGTTGTGAAGAAATAGACGGTAAGCTAAGAGCAATAAGAAATCGATGAATTGTTTCTTTTCACACTAGTTCGGTTTCAGTTTGCAACAGGTTTATTAATAGAAATTTCTACTCCAAATACCCGTTTTGCAGTTGCATCGATATGATAGAATCATTATTTAAATATTGATAAACATGTTCTATGATGAGCTACCAAAAACCGGAAGGAAGAAAGTTTAAGTACCTACAAGAACATAAACACGATATTTCAATTATGCTATACATTATGTCTAGATTGATGGCTAACAATTCTTGCACTCACGCGAACAAATATTATCCACATTACTTTGTCATGTGTGGACCTGCATATAACACATGCCATGCTGTGATTGAATAAGGAAGCGATAGAATTCTTTTACCTTCGTGTATTGCGTGATATGATTTATATTTCAAGTTTGTTACTGAGTCTGAACCAAATCCAATTATTTCGTATAGCCGCAAAAACGTGCAATAAACAGGTTTATGGCATCAGATTCGGTTGGGTACTGATAAAAATGGAATTTGATTATAAGTTTATTTGCCATATGAATAGACAACAGTGTCGTCGGCTTTTATACTCATCAGCACGTTGGGGTCGGAAAATTTTTAAATTATTAACAAATAAAGAAGTAGAATCAAAGGCTAGAGACTTCTAAAAATCGTGTAACGCTTAGTCTTTAGGTTTTTGGGATTTTCAGATCAAATTATTTTCTTTAGTTAAAAAAGCCTGCTAATTAGCATTTTTTGGTCACCGTAGTTAAAAATTGCTTGCTAGTCAAAGAAAAAATGAATTCACGTATCCATTTCTATACACACCAGCGCTATGCATTCCAAGGCATGATGCTTCATCAGTTTACACGATGCCTGTCACTGTATGCACTCTTCTCTTTTGGAAGACCAGTGCAAGATTGATGGCGCGGCCGTTTCGTCACTGCTTGGATATGGCAATTCTGATAACGGATTGTGGATAGGTCATGATTGTTCTTACGTTTCTCTTGCGCTCGGAACTTATTTGGTGTTGAGGTGGAGAAAATGAGCGGAGCAATTTGCCTCCTCATGCACGCCTCGATTTTGCGATGGTGCCAAAGTGAAAGAATCTTCTCGAATTGACAAACAGGAACGTATGTGCATCGGCCCTTTCAATGTCGTCCTGCATGTGGATGTTGCAAATTTCACTCTCGGTGCCTACGGCAGTGAGGCGCGGCTGCAGGGCACGATCTTCCATTTAGGTCTTACCCGTCATACTGCCACACTAAACTCGATTACAAGCTGCTTTTGAAAGCCTACTGCGCTGCCTGTATTTTCAGTAGGAGATGACTCATTTGAAAAAAAAAAACCTTTTTGAAGCTAGGCGTCAAGTGCCGAATTCTGGCTAAATGCGCCGTGCATGGAGACCTGCGTCGGGACGTCTTCAGCCGCGTGGAACATGAGCCGTTTACTGCTTCGAGTTCCACATGCAATAAGCGAACCTCTCTATTATCAATAAGCGAGTCCCTTTTTGGCTTTCTCGAGAAACGTCAGCGAAATCTTCGACTCACTTCGGAAATTAATCTCGATTCGTTTGGGTTGTCAGCAACAGCTTGTTCCCTGTGTTTGCCTCAAAGGCTTGCGATACCACCCCAAGGTATGCAACATCGTAAAAAGTATGCATTTTTCTTTAAATTGCGCATGCATTTACGGCTGTGAAACATAGCTCAAGCGACAAAAAAGCAACATCATCAAACCGCATCGATGAGCAGGGTTGCTTCAGCGATATATAAATACTGGTGCTGCTGCTTTGGGTTCTCAGCATCCCATCAATACACACTCAAATGAATATCATTCTTCCTGTTTTGATTATCTTGCAAGTTGCATTGGCTCGGGTCCTCAACTGTGTCCCAGACTCCGTTAAAGAACGGGGCTTTAACGCGATCATGTATGAGTACCCTTTCAACAATGATGTCGGGTGGCAAGAGAATTATTTTAACGAGATCTATAAGACGTTTCCCGAGATTGGACGCGCTTATAATATCATTGATCCCACCTTCGAAGTCCACATTCCTGACAACAAACATGAAACCGGCCCTATCTATAATGTTACAGTTCCTCGCTCCAATTTTGCCATGGAATTGACAGGATTTTTCTCTCCCGAGCACACTGGTCCTCACACGTTCACCTTGAAGGCAGACAACGGAGCCTCACTTCAATTTGGTTCGGGTGGAACCTGTTGCAGTGAAGTCGATGATGCCATAGATGGCCGCATCTTCATCAACACCTTGGGTCCTCGAGGCGGTGGAGGTAATGTCGACGTCAACACCTTCAACTACACCTTCGACTTGATCGGCGGCGAATATTATCCTTTGAAGATTGTGTACTTCAACTGGGAAGGTAATGCTGGACTCAAGGTCGACTATGCAGACGCAGACGGATGTTTTAACAACCTCCTTGGTGACAAAGTCTACCAGCTTGACTTTGAGGAAGACGCGTGTCTTCCAATTACCACGCAATATTGGACCGCATCTGATACCACAACTTTTACCAGTCTGGGCACCATCATCGTCGATGTTCCAAAGACCACAACCACTATTACACATACATGGCATAGATCTCTCACTTCCACAACAACAATGAGCGGAGCCGGCACTGATACCGTGGAAATCGATGTGCCAGCAAGTATGACAACCATTACGACCACCTGGTCTGGCAGCAAAGCTTCCACGCATACAGTCACGAAGACCAATGGTGACGAGGTAGTCATTATTGATGTTCCAACTCCAACCGTCACAATCACCACTCCTTGGACTGGATCTGTCACCTCCACCACGACCATCACCGGTGGCCCTGGAGAAACGGATACCGTTGAAGTTTTGGTACCTGAAAGTGCTTCAACCAACGGTTTCAACACAATCACCACCACAAGCACTTGGACTGGAAGTTTCACCACAACTCAAACCATCACCAACTCCAACGGTGACGAAGAAGTCATCATCGATGTTCCAACTCCAAC